>OZ004720.1:26721968-26764468 GCA_963924515.1 Vespertilio murinus | reverse complement strand
GCGAGGGGAAGGGGGAGGGAGAGGCAGAGAGAAACATCGATGATGGGAGAGAGAACCATGGACCGGCCGCCTCCTGCACGCCCCCCGCTGGGGATGGAGCCCACAACCCCGGCCTGCCCCCTGACCGGGAATCGAACCCGGGACCCTGCAGTCCGCAGGCCGAGGCTCTGTCCCCTGAGCCGCACCGGCCCGGCTCCCGGGCTCCCCCGGCTCCCGGGCCGGCTCTCCGCAGTGCCTCCCGGAACCTCGCACGGGAGCCGTGGGCCGAGGAAGACGCGCCGGGTCAGCGTTCTGACGGGACGCGGGGAGCCCGCCCTCCGCGCCTTGGCCGGCACCGCCCGCCCGAACCCATCAAGGCAGGCGGCCTCGGCAGGCGGCCCGGCCCGGCTCCCGCAGACCATAACCGTCACTGCGATAGCGGATGCCCTCGCCCCTTCCTCCTCCACTGCGGCTGCCGCAAACCGCCCCACCGGAGCCTGGGACATGGCGGTGTGGGCGGGCCTGCCTGCCCCCGGACCCGCAGGACACGGCCTCCCTCCTGCCTCTGGCTTTGGGGGGCTTTGGGGGGCTTTGGGGGGAGTGGGGGGTGGGGCGACCTCCCTGGGTGCCCCCCCGCTGGCAGATTCACCCTTCTCCACGTGTGACTGTGTCCAAATGTCCCTTTCTTTTTGTATTTCATTTTTTAAATATAGACTTTATTGATGTCAGGAAGGGAGGGAGGGAGGGAGAGAGAGAAACATCCTCAGTGAGAGAGAACCAGGGACCGGCCGCCTCCTGCTCGCCCCCCACGGGGGACGGAGCCCGCAGCCCCGGCCTGTGCCCTGACCGGGACTCGAACCCTGACCTGGTTCCTAGGCGGACACTTTGCCCCTGAGCCCCGACGGCCGGGACTATTTTTACTTTTAAAAAAATCAAATACACGGGGATGACATGGTGCTTACAGGGACATGGCTTTCAAGCAGCAATCACTTTTTTTTATGCGGCTCTCCCGGGGCCTCTGTGGTGGGCGCGGCCAAGGTGACCTTGGGAGGGCCGGGCTCTGGGTGTCACCACCGGGACCCGCTCAGCGCCTGGCCCACGGGGGTTACAAACCAGCCGCCCCCGGCCCCCCCCTCCCCACGGGCCGGTCCCGCTGTCCGTCTGTCCGTCCCCCCCTCCCGTCCCCCCCCCCCCGTCCCCCGTTAGCGGGTCCATCTGCCAGCGGTTGCTGGTCCCCGGCTCCCCGGCCCGGCCCCCCGGCTCCCAGGCCCGGCTCCCCGGCCCCCCGCGGCTCCCCCCTCATTTGCTCCCAATTTGCTCCCCGTCGGCCCGGGAGCCCGGCTCACTTTCCCGTCCATTTGCCGCTAACGCGCCGCGGGGATGCGGGCGGCGGCGCTCACTTAGGACGAAGCGAGCGATTCCCCACGCGAGGCGGCGGAGCCATTACCCAGGAGCCTCCGGGACACGTCCTTTATTTTACTTTATTTCATTTATTTCGCAGCCTGGCCGCCGAGAAGGGAGGCTCAGGGCGGGCGGGAGGGGTGAGGGCCGAGCCCGGGACACTGTGGGCCCCGGGGGGCGTCTGCTGGTTCGAGGGGGGAAGGGAGAGGGCACCCGGGGGTGGCACTGCTGGGTGCCCACCCAGCTTTTGTCCCGGGGCGCTGGGGGGGGGGTGTGGGCCCAGGAGTGAATCCTGGGTGATGCGGGCGAAGAGGGGAGTGGCCACTGGGATTTGGGGTGTCTGGAGGTCGGGCTGGGGCGTGGGGCATGGGGTATGGGGCACGGGGTACGGGGCTGGGGTGTGGGGCGTGGGGCTGGGAGGTGCTAAGGAACGAAGGCCTGTGCCCTCCCACATCCGGTGCCCGATGAGTTCCTCGCTGGCTGTGGGCACAGGGGCTCACGCTGCCCCTCAGCACGGCCTCCGCAAACCCCCCCCAAACCCCAACCCCCCCCCCCCCCATCCTAGGGGCAAAATTAGGAGTGAAAATGCACGGCCTCCCGCAGGAAGGGACGGAGGACGCTGCCCCCTCGTGGCCGAGATGGGTGGCGTGCCACCTCCCCGCGGGCAGAACTAGGACTGATTTTTTTAATTTTTATTTATTTTTTGGAACCAGCACCGCTGGCTGGTCCAGGGCGCCTTTGGGCAGCACAGACCGCGGCACAAGGTTCCATTGTAACGGGCACCGCCAGCCACTCTGCTCCTTCCCGGGGCCAGGCCCCTGCCCGCCGCCTCCGCCGCCCGGGTTTGCCCTTGGACTCGTTTCATAAGCGGGTCCTCACTGCGTGCACGTCCCCCCGGAGGCCGGCCCCTCCAGCAGGCGAGGCTGTGTCCGAACGTCCCCCTGTCCCCCTCACCCTCCCCTGAGAAAACCCCCTGAATTTAGAGGGGGGAAGGGAGGAGGGATGGGGGGAAGGGGGGTGGAGAGAGAAACATCACTGTGAGAGAGCCATGGGCCAGCTGCCTCCCGCACGCCCCCGATGGGGGACGGAGCCTGTGACCCGGCGGGCCTGTGCCCTGGCCGGGACTCGAACCCTGACCTCCTGGCTCCCGGGTGGAAGCTCCACGCCCCTCGGTTGGCATTTCCCAGCGGCGCGGCCGCCGAGCATTGTAAGCCGCTCGCATTTCGGATTTAACTAAAAGCCTCGGGCGCGTCCTGGCCCGGAGCCTCGGAGACGCTGCCCACGCCGAGCTTTACCCGGACGTGGGGGGAATTTAAAAAGGGGGGGGGGCGCCCATCACAGGACGGTCAGCAGGCGGGCGGGCGGGCTGGCTCATCCCCAACAGGAGAGGGAGAAAAAGGAGGAGGAGGAGGGGAAGGAGGAGGAGGAGGAAGAAGAGGAAGAGGAGGAGGAGGAGGAAGAAAATCTGAAGGAAACGACAAGGGTCGTCAGCGGCCGCGGCGCTCCCATTAGCTGTCGACACACATGCGGTTAGGAGGAGCCGCCGCCCCGGGCCACGTCTCCTTGTGAAACAGGGACGAAAAAAACCACAAAAAACCCCCACAAAACACAGAACGGCCTCTGTCCGGACCAGCCAATCCCCAGTCTGAGCGATGAGGTGGCCGGGCGCCCAGGCCGGGCCCCTGCTGCCCCCGCTGACCTCCGGGTGGACGCAGACCTCTGGCCCCGGGCGGGCGGATTCTCGGTTTCCTCTGCCCCGCCGGCCTCACAGGGGCCAGTCCTATGAGTGTGGGGGCCGGGGTGCACCGGGCACGGGGGGGGGGGTCCATGGGCCTGGCCGGTGTGGGGGCCACCAGGGCCCCCAGGGGCGGAGGGGGCTCCGGGACGAGCCTGGCCCTCTCGCCCGGTCCCTGCGGGTCCGAGAGGCCGCCCCCTGGTGGTCAGTGCACGTCACAGCGGCTGGCCACGCGGTGGACCAGACTGTGGACCAGCCAGACACGTGGCTTGTTCCGCTATTACTGCGTAGGATTGTTTTTGGTTGATTTCAGAGACGGGGGGAGAGAGAGAGAGAGAGAGAGAGAGAGAGAGAGAGAGAGAGAGAGAGGCGCGCCCCCTGCTGGGGGGTGGGAGTGGGTCCAGCCTGCAGCCCACGGGCTCTCCCGTTTTCGCTGCCCCCCGCGGCCAAAGCTTCCCTGTAGGGGCTCCGGTGACGGGGCCTGTGTCTGGGTCCCGGGGTCACAGGGTCCCGGGGTCACAGGGTCCCGGGGTCACAGGGTCACAGGGTCACGGGGTCCCGCGGTCACAGGGTCCTGGGGTCACAGGGTCACGGGGTCCCGGGGTCACGGGGTCCCGGGGTCACAGGGTCCCGGGGTCACGGGGTCACGGGGTCACGGGGTCCCGGGGTCACGGGGTCCCGGGGTCACAGGGTCACGGGGCCCGGGGCGGAAGGCCATCATCTCCACGACAGCCCCGGGGCCCTCGGGTGGAGGACAAGGACCGGGTGGCTGCCCCGCCAGCCCCCCCCCCAGGCGCCCACGGGAGGCCACAGGATGATCCTCCGCCCGCGTCCGCGGGTGCCTTACCGTGGCCAGCGCCGCGATGCCCACCAGGTCCCGCCGCCCCAGGAAGACGTGGGACTCGGCGCTGCCCGCGGGGCCCACGTCCGGGTACTCCAGCCGCCAGGCCACGCGCTGCGGCCCCCGCCGGCCCGCGGCCGCCCCGAGGCTCAGCTGCGCCACCTGGCGGGCCGCCGCGCCGCTGCCGCTGCTGCTGGTGCTGCACAGGGACCGGGGGGACGTGAGGGGGGCAGGTGAGGGCGGCGGAGGCGTCTGCCCCCCCTTCACCCTCCTACCCTCCCCCCTGCACCCCTCTTACCCTCACCTTCCATCCACCCCCCTGGCCGCCGGGACCGGGTCCGGGGAGGGAGACACCCACTGGGGCCGGCCTGTCAGCCCTCTTAGCGACTGGGCCGTCTCTGGTAGGAAAATGGGGGGGGGATCACAGGGCTGCGCCCCAACACACACACACGCACACACATTCACACACACAGACACGCACATGCACACACACACACACTCACACACACTCACACACACACACACACACACACACACATACATTCACACACGCGCACACACAGGCACACACACTCACACACACACACTCACATACACACACAGACACACTCACACCCACTGTCCCCCGTGAGGGATTTCGGCCCCGAAGCCACCGCCCGCTCTGCACGGAAACAGGTAAGGACCAGCCCCAGCCGGTGTGGGCCAGTGGTTGGAGCATCAGCCGGGGGACTTGAAGGGTCCCAGGTTCAATTCCAGTCGAGGGCATGTACCCTGGTTTGTGGGCACATCCCGGGGGGGGCGAGGAGGGGGTGCAGGAGGCGGCTGATGGATGATTCTCTCTCATCACTGAGGTTTCTCTCTCTCTCTCTCTCTCTCTCTCTCTCCCCCTTTCCCTTCCTCTCAGAAATCAATAAAGATATTTTTTAAAGAAAAGGGGGGGAGAGGATTTTACTGCTCGTCACAGGGAGGCGCGGACAGGGCCCACGGGACTCCCCGGAGGCGCCCCCCAGGCAGGGCCCGGGGCCGGGGCAGAGGGAGCGCCCCTGGGGAGGCCTGGCCTCTCCCGGCCTCACGGAGCCAGACCTCAGGGGGCGGCGCTCACGCTCCTGATTAAAGAAATGCGTGCGCTTTTGTGGATTTCAGAGAGAGAGAGAGAGAGAGAGAGAGAGCGCCACGGAGCCGCTGTCTCCCGAAAGGCCCACTCCGGCCAGTGCCCTGACCGGGAATGGAACCGCGACCTCCGGGTTCAGAGGCCGCCGCTCGCCCCGGAGCCACGCAGCCGGGCCCACGTGGTGACCGCGAAGCTCCGGGAGGTGCGTGTGCCGGGGGCGGGCCTGTCCTTGGCGCATCGCAGCGCCGGCCGCTAGGGGGCGCCGCGCGGCTGCCGGGGGACCGGGTGGCTCCCCGCCAGGCCCGCTGGTCCCCGGCTCCCCCTCCAGCCCCCACTCCCCCGTCAGTCACTCCCCGAGGAGGCGGGAGGTGGGCGCAGGGGAGCGGGGTGGGGGAGGGCCCCCCTCCGGCGCTATCAGCCCAGCCAGGCGGCGGGAGCCGCTCCAGGAGGACCCGGAGCGCAGCCCCGGGAGGCCTGCCAGGGGGACACGCTCCCCGGGCGCCGCGGGAGACGGACGCGCCTGGAGCGGCTCCCGCCGGCCGGCCTTGGCTGCGGGGCCTGCCGAGCCGTCCTGCCTTGGCTGCGGGGCCTGCGGGGCCGGCGCGGGGCGGCCGGGCTGGAGGCGCAGAGGGGCCGTGCCCGCTCAGGTCCGACCGCATCCGGGACGGCAGGGACCCGAGGCCGGAGGGCAGCTCTACTTTTATCTTATTTTGTTTGCCTTTTATTTTAAAATATATATATTTTATTGATGTTTTACAGAGAGGAAGAGAGAGGGATAGAGAGTTACAAACATCGATCAGCCGCCTCCTGCACACCCCCTACCGGGGATGTGCCCGCAACCAAGGCACATGCCCTTGACCGGACTCGAACCCGGGACCTTTCAGTCCGCAGACCGACGCTCTGTCCACTGAGCCACACCGGTTTCCGCAACGGCTGGCGGTTTCTGGGCGCTGGAACGGATGCTTTGTTAGGTGCGCGCACAGGAGCCACGCCGCAGCTGCAGAGGAGGATGCAACGCTTCCCCCACCCCCATCCGGGCCCCCCCGCCCCAGAGCGTCCGTCCACTCACACCGGCGGGCCTTTATCTTATTTCTAACGGTGGCCAGGCACACGCGGTAGAGAGGTGGCCGTGTCAGCCCCCAAAGCCACAGCTCTGCCCCCGGCGGCGGCCACCCCCCCCCCGCGCCCACCTCCAGAGCCGGCTCCGTCTGGTCCCATTTAAACTCCGCCCCCTCCCCTCCCTCGCCTCCCCCCCCCCCCGCCCGCCCACGTCCTGTCTCCGTGGGTTTGATGGCTCCGGGCACCGTGGGAGGTGGAACCGTGCGTGCGGAGAGTGTCCTATTGTGTCTGCCTCATGTCACCGAGCATAATGTCCTCAAGGCTCAACCATGAAATTGGATGGGGCAGCATCGCTTCCCATTTTAAGATATATATATTTTTTTTTATTGGTTTCCGAGAGGAAGGGAGAGAGAGAGAGAGAGAGAGAGAGAGAGGGAGGATGAGATTGAATCATGGCCAGCCTGCCTCCTGCACGCCTCCCCACTGGAGACCGAGCCCGAACCCCAGGCCTGTGCCCTTGACCGGGAATCGGACCCGGGACCCTTCGGTCTGCAGGCCGGCGCTCTATGGCCACATCGGCCCGGGTTCTTTCCGTGTTTAACCTGGAGCGTGGGCAGGCCACACACGCCGCTGGGCTGGTGTTTCCTCTTCTCTGTTTCCCTCCACTCTGCGATATTCCCCAGAGAACTTTCCAGATCCGCAGCGGCAGCCAGAGCCCATTTTAATCGGCGATGCTGTTACGAACGCAGACTTTCTCACCAAGGAAATCTCCGACGTGCTTCGTCCACAGCGATGTCCACCGCCAGCCACACATCCCCCCACCGTCCAGGTCACTGGTGGGCGCCGTCCCACGGAGCTGTTCCTGTGTGAGGCGGACCATCCAGAGAGCCCATCGTCCACGTCCACGTCCGCGTGGCAGTGCCGCTCCGACAGGGCGTGTGCCGTGGACGGGAGCACGTGGTCGTCTGAAGGCGCGAGGGCTGGTGAGCACGGCGGGCGGGTTCGTGCTTCCCAGGCGAGATCTTTTCACGTGTCGGCGCGTGGGCGCGGACCGCGGGCTGTGTGGACCCGCGTGGCCGTGGGTTTGGGGCGCATGGAGGTTCCTGTCATCGCCCGGGCTGGTGTTCTCCGCGGCCAGAGCGTTGGCCCGGGCCCTGGAGGGCGCGTATCCGGGTTGCGGGTTCGATCCCCGCCCCTGACATGGGGGGCGGGAGGGGGGGTTCATGCACAAGAAAGAGATCCCCACTCAGAGCAATGCTTTTAGGACAGGGTTGGGCAAACTTTCTGACTCGAGGGCCACCGTGGGCTCTTACACGGGACCGGAGGGCCGGAACAAAAGCAGCCTGACCGTGCTGGCACTCTCCTCTTGGGCTGCTGGTGAAGGAGCGGAGGGGAGAGCAAGAGAACCCTCCGCTCTTTCGGTTCCGCGGGCCGGAGAGAACAGCCGAACGGGCCGCAACCAGCCCACGGGGCCATAGCTTGCCCACGGCTGTTTTAGGACATGGTTTGTTAAAAAAAACAAAACAACAACAACAAAAAATTTCCCTCCACCCAGCAGGAGGAAGGGGCGGGTTTGGAAATACTTTCACCTGATAAGCCATAATCAGAGACGGGGAGGCCTGGGAGGCAGGATGCTCTGGGGGGAGAGAAGTTGACAGGGACTCCTTGAACCCGGGGCCAGACGCCGCCCCAGCTGGCCAGGCCTTGGGGGGCAGGGAGGGAGGGGGAGCCCCCGATGACTGTCAGCGACGCCCGTGCCGGGCAGGCGGCAGGCAGCTGTCTGGCTCCAAGGCCTGACCCACATTCTCCTCAGACGCAGCCTCCGCACACAAAGGACTCGGGTTAATCCGGCTCGGGGGCGCCGGCGGGAGGGGCCGGCGCGGTGACGGCGTTCCGTGACGGCCGCCTCTTCCCGGGGCTACGGACGCTGGGGCTTTTGTCTGTTTGTTTTGTTTTAGACCTTTTCATCTCTTCTTATTTTTAAAATTGATTTCAGAGAGAGAGGGGGGAGAGGAGAGAGAGAGGAACGTCTGTGATGAGAGGGAATCCCGGATCGGCTGCCTCCTGCACGTCCCCCCACCGGGGATGGAGCCAGCGACCCGGGCAGTGACCCCTGGGCTCATAGGTGGACGCTCCACCCCTGAGCCACGCGGGCGGCCCTGGGTGTGTATGTTTAGGGATGATACAGTGTTTCCTCCTGAAATACGTTTGTTTACGTAAAAGGAAAAAGAAGATGAGCCGATGTGGGCGTCAGGTACCGGCTGGGTGGTACCACGTGGCCACGTGGCCTCCAGGCGTGGCCTCTGGATGTGGCCCCCGGACTCTGAGCCAGAGGGAGCCTGGGCTCCTGGTGGCCGTGTGGAGCCACGCGCCCTGCGTCTCTGAGGCTGTCCTGGCATTTCTTTCCTCTTAACCTTCCCCCGGGGGTCTTTCCCTGTCGGTTTTTAGGGAGAACGGGAGAGAGAGGGGGAGACGGAGGGAAACATCGATGGGCTGCCTCCTGCACGCGCCCCGACCAGGGCCCTGGCCCAGGAGGAGCCTGCCACCGGGGTCCCTGTCCTTGACCGGAATCGAACCCGGGACCCTCGGGTCTGCGGACCGAGGCCCTACCCACTGAGCCAAACCGGCCAGGGCTGTCCCTCCCCGGGCCTCCTCAGCGCTCCGCAGGACGTGGCCCGGCCTGGCTCCCTCCAGTGGGGGCGCTGCTGCTCCCTGTGTGTGGCTGACGTAGTCCCCTACACATAGACACACACACACACACATAGACACACCACACACCACACACACATACATACACACAGACACACAGACACACACTACTTCTTCGTCCTCGCTCTCTCTGCAGAACGAGGGCGGGCGTGGCGGGCCCACGGGGATCCGGCTCAGGAAGGAGGCGGCGGGGGCTCGGGCAGCGCTGCCTCCCTCCCTCCCCGCAGCGGCCCGGCTCTGCCTCCGGCCCCCTCTCTCTCCTTTTGTCTCTCACGGCGGCGCTGGCAGCCGAGGCCAGGCAATCGCGGTTCTATTTCGGGCGGCGGCGTGAGCCGTGCTGGCCGCCCGGAGACAATGAGGGTCAGGCCGGGCTGGCCGGCCACGCGTCCACGGGGAGAGAGGCGCAGCCCGTGAATGCTATCGTCCCCCCAGATGGGGGCCCGGCCACGCGCCCACGGGGAGAGAGGCGCAGCCCGTGAATGCTATCGTCCCCCCAGATGGGTGCCCGGCCGGCTCCTCCGCCACCTGTCCCCGCCTCGCCCCGCATACGGTGGGCCGAGTCTGTCGTGTGGCTGGGTGACAGGGGGACGCCGGGAGGACCGAGCCTGCTGCTACGGTCTCCCCCCGCCTGGCCCAGGGAGCCCCTGCTCTCCCGACACGTGTCCTGTTCTTCTCTGGTTAAATATATATTTTATACGCCGTGCTGGGCCGGTTTCCCCCCCGCCTGGCCCTCTGCTCTCCCGACACGTGTCTGCGGCTCTCCGAAGACATTCCGATCGCGGTGCTGCTGGTGTTGGGCTCGGCGGACTCCCGAGTCTGCCGACCGCGGGGCTGAGGTGCTGGCCTTAGGGGCCAGGGCTCGCTACGCATCCGTTAGGAACATGTATCCCCCCTTTGTGCCGGCAGGGGGCGCACTTTCTTATTCCCTCCCCCAACCCCCATCTAAGGACTCACGGGTGCTTCTAACTTGTGTTTGTCAGAGACTGGAGCCATCCTGGGACCTGCCTCAAGGACTCAGACAGGAAGCCAACCAGAAATCAGCCCCTTTCCTGCTGACCCAGTGATATTTTTTGCGGGAGGGTGTGGGGGGGTGTCAGGGGTCGGCATCCTGACCCTTTTGTCCAAACCCACCCTCACCTGCCCCGTGACACACAGTAGGACCTCCGTGACACACAGTAGGACCTCCCTAACTCCTGAGCCTCAGTGACACACAGTAGGACCTCCGTGACACACGGTAGGACCTCCCTAACTCCTGAGCCTCAGTGACACACAGTAGGACCTCCGTGACACACGGTAGGACCTCCCTAACTCCTGAGCCTCAGTGACGCACAGTAGGACCTCCCTAACTCCTGAGCCTCAGTGACACACAGTAGGACCTCCCTAACTCACATGAGCCTCAGTGACGCACAGTAGGACCTCCCTAACTCCTGAGCCTCAGTGACACACAGTAGGACCTTCCTAACTCACATGAGCCTCAGTGGCGCACAGTAGGGCCTCGTTAACTCCTGAGCCTCAGTGGCGCACAGTAGGGCCTCGCTAATGCATCTCTGCTCCAAAGCCTGCACCACACAGAGGCAGCTCGCGGCCTGCCCCCCCGGGGTCCAGCCTCTGACTTAGGGGTCCGGGTGGGGGTGGGGGGCCGGTAGCTCATGGACTGGAGGTCAGGTGCGCCCTTTGGGGGGCGGGGCGGCGCTTGCCTTCGGGCTCGCCTACCTGTTGCGGGGCGCCAGGCGCCGGCAGACGATGGTGCTGGTGCTGGTGCTGGTGCTGTGCTGGCCGCCGGGCGCCCGCTCCTGCCGCACCGCCCACTGGCCGGGCTCGCTGGGCCGGGCGCTGAGCACCTTCACCCCCGCCTTCGCCGTGACCCTGGGGGGGGGCAGCGAGGGAGCGGTGAGCGCCCGCCCGCCCGCCCGGGGCCGCCCGCACCCGCCCCGTCTCCTTCCGCCTCTCTACCTAAAAATATATATATATTTCCTTATTGCTATCAGAGAGTAAGGGGGAGCAAGAGAGAGAGACATCCACGATGAGAGAGAGCCACGGACCGGCTGCCTCCGGCACGCCCCACCCTGGGGATGGAGCCCACAACCCGGGCCTGCGCCCTGACCGGGAATCGAACCCTGACCTCCCGGTTCAGAGGTCGACGCTCCGCCCCTGAGCCCCGCCGCCGGCCGGGCTGAAATAAACGTTTTAATAAAAGGTGTTGCTGCCGAATTGTTGCATAATTAACGCAGGATGATGTATAGTTTTAATTTCCCTGGTGTCTCAGCCATGGCGCAGTCCTGCATCTGAGGTCTGGTTCTGTCCCCCCGGGGACCCGGCGTGCCCTCTGCCCGACAGACAGCACCTCTGTGTCCCCCGGGACTGAATTTAGGGGGGGTGGGGCGTGCGGGAAGGGAGCCTGCAACCCAGGTGCGTGCCCTTGACTGGAGTCGAACCCGGGACCCTTTGGTCCGCCGGCCGACGCTCTATCCACTGAGCCACACCGTCCGGGGCCCTGGAGCCTTCTTAAACAGACAATCTGGCCCTGGCCGGTGTGGCTCGGGGGTTAGAACGGTGGCCTGCCGACAGAGGGTCCCGGGTTCGACTTGGGGTCCAGGGCAGGCACCTCAGTGAGGTGCAAGTGAGGGAGGCGACCCACTGATGTCTCCCTCCCCCTCCCTCCCCCCTCCCTCCCCCTCCTTCCCCTCCCTAAAAATCCTGGCACAGGTGTTTGGATGGATGAGGCTCAGGGGGCACGGAGACGCCCCGACCCGCCCCGGGATGGCCATCTGGGCGCCGAGCGGGCCGGGCTGGTGGACAGAGAGAGGCGGCGGCGGTGGCGGCGGCGGCGGCCTCGGGCGGAGGCGGCGTCCCCTCCTCTCCTCTCCTCTCTGCGGATCCTGGAATCCCATTATCACCCCTCCGCAGTGCGGCCCGGAGCCGGAGCCGCGGGAGCCGCCGGCAGTGATGGATGGAAGTGGGCCGAGGGCCGGGCGCGGCTCCCTGCCTCCCGGGAACCTCCTGGCTGAAGTGTCCGGAGCCGCACAGACCGGCTGCACAGCCCAGGAGGAGAGGCCGGCACGGCCAGGCTGCCTTTGTGCCGGCCCTCCCTCCGGTCCCGTGTGAGAGCCCACGGCGGCCCTCGAGTCAGAAAGTTTGCCCTCCCCTGCCTCAGAGCCTTCCTCCACCCGGGCGGCGCTGAGTGTGGCTCTGAGCCCCAGACCCTGCCCCGCCCCCAGGAGTGACCTCCGGGACCACAAAGGGGCGGGGGCGGGGGGATCCCTTTCCCCGTAAATCAGTGCTGTTTGCTGGAACCCGGCCCGAGGAGCCTTCGCGTTACGGGGGGGGGGGGGGGTCGCTGGGCGCTCCGGACGGATGCTGTGTTTATTTATTTCCTGCCAGGAGCCGCCGCCGGCCGATGACAGATGCGTGGCCCCGGACCGCGGGAGCAGGCGGGGAGAAGAACGCCTGACGGATGGAGCCCCCGACCCAGGCACCCCCCCCCGCCCTCCGTCCTGCAGGGGGAGGCCGGGCGGGGACACAGGTTAACCCGGGGAAGAGGGTCCATCTTCCAGGAGCCAGACGGCGGCGAGGGCGCGAGGGGAGTGGGAGGCTGGTGCTCTCCCAGCAAGCCCGATTCCTCTTCTTTTTAAATTTTGTTTTATCCTCACACGGGGCGGCCGGGACACATGAAAATCGCCTTCTTTTCATTCATCGTGTCCCCCCCCCCCCCCCGCCCCGGGCGCTGCCGGGAGGAAACGGGATTGTGCAGAGAGAAGACTTTCTAAAAGGTGATTTATTATCATTTTTTTCCCAAAGGGGAGAACCCCTCCCTCCGTCGCCCCCAAGGGACCCTCTCGGCCCAGGCCGCCGGCCAGGACCCGCCGGCCCCGCACGAGGGCTCAATGGCCCTTTCACGGCCGCCGGGAGCCGCGAAGGGGAACCTTCAGATCCATTCCTGTTTTCAATAAAAATCTTGTTCGGCGGAGGCATGCATATTCATGCCCCGGCGGGCGGCGGGCGGGCGGCGGGCGGAGGGGAACAAGAGGGAACCGGTCTTGCCAAAACCGGTTTGGCTCAGTGGACAGAGCGTCGGTCTGCGGACTGAAGGGTCCCAGGTTCGATTCCCGTCAGGGGCATGGACCTTGGCTACGGGCACATCCCCAGTGGGGGGCGTGCAGGAGGCAGCTGGTCGATGTGTCTCTCTCATGGATGTTTCTAGCTCTCCATCCCTCTCCCTTCCTCTCTGTGAAAAAAAAAAATCAATAAAATATATATTCAAAAATCGCTGCCCTGCCGGTTCGCGGCTCTGCGGGCGGATGAAGTTTGCCGACCACAGCCCTCTGGCCGCGGGGACAGCTCTGAACTGGGTCCAATTTATCTTTGGGGCGGATCTCAACCCGACACGCATCTCCGAGCCCCGCCCAGGCCCCCGCAGCCTCTGTCCGTCCGTTCGCCCGACCACCCGCCCGCCCGTCCGCCCATCCATCCACCTGTCCGCCCATCCATCCGCCCGCCCGCCCGCCCATCCACCCATCCATCCGTCCGCCCGTCTGTCCGTCCGTCTGCCCATCCACCCGCCTGTCCGCCCATCCATCCATCCATCCATCCGCCCATCCATCCATCCATCCATCCACCCATCCATCCATCCGCCCATCCATCCGCCCATCCATCCATCCATCCATCCATCCATCCATCTGTCCGCCCATCCATCTGCCCGCCCATCCATCCATCCATCCATCCGCCCATCCATCCATCCATCCGCCCATCCATCCACCCATCCATCCATCCATCCATCCGTCCGCCCATCCATCCATCCATCCATCCACCCATCCATCCATCCATCCATCCACCCATCCATCCACCCATCCATCCATCCATCCGCCCATCCATCCATCCATCCATCCGCCCATCCATCCATCCATCCATCCACCCATCCATCCATCCGCCCATCCATCCACCCATCCATCCGCCCATCCATCCATCCATCCATCCATCCATCCATCCATCCATCCGCCCATCCATCCACCCATCCATCCATCCATCCATCCATCCATCCATCCATCCACCCATCCGCGCACCCACCTGAGCGTGAAGGCGTCGGCGGCGGCGGCGGCGGCGGCCACGGTGACGAAGGCGGTGAGCGCGGCGCCCGGGCGGGCGGGCCCCGGGGGCAGCCACACGGCCACGTCCCGGTCCAGGCGCAGCTCGCGGAGCCGGCGGGCGGCGCGGGGGTCCGGGGCGCGGGAGAGGCGCAGGGTGCCCGCCCTCCGCAGCGGGGCCTCCCCCTCCCCGGGGTCCCCCTCCCCCTGCCCCTCCCCGGGGTCCTCCTCCTCCCCGGGGTCCCCCCCCTCCCCGGGGTCCTCCCGCTCCCCGGGGTCCTCCCCCCTGGGGCCCTCCCCCTCCCCGGGGTCCCCCTCCCCCCCGGGGCCGCCCTCCTCCCCCCCGGGGCCGCCCTCCCCCTCCTCCCCGGGGTCCTCCTCCTCCTCCCCGGGGTCCCCCTCCCCGGGGTCCCCCTGCCCCCGGGGCCCTCCTCCCCGGGGTCTCCCTCCGCCCCGGGTCCGCCCCCCTCCCCCCCGGGACAGGCCCCGCCGCCGCGCCGCGCCCGGTAGAAGAGCTCCACGGCGCCCCCCGGCGGCCCCGCGGCGAACCAGGCGCGCGGCAGGCGCAGCGCGGCCACGCACAGCCCCGGGGCGCCCCGCGGCCGGCAGCCGCCCCACACGGCCCGGGGCCCGCGGACGGCCACGGCCCGCAGGCAGGGCGGCGGCTCCGGCTCCGGGTCCGGCCCCGGTTCCGCCCAGTCCCGGCCCAGCGCCTGGAACAGGACCTGCGCCACCGGCCGGCCCGCGTGCACCTGCGCCCGCAGCACGTGCGCCCGCAGCCGCCAGCCCGCGGGGGTCGAGGTCAAGGTCGAGGTCAAGGTCGTGGCCGAGGTCGAGGTCGAGGTCAAGGTCGAGGCGGAGGTCAAGGTCGTGGTCAAGGTCGAGGCGGAGGTCAAGGTCGTGGCCGGGCCCCGGGGCAGCGCGCGCTCGGCGGAGAGGGGCCCCAGGCGCGCGCGGAGCCGGGGCGGGCGCCGCGCGCGGAGGGCCAGGAAGGCCTGGGCGCGGGCCCGCGGGCCGGCGGCGGGGCCCGGGGGCGCCCCCCTCAGGGGGAAGGCGGCGTCGGCGCCCAGGACGCGGAGGCTGGCGGGCAGGTAGGGCGGCGGCGAGGAGAGCCCCGGGCCGGCGGCGGCGTCCGGGCCCCCGCGGCCCCCGGTCACTGCGGGGAGGAGAGAGGAGAGGGGACAGGGCGGTCACTGACCTCGCAGTCCCCGGGCCTCGGCGATGACGGCTTTATAAACGTCATTTTTAATATATTGTGTTGATTCTTTACAGAAAGGAAGAGAGAGGGAGGGAGAGCTAGAAACATGGATGAGAGAGAATCGTCCATCAGCTGCCTCCTGCACACCCCCCACCGGGGATGTGCCCGCCACCAAGGTCCATGCCCCTGACCGGAATCGAACCCGGGACCCTTCCATCCGCAGGCCGACGCTCTAGCCACTGAGCCACGCCGGTTCCAGCCGCGATTATCATTTTTAAAAATATGTATTTTGTGGCGTTTTCACGATCCTTCCGGAACCAGCCCACCCGGGACCCTACATGCTCCCCGAACACGTATGTGCTTCAAACTGAAACACGGGTTTCGCGGCAAAGCATCCCGGCTCGCGGGAGCGTCACCGGGGCCACCTAAGGCCCGCGGGCAAGTGACGGAGGAGTGAAACTGCGTGAGGTGTGAGCGCATTTTTTTTTTTTTACCGTCTTTTATTTTACTGAGTTTTAGAGCGAAGGGGAGGCAGAGGCGCATCGATGCGAGAGCCACACACCCACGGGCTTCCTCCTGCTCGCCCCAGACCGGGGCCTGCGCCCCGACCAGGAACGGAGCCGGTGGCCTCTCTCGGGCGTACTGATCGGAGCTGAGTCAGACAGACGTTACCAGGAGGCAGCGTGGTCTGCCACTGCTGGTTTTGGATGGAAAGCGTGGCCACAGGGGGATCTAGGGCTGGTGTAATCAATAGCCACATGATGTCTGGCAAGAATTTATCTCCTTGGAGCTGGAGTTTCCATGGGTGGGTGGATGATGGGTAGATAGATGATAGATAGATAGGTAGATAGATAATGAATAGATGAATAAATGGATGAGAGAAGGATGGATAGATACCTGGGTGGATGGATGATGGATGGATGGATAGATAGATAGATAGATAGATGATAGAAAGATAGATGATAGGTAGATGATAGACAGATGATAGATAGGTAGATATCGAATAGATGAGTAAATGGATGGGAGAAGGATGGATAGATACCTGGGTGGGTGGGTGGCGGAGGGACAGATGGGTGGGTAAATGGATGAACAGACGGGTGATGAGTGGATGCACACGTGAGATGATCGATGGCTGGAGGGATGGGTGGCTGAATAGGAGATTAATGGAGGAGTGAATAGATGGAGGATGGATGGGTGGGTGGATGCACCGATGCATGATGGGATGGGTAGACGCTGAGTGGATGGATGAATTAAACCGTGGATGGCCGGACGGAGGACTGGGTGGACAGACGGTCCACACGCCGATGGGAAGGTCGGCGGGCAGCCGGCTGGACGTATAGGACACAACAGGAGCTCTGCCGGCGATCACAGAACGGCCCACCTCCCCCGCCTTCCCCCACCTCCTCCCGCCTCTGAGCGGCCTCACACCCTCCCTTCCCGGGGGAGGCTCGGGGCCTCCTCGCGGCCAGGCCCGCCGCGGGAGGTGGTGGACGTGCCGACGTTCGGACCCGAGCCCAATCTCCAGGGCCCCCTCCCTTCCCCGCCTCTCCCACGACTCCCGTCCCCGGGGGACCGGCCAGCCTCCCGGGGCCAAGCCCACTCGGCCAGCTTCCTCCCTGGCGAGACCAGGGCCATCGCCGCCACGTCCTTGTCCACATCCACGCGCCTCCGACCCGGACCGCGTCGGGCTGCTCACGCGGATGGCGCCCCCGGGAGCTGCAGGAGGCCCTGCCCGCACCCCCAGCCTCCGGCCCCGATGCAGCGGCTCCTGGTGAATTCCGCTCACGTTCTGGGGAGCCCCGATCCGGCAGCCCCGACCCGAGGAGCAGAGGCAAGCACCAGCCACGGCGTGTTTCCTCCCTGACACGCGAGCTCCCGGCCACTCGGAGTCCGTGGCTCCTGACAAACGCCCTCCCAGCCCCCCGCCCCCCACCCCCGCTCACCTGCTCGCTCACCCTCTCCATCCCCCGGGAGACAGGCTGCTGAGGAACGTTTATTGATCTGGAAAAGTCAATTCCGGTTTCCCGCGGCCGCGGGAGCGGCGCCGACAGCGGCCCGTCCATCCCGTCCCTGACAGCTCGGCCGCCCCCGCCGCCTCCCTCCCCGCATCCGTTTTCCTTATCTGCCCGCTGTCCGCGCCGGGATATTGTGTCCCCCGCCCGCCGGGAGCCCGCAGCCTGACGGGGTGGACTCCGGGGCGTGACCTTCGGGCCAAGGTCATGGTCACGGCCGCCGGGACACCCGATGTTGGGATGTCGGCCAGGGTGGTTCATTCATTCATTCACTCACTCACTCATTCATTCACTCACTCACTCACTCATTCATTCACTCACTCACTCATTCATTCACTCACTCATTCACGCATTCATTCACTCACGCACTCATTCATTCATTCACTCACTCACTCACTCATTCATTCACTCACTCATTCATTCACTCACGCACTCGTTAACGCATTCTGTCCATCTCGCCGAGCACCCCCGTCCCAGACACGACCTTGGCCTTGGAGAGGGGCCTTCCCTCCGTGGCGCCCGGTCCAGCAGGAGCAGAGACGCCGGGCCGCTGGGCAGAGACCAGCAGACGAGCGAGGAGCGTGTTGGGGAGAGAGAGGAGGGCGGGGAGGGCAGTGGAACGAGGGGTCTGGGGGGGGGCGGTGGAGAAGGACGTAGGCGTCCACTCCGGATCCTCCCTGAGCCGAGACGTGAAGGGCGGGCAGACGGGGGGTTTTGGGGGGCGATTGGACCGGGAGGGGGTGCCGCTGCCCGAGCCTGAGCAGAGGGCGGTGGGGAGAGGGCTTGTGGCCCTGGGTGCGAGGGGTGGGGCGTGGGGGGCGTGCGGGAGGCAGCCGGTCCATGGTGCTCTTTCATCATGAATCTCTCTCTCTCTCTCCCCCCCCCCTTCCTCTCTCTAAAAGCGTCAACGAAAACCTTGCAGACGCAGACCGGTCAGGTTCAAACACCAGGAAGTTCGCGTGGCCCAGGGAGCTGAGCGACTGCACCGGCGGCCGTGGGCCGGCGTGGCTCGCTGCCCGTGGGCCGGCGTGGCTCGCTGCCCGTGGGCCGGCGTGGCTCGCTGCCCGTGGGCCGGCGTGGCTCGCTGCCCGTGGGCCGGCGTGGCTCGCTGCCCGTGGGCCGGCGTGGCTCGCTGCCGTGGGCCGGCGTGGGCTCGCTGCCCGTGGGCCGGCGGGGGACCGGCACGCAGCTGGCGGCCGGTTCGCGAGGCCCCTCCTGCGGCCCGGCGCTGCGTGGACTGTGGCGCCGCCTCCTGCGCTCTCCCGGCCGGCGTGTCCCGGCAGCCCCGCTCTCACGGCTGCGGACAGCACGTTATTAAAAAGTGGGAACAAGGCGGCCCCGCTCGGCAGCCGCCCGGGCGGACGCAGCACCGCCGAGGTGGGGCGGCACGGCTGTGACCAGACCACCAGGCCTCGGGGGGCACTGGAATGGGGGGCACCGGGATGGGGGGCACCGGAATGAGGCCGCGGGGGCCGGCCAGAGGGGCTGTCCGCCCAGAGAGGCCGCCCCACACTGGCCCTCCCGCCGCCGCCCGCCCTGGGCCTGTGGCAGGGGGAGGGGAGGAGGAAGGGATGTGGAGGGAGGAGAGAAACGGAGGGGGAGGGGTGGCAGCTCTGAGATGAGAGCGAGCACACACACACACACACACACATTTGGATTCTTCGTGTCTTTGGAGAAATTGGATTTGGGGGCAAGACCAGGCGGGCCTGGCTGCCGGCAGGAAATGGGCCAATTGCTTCTCGACAAGAAACACATCGCGCCTCCGTGTGAGGACGGGCTGACGGGAGGTGGTGGTGGTTTCGCAACAGAAACACTGTGCATGCGCGTGTGTGTGTGTGTGAGTGCATGTGTGCACGCCCCGGGTGTGTGTGTGTGCGTGTATGTGTGTGCGCGTGAGTGTGTGTGCATGTGTGCACGCCCCGGGTGTGTGTGTGTGCGTGTATGTGTGTGCGCGTGAGTGTGTGTGCATGTGTGCACGCCCCGGGTGTGTGTGTGTGCGTGTATGTGTGTGCGCGTGAGTGTGTGTGCATGTGTGCACGCCCCGGGTGTGTGTGCATGTATGTGCATGTGTGCGTGTGTGCATGTGCATGCACGCGGGATGGAGGGGGCCCAAGGGGGGGGTAAGGGGGTATCGGTAACACTTTGAACAATAAAGATACATTTTTTTAAAAAAGAAGAAATATCAACTCCTGCTTTTAAAAAACGAGCCAAGAAACCTGACGGTGTCTGCCCCAGAAGCTAAGGGCCCTCCACGGCCGCAGGGAGAGCGGCTGGTGCCCTGACCGGGAATCGAACCCCGGCCTCCCCAGCCACTGACCCACACCGGCCGGGCCTCCACGACTGTACGGAAGGGTCACTTACATCCTCCAACATGCACTCACGGAGGAGCACGGCTCGGCGGTGATTTTTAGCGACTGTGTGTGTGCGTGCGTGTGTGCTCACGCGGGTGTGCGCACACGTGTGCGTGCGTGCGTGAGCTGGCTCACGGCACCGTTTCATGTGGCAAGCAGTACCGTGACCTGCACCCAAAGTATAAATCCCCCTCCCGAGGGAGGGAGACAGACAGACAGACGGACAGGGACGGAGGGATGGAGGGGAGAGGGGGCAGGTGAGGCTGGCGTGGCAGGTGCCCCGATGATGATGTATTCACGCCATTGCCCGCGGGGCCGGTCACGTGCCGGGGACTCTGCGCAGTGAGCACCCGGCGCCCATTTATTAATTTCTCAGGCTCCGTCGTGCTCCAAAAAAGAAGACGCGCAAAGCTGCTGACGAGACAGGAAGATTAAATCAGTTAAAATAAGAAAAATGAGGCGAGGGGGGAGGGGCTGAGCGGAAAAGCTTCGTAAACAAGACGAGGCCGGGGCGGTGGCGGCTGAGCCCCGGCTTCCGGGGGACGGGAGGGGGGGCAGGCAGCTTCGTTTCCATAACAGGGCGTTTAGGCGGCTTCAGCACCCCTGGGTGCTGGCCTCCTCCCCGGCCCCCCACTCCGGGCGCCGCCCGCCAAACGCCGTCTCACAGGGTCCACGTGGCCCGGCCCCGGAGGTGACCCCCTCGATGTGGGGGTGAGGCTCAGAGGCGTGTGTGGGGCCCCCGCCGGGTGCGCAGGGGTCACAGCCTCAGCTCTCGCACTGAAGGGTCACACACAGGTTCACTTCCGGGTCAAGGGCAGGGACCTGGGGTGCAGGTTCGAGCCCCGGCCCCAGTCGGGGTGCATGGGAGAGGCAACCAATCGATGTGTCTCTCACACCCATGTCTCTCTCTCTCTCTCTCCCTCCCTCCCTCCTCGCCTTCAACACTCTCTAAAAAAATTACAAACCGCGCCTGTCACGTGTGCTCACGGCTAAGCGACCTCAGGAGCACACGCGGTTTGTTGTTTTTTAATAAGTTCAGCCTCGTCCCCCGACCACAGCCTCCGACACGGCCTCTCCCACCCGGCACCGCGGGGGCAGAAGTGAGACCCATCGCTGGCACAGGGAGGCCCTGTGAGGGCGTGTCTGCCGGTGAGCCTGGTTCTGCACACCTAACACACACACATGCACACACACACACGTTCCCCACACGCCATACACCCTGCCACCTCCACATCCCTCACACGCAAACCCATTCTCACACAAATGTGCGGGCAGTCGAACCCACACATGCCGTCTCTCACACATCCAGCGCAACCACACTCACACACACACACTCTCGCTCTCACACACAATCTTACACACACTTTCTCTCTCACACACACTCACACACATTCACACACACACTCACACACACTCACACACACACACACTCTCTCTCTCTCTCACACACACACACACACTCTCTCACACACACTCACACACACACTCACTCTCTCTCACATACACTCACACACACACACACACACACTCACTCTCTCTCTCTCACACACACACACACACACACACACACACACACACACACTCTTACACACAAGCGGCCCGAGAGCCGTGGCTGACTCTCGGAGAGGAGCAGACACTGTGCCCCCCCCTTTTCCGCCCCCCCCCCGGGGGCCGCGGTTCCTGCGGCCGGTGCTGTCGGCGGGCGGGCGTCGGCGGGCGGGTGGGACTGGAGCCACCGGGCAGCCGTCCAAGCCCCGTGGGCCGTGGGCCGAGGCTCAGCAGCCGCAGCGCCGGGAAGAACAGAGATAATCCCGGAGGCGGCTGGGAAAGCCACCCCCCCGGGGAGAGGAGAGCGTCCGGGGCTCAGACACACACACTGCCCCCGACACACACACACACACACACACACACACACACACACGCGGGAGGGCCCCCACCCAGGCACGCCCCCCCCTGCCCCCGCCGGGCGGCACCTCAGAGGGCACCCCGGTCCCGTGGGAGCGGCCGGGCCGGGCCTGCTGTCTGTGATCCTGAGAACCTGGGGGGGGGGGGGGACCCTGACATGGGAGCATCACACGGTCTGCTGCTCCCGAGCGCAGCCCGCAGCCCCGAGACCAGCGGGGAGAGAGGGGGGACATCGGCGGGGAGCTGGGGGCCGCTGCAGACGGAAGGCGGCCACCGACGCGGCTCTGAGTGTCCAGAGCCCCGGGCGGCGGCGGAGGACACGGCCTTCCCGGAAGGGGGGGGGGACAGCGGTTCCCGGAGGCCGGCCCCTTCCCAGAACAGGGCGCCGCTCCGCCGAGGAGGGAGGCCGGGACGGGGTGCGGAGCCGGGGACCAGCCTGGGCTGCCGAGGAGGTGCCTCCTCCCCGTCGTCACGGGCGACCGCGGGCCCGAGGTGTCCGGACGGCGGGCTAATGGGGTGTGTGTCCCGCCAGCGTCCACAGGGCAGCCGGTGCGGCCGGCGGGCAGCGGGGGGGGACGGGCGGGGACTCGGAGACCGCTCGGCTCGAACACAGTCTGAGGACAGCCGCCCGGTCTCCCGCCCCCCTCCCCTCGCTCCATGTCCCCGGCCCCCCGGCCCCCCGGCCCCCCGGCCCCCCGGCCCCCCGGCCCTCCGGCCCCCGGCCCCCCGGCCCCCTGCCTGCGGCCTTGGCTCTCCGTCCCGCCCCTGGCTGGCCCCCCGCTCCGGCCACTCTGCACCGGCCCGCCGAGGACCAGCCGGAGACGGAATGAGTGAGGGAGCGAGTGAGGTTCATGTGCACACAGCTGTGTGTCTGGAGCCCCCGGCCGTGGCGGCGGCGGCGGCGTCTCGGGCGCTGCCTTATCTGTCGGGGACGCACTGCGCGCACCAATCGGGGTGAGCCCCGCCGGGCCTCTGGCCGGGGCGCCGAGTTCCCGGAGCCTCCCTGCGTGCAGAGTCGGCCCCGGTCGGCTGCTCGGCCGCCGTGGTGAGCAGAGATAGCTCCGAGGCGGCGAGCAGGAGGGGCGGGGGGGGGTGCGGGGGGCTCTCTCGTGCCAGGTTGTCATGTACACGGAGCGGGCTCGGCCAGGCGTCCCGCATACATCTCCCGCCTCGCTGGGGGGGGGGGGTGCCCGCCTGCAGGTCTTCAGGGAGGATGGGAGGGGGAGAGGGAGAGGGAGAGAGACATCCCTGATGAGAGAGGATCACGGACCCGCTGCCTCCTGCACGCCCCCCGCCGGGGATGGAGCCCGCCACCCGGGCCTGTGCCCTTGACCGGAATCAAACCCGGGACCCTTCCGTCCGCACCTGACACTCTGTCCATTGAGCCACCCCGGCCGGGGCCTGGGTGGACTCTTCTGAGGGCCCCGACCGGGGGCCGGACCCACAGCCTTGGAGTACTGGGACGCCGCTCTCTCTAACTGGGCTCCCGGGCCAGGCCTCCGGGGCCCTCGGGAAATGGGGAGCAGCAACAGCCCCCCGATTTCTGGAGAACCCCTTCTTACTAAGCCACGCTACCTTCCCCTAGGTTACCGCCAACTGGACCTTACACGACAGACAGCCGCCCCAGCCGGCCGGTGTGGCTCAGTGGATAGCGTCAACCTGCGGACGGAAGGGCCGTCCCGGGTTCGATTCCGGTCCAGGGCACAGGCCCGGGCGGTGGGCTCCATCCTCAGCGGATGGAGGGAGCCGGCCCATGGTTTCCTCTCATCCATGATGCTTCTCTCTCTCCCTCTCTCTCTCTCCCTTCCTCTCTGAAACCAACAAAAATATAAAAATAAATGAAATAAAAAAGGCAGGTGACAGCCGGCAGGGGTGAGGCGAGCGAAGGACGCACAGGCTGAGTGTGTGAGCTCAACAGGCCACCAGCTCACACCCCGCCCCGCCGCGGCCGGCCACGACTGGCCCCCACGCACGGCTCCACGCCAGGGGAGGGGGAGAGGGGGCGAGGCCGCCGGACCGCGCCGGCCGGCGTGTCGGCGCAGCCCGGGAGGGAAATCAGATGAATTGATTTTCTGACGAGGACAATGCGCCCGAGAAAAACGCGCTGTGATCGGACGGCTCGGGGAGCAGACGCCGGCGCCCGCACGGGCGTCTCTGGAGTGACTCCCCGGGGCTCGGCCGGCTCGGCATCAGCCCACCGACCGGGAGGACCGACTGCCGGGAGGACGGACCGCCGGAGGCCGGGTCTCTCCTTCCCGGCTCCCGGAGCGCCGCCTTCGCCTCCGTCGGCGCGGGGAAGGGCCGTCGGTTCGGGTTTGGTTTTCTAAACGCGGCTGCCACACGTGGGTCTGGCTGGGCCACGCCCACACGCCCACGCCCACACGCACACTCACACGCTCACACACACACACACACACACACACATATGCATGCACACACACGGGGCTCTGGGACCCGGTGTCGGACCATCGCGTCATCACGTCATGGCCCTAAACCCGGGCCTGCGCCCTTAGCGGGAATCGAACCCTGACCTTCTGGCTTCCAGGTCCATGCTCACCACAGAGCCACGCTGGCCAGACCCCACTCTTTTCTTTTTAGAACGAGTGCAGGGAAGGAGGGGAGAAAGAGCGAGAGAAGCACGGATGTGAGAGAGACACTCCCATTGGGTGCCTCCCGCTCGGGCACCCGTGGGGGCCGGGGATCAAACCTGCCACCCAGCCGAAACCGGTTTGGCTCAGTGGAGAGAGCGTCAGCTGCGGACTGAAGGGTCCCGGGTTCAATTCCGGTCAAGGGCATGGACCTTGGTTGCGGGGCACATCCCCAGTGGGGGGCGTGCAGGAGGCAGCTAGTTGATGTGTCTCTCTCATCGGTGTTTCTAGCTCTCTATCCCTCTCCCTTCCTCTCTGTAAAAAATCAATAAAATATATATATTTTTTAAAAACAAAAACAAAAACAAACCTGCCACCCAGGTGCGTGCCCTTGACTGGGAATCCAACCCGAGGCTCTCGGGGCAGAGGCCGGGGCCCTAACCACTGAGCCGCTCTCTGCTGGCGTCCTCGGGGCCCGTGAGAGCCGGCCCGGGAAGGAGGGAGGAAGTGGCCGGTCTGGGGGGGACCCTCTGGGGCCCGGGTGTGTCTGGAGCCCCCCCCCCCGTGGTCCCTCAGCGCGGGCAGGAGAGGGTGGGGGCCGGGAGGACAGGAGGGAGGGGGGCGAGAAGGGACTGGCCCACGGGGTCTGTTCATCTCCGCGCCGCGTCTTCCCCTCAGAGGAGCTCGGGGTTCCCATAAAGGAGAGAGGATGGGAGAGAAGGGGGGAGAGAGGGAGGGAGCGGCCTTGGGGGCTGAGCCTGGCCCGCCGCTGTCCGCCGTCCGGGCTGATTAAGCCCATCACTCTCCGGGGCGGGCGGGCGGGCAGAGGGGGGGCCGGTCCCGGGAGCCTCTTGAGCTCGGCGTCTGTGTAATGGCTCCTGGCACGGAGCGCAAACGGACTGGCTCCGGGATCAAAGGCCTCCGCCTCCTCCTCGGGGATCCGCGGCTCCAGCCACTTATGGCCGTATTGCCGGAGCGAAAATACCCGGCGAGGGCGGCAAGGGCGGGGGGAGAGGGGGCTGCCAGCCGGCCTGTGGCCCGTCCCGGCGGCCCGGGGCGGCGCTGGCGGTCCAGGCGGTTCCTGAGGACGGTGTAGGAGGAAAAAAAACACAAAAACATTCAGCCCTGGCCGGTGCGGCTCAGTGGATAGAGCCTCCGCCTACGGACTGAAGGGTCCCGGGTTCGATTCTGGTCAAGGGCATGGACCTTGTTTGCAGGCACATCCCCAGTAGGGGGTGTGCAGGAGGCAGCTGATGGATGTTTCTCTCTCATCGATGTTCCTAACTCTCTGTCCCTCTCTCTTCCTCTCTGTAAAAAAATCAATAAAACATTTTTTTTAAAGGATGTTGCCTTAAAAAAGAAAAAGAAAAAAAGAAAAAAAGAAAGCGGCGTGTGTGCAGGAGACGGGGATCCGGGGGTGTGCACGCGAGCATACACACACACACACACACACACACACGCACACACACACGCACACACACGCACACGCACATGCATGGGCCTTAACCACGATCAGAAGTTGTGGGTTCGAGCCCCGAGGGAGGCCATACAGCTCCACAGCACGGCCCACAGCATCCATTTCTCCTCCTGGGCGAGAAGAACGTGTCTCCGCCTCGAGATGGAGAGCGGGGCCCGGCCGGTGTGGCTCAGTGGGCAGAGCGCCGGCCTGCGGACGGAAGGGGGCCCGGGTTCGATTCCCGTCCATCTGGATTGTGGGCAACGGGGCTGGGGCGGGGTGGGGGGAGAGCCAAAAACCTGTTTATAACCCCCGGAACCTTCCCCCAGACCCAGGGCGCCGGCGGCCAGCGGGGGCCTGGGAGCCGGAGAGCCGGGAGCCAGAGAGCCGGGAGCTGTCCTCCGGCCGAGGTCCCAGCCCGGTGGAGACCCGCTCTCCCCGCCGCCCTCCCTCCGCCCGCACCGTCTCGTTTCGCGCTGACAGCCGGGGGACGGCGGCCGACAGTGAGTGATGGATGGTGTTTGCTCATCCCGGCGCGGGCAGGTGCCGCGCAAACGCAATTAGGGGAGCGTGTCTGCGTGCCTGCCGCCCGCCCGCCGCCCGCCCGCGGCTCGGGGACCCCGGGGGGAGAGACTCAATTTGCACAGCCTCCCGCCCCCCCGCCGAGCGGCTCGCACACCTGAACCCCGAGACCTGGGAGTATCGATCGTTGGCGTTTCCTTTCCTGGCTCCAATCGCTCACCATTTTTTTTTTTGCGGGTGGTGAGGGGTGGGGGGGCGGGATAGGAGCACCCCTGTTTCCCTCTGCACCCCACAGCTCCTTGCGGCTCCCCCCCCCGGAATGAGGAAAGCACCCCGTCTTTTGCCCACCGGGCCAATGGGCTCAGACACGGGACAGAGAGCAAAGGCCGGGCCAGAGGGACCCAGCGCGGCCTTGGCCGGGTTTGGGGGGTTTGGGGGAGAGAAGAGGGGCCCCCCCACTCCGTCCAGGGTGCGAACCCGGAGCGGCCGAGAGCCGCCACGCAGGACCTCCAAGGGCATCAGCACGGGGGGAACAGGCAGAGCCGGAGAGAGGGAGAGACGAGGACGCCGCCACACGACACCTGGATCCAGCATCTCCCGACAGACCGGGGCACCCACGGGCGGTCTCCCCGGGACCCCCCCAATTACTCGCTCCGTGGCTGGGAGCCGGTCCGTCCCCAGGAGGTCTTCCCTGCTTACAGCCACACTCTGGTCTCTTTTAAAAAAAAAATTAAAATATATATATATATTTTACTGATTTTCCACAGAGAGGAAAGGAGAGGGAGAGAGAGTCAGAAACACCGATGAGAGAGAAGCATCCATCAGCTGCCTCCTGCACACACACACACACACACACACACACTGGGGATGTGCCCTCAACCAAGGTACATGCCCTTGACCGGAATCGAACCCGGGACCCCTCAGTCCGCAGACCGACGCCCCACCACTGAGCCAAACCGGTTTCAGCAATAAAATATATTTTTTTAAAAAGAAGAAGAGTGAGAGGTGACAACGCAGATGCCCGAGGGGAGGGGGCGGGGGAGGGGGGGCCGAGGGGACCTGAGGACACCCCCATCCAGGCGGCCCATCGGCTCAGCTTCGGGGTGACGGCACCCGCGGGAAAAGTGCACCGAGGCTGGCAGAGCACCCTCGCGCTTAAGGGAGGTCACACAGAAATCCGGATTTTTTAAAAAAGTGTTTTCGTGGATTTCAGAGAGGCAGAGAGAGGGAGAGAGGGAAACGTCCGTGAGGAGAGAATCACGGACCGGCCGCCTCCCGCACGCCCCCCACTGGGGACGGAGCCCGCAGCCGGGAACCGAACCCTGACCTCCTGGGTCGATGCTCAGCCACGGAGCCACGAGGCGGGCAAGACGGCACGGATTTAAACAAGGGCCAGAGAGCGTCCCGGTGGGGACCGGCCGCGGCTCTGGGTCGTGACCAGCAGCGTGAGGAATAGTTTTTTGGGGGGGAAAGTCGCAGACGTGCGGGTCCCCCCACCACGTGGTGGGCACTGTCCACCCAACGCCACGCGAGGAGACCCCCCCAAACCAGGTTGCCCGCAGCCAGTGGTGGGCAGACTCGCCCGTCCACAGAGCCAGAAACCCACAGGACCACGACGGACATGTCTCCGGAGAGCCACATTTTTTAAAAACTTAAACTCCTTCTAATGCCACGTCTTCCGCACAGACTCGCCCGCGCCGTGGCCTTCTGTGGAAGAGCCACACTCCAGGGGCCAAAGGGCCGCCTGTGGCTCGGGAGCCGCAGTTTGCCGACCACGGCCCTAAGCCATCGGGAGGGAGGGGCGGCTTTGGGGCAAGAGCGAGGCCTCCTGTCCCCGTTGTCTCTGTCCCCCGCCCCCCCCGCCCTTGTCCCCCCCAAACTGCTCCCCCGGGCCCTGCGACCGGGTGCTGTGACAGACGCTCCTCTGACCACAGAGAAAGCGAGCCGGGTGGGAGAATCGGGGTGTGTGTGTGTGTGTGTGTGTATCTGTGTGTCTGTGTGTCTTTGTCTGTGTGTGTCTGTGTGTGTGAGTGTGTCTGTGTGTGTCTCTATGTGTGAGTGTGTCTGTGTGTGTGTGACTCTGTGTGTGTGTCTGTCTGTGTGTGTGTCTGTGTGTGTCTGTGTGTATCTGTGTGTGTCTGTGAGTGTGTCTGTGTGTGTCTGTCTGTGTGTGTCTGTGAGTGTGTCTGTGTGTCTGTGTGTGTGTGACTCTGTGTGTGTGTCTGTCTGTCTGTGTGTGTGTCTGTGTGTATCTGTGTGTGAGTGAGTGTGTCTGTGAGTGTGTCTGTGTGTGTCTGTGTGTCTGTGTGTGTGTCTCTCTGTGTGTGTGTCTCTGTGTGTGTGTGTGTCTGTGTGTGTCTCTGTGTGTGTGTCTGTGTGTGTGTGTGTCTCTGTGTGTGTGTGTGTGTCTCTGTGTGTGTCTGTGTGTATCTGTGTCTGTGTCTTTGTCTGTGTGTGTCTCTGTGTGTGTCTGTGAGTGTGTCTGTGTGTGTCTGTGTGTCTGTGTGTGTGTCTGTGTGTCTCTGTGTGTGTCTCTGTGTGTGTGTGTCTCTGTGTGTGTGTCTCTGTGTGTGTGTCTGTGTGTGTCTCTGTGTGTGTGTCTCTGTGTGTGTGTGTGTGTCTGTGTGTGTCTGTGTGTGTCTCTGTGTGTGTGTGTGTGTCTCTGTGTGTGTCTGTGTGTGTGTGTCTTTGTCTGTGTGTGTCTCTGTGTGTGTGTGTGAGTGTGTCTGTGTGTGTGAGTGTGTCTGTGTGTGTCTGTGTGTGTGTGTCTCTGTGTGTGTGTGTGTGTGTGTCTCTGTGTGTGTGTGTGTGTTGGGGGGCTGGACTTTCACTAGAAAGCGCCCCCAGTTCCTTCACAAACACCCCGGCCTTCCGAGGGCGCACCCGGCGACAGCGCCCCCTGGTGGCGGGGAGAACCCTGCAGGCGCCGCTCCGGCCGCAGGAGGCGCCGGGAAAGGGGGACACACACCCCCCCCCCGTTTGGGGAAACTGAGGCCGGAGAGGCGGGAGCCCGGGGCCCGCGGCCGGACGGAGGCCCCGCCGCCGGGAAGGTGCGCGTCTCCCCGGCGTCCCGGGCCTCGGGAGAAGCCGGCGCCCCCGGCCCGTCGCGGGGCCCCTCGCTCCCCCCGGGGTCCCCCCACCCCGGCCCCCACCCCGGGGCGCCTCCGGAGGCCGGTCCTCCCACCGGGCCGGGCGGGGCCGCCAGCTCCACGCGGGGCCGCACCGGGCCGGGGCTCACGGGGCCGGGCTTTGGGGGGACACGCGGCGTCCCGGCCACGCCCCCCGCCCCCCGGAGGCTCCGGGTCTGCTCCGAACCCCGTTTGTCCGAACCCCGTTGTCCGAACCCCCAGCCGCGGTGCGAAGCGGGAGGGGCCGCCCCGCCCCCCGGACCCCGGACCCCACCCCCGGCCCCGCCCTCCGGCTCCGGCGCCGCCTTACCTGCGCCCAGCAGCGCGCCCAGCACCAGGCCCAGCGCCCCCCGCCCGGGGCCCGCGCCGTCGGGGCGCATCCCGGTCCGGCCCAGGCCGCCCCCCGCCCCCCGGGGCCCCGTCCCCGCCGCCGGCCACGTCCCGGGGCGGCCCCTCCCGCTGCGGCGGCTCCGGCTCCCGCGGCTCCGGCCACAACTTTTCTCCGCGGCCGCCGCAGCCCGGAGCCCGCCCCCCGGACCGCCTCCGGACCGGACCGGACCGCCCCCCGGACCCCGGACCGCCCCCCGGACCGCCCCCCGCAGCCCGCCCCCGGCCCGGACCGGACCGCCCCCCCCCCCGGCCCGGACCCCGTCCCCCGGACCGCCCCCCGGACCGGACCGGACCGCCCCCCCGGGCCCCGGACCCCGGACCGGACCGCCCCCCGGACCGCCCCCCGGATTCCCGGACCGGACCCCGGACCGGACCGGACCCGCCCCCGGACCGCCCCCCGGACCGCCCCCCGACCGCTCCCCGGGCCTCGGACCGCCCCCCGGACCCGCCTCGGACCCCGGACCGCCCCCCGCAGGGCGGCGGCGGGGGAGAAAGGGCGCCCCCAGCCGGCCGCCGCGGGGAGGCGCCTCCCGCCGGAGCCGGGGAGAGCGGGCCGCCCCCACCTCCAGGCAGCCCCCCAGTTTGCAGCCTCCGGCCTCCCCGGACGGAGCGGGACCCCTCCCCTCGGGCCGCCTCCTGTGAGGGTTCACTTGTTTTTTGGGGTGTTTTTGCCTTGGGAGCCAGGGACCTGTGTGTGGAACTGCAAAGCCCCTCGCGGCTGGTGCGGGGGGACCCCTGGGTGCGTCACCGCAACGCCCGGAGCGGTGCACAGGGGGACCACGCGCGCGCATGCACACGCGTACACGCATGCACGCGCGCACACGCATGTACACACATCCTCACACGCACACACATACACGCATGCACACACATGTACACGCGTGCATGTACACACGTGTACACACACGCACACGCACACAGATGGGCGCGCGCCCCTCTGAACCCGTGGGGCGCGGGGGTGAAAGGAAGGTCCTCCGTCACTCTCATTGTTGGAATGCCGCTCCGTGTGTGCGTGTGTGTGTGTGTGTGTGTGTGTGATACATCTCCATTGACTTCAGAGAGGAAGGGGGAGAGAGAGAGACATCGATGAGGAGAGAGAACCATGGTCGGCGGCCGTCCGCACGCCCCACGCCGGGGACGGAGCCCACAATCCGGACGCGTGGCCCTGACCGAATCCACCGTGACCTCCCGGTTCCTCGGTGGACGCTCAACCCCCGAGCCAGGCCGGCGGGCCAAGTGCCTCCCCCACCGCCCCCACCCCACCCCGGGCCAGGCCGGCGGGCCAAGTGCCTCCCCCCCACCCCCCCACCCCCGGCCAGGCCGCCGGGCCAGGTGCCTCCCCCCCCCCCACCCCGGGCCAGGCCGCCGGGCCAAGTGCCCCCCCTTTTTCATTTTGCTATTTTATTTTCTATTGCTTAAGCCGTGCAGACCTGGCCCAGGACCTGCGCTGCCTTCTCAGCCGAGCGGGCGCTATTGGGTGCCGGAGGAAAGGCATGATTTTATTTGGGGGGGGAGCCAGGGGGGGTGCACAGAGCAGGGGGGGCGGGGGCCGGAGGAGAGAGGACCCGCAGCTCCCGCCCTCTCAGCCGGAAGTAATCGATCTGTTGTATTTCTCGCCGAGGCCGGAAATATTTAAATGAAAAACGTTTACTCTCCAGTGACTCCCAGGCTGACCAACACCAGCGAGAAGGGGGCGCGCCCCCCCCTGTGGGGAGCCGGGGTCCCCTGTGTGTCTGTTCCCGTGGCCGCGCCTGCACCGCGGGGACGAACCCAGAGCTGGGGGTCTCTCACGACCATGGGGGGCCCCTGGTGCCCGAGGTGGGGAGAGATGCGTCGGGCCTCTGAGACAGAGAGGGAGAGAGGGAGGGAGGGAGAGAGAGAGGAGAGAGAAAGAGAGAGAGGAGAGCGAAAGAGAGAGAGAGGAGAGAGAAAGAGAGAGAGCAGAGAGAAAGAGAGAGAGGAGAGAGTGAGAGAGAGAGAAAATAGGGAGAAAGGGAGAAAGAGAGGGAGGGGGGAGGGAGAGAGGGAGAGAGAGAGAGAGGTTAGAGACACATTGGTTGGTTGTCTCCTGCAGGAGCCCCAACGGGGCGGTGATGGGGGGGCAGGGCTCCAACCTGCAACCCAGGAGCCTGCCCTGGACCGGAAATTGAACGCACAACCCTCGGGCCCGCAGTCCGGGGGCTCTAACCACTGAGCGCACAGGCCAGGGCTCCTCGGGCCTTTTCCAGCCCCTCCCGGCCGGCCTCCCACCCCTGGCAGAGGAGCCGGTCTCCGGGGGGGGCGGACACCCCGCTCCCCCAGGGGGGTCCCCATCACCGTCCTCAGGCCCACCCCCCCCCAGGTGACCTGGAGCTCTGGGGCCAGCCTCTCTCACGGCCCCCGCCTCCCCCCGGCACCCTCGGGTGGCCTGGCCAAAACAAAACAGAACAAAACAAAAGGAAAAAAGGAAAGAGTGACCTTCCCGCGGGGACCCGCCCGCGCTGGGCTGCGTCGCGCCTGGGAACAAAGCGCCGCCAGTTCCGTTATCTTCGCGGGAGGCGCCGGCTGCCGCCCGCGAACCGTTAGAGGGCGAGCAGCGCCCCCTGCCGGCGGCGGCGGCTGGCTTACCTGCTGACCCAGGAGGGAAAGCGGCTCTGGTTCTGCTCTGGTGTCTGGGTTTTGAGCTCAAATCGGGAGGCGCCCTTGGCGGGGGGGGTGCGACTTCGGCTGCGTCCTCACCCTTCCCACGCGCGTCTTCCTCCCCGAGGGGCCCGAGGGCTCGCTGCCGGCCCCGGGCAGAGGGCAGGACGCCCTCCCGGGGCCCCGCTCGGCTCGGGTTCCCGTGGGCGGTGCCGGGGCTTTGTGGGGAGGTGGGAGGGGAGAGTGGGGAGGTGGGAGGGGGAGGTGGGAGGGGGAGGCCCCGGCCAGGGGGCTAGGAGTGAGGCCGGAGGGAGGGCGGGGCGGACCTCTCCCCCCCACACCCCCATCCCCACCCCCGGGGGCGCACCGCTCACAGGCGCGGGGGGCGGGGGGGGGGTGCACCACTCCGGCGCCCTTAGGTGTGCGGATGGAGGTCACACGGCCCCCGGGGCGCCCAGGCGCAACCCTCCGGAAACAGAGCCCCCAGGGGTGGGTTCCGGGGAGGCCCCGTGTCCTTGTGGAAGGACGCAGACCGCCCAGCGCCGGGAGGGGGTCCCCACGCAGCTCCCCCGAAGCGCCCACGTGGATGCGGGACCCGCTCTCCACGCGTTTCGGGGCAACAACCCCAAGCGCGCAGCGGGAGCCCAGAGAGAGGGGGGCCCGGACCGGGGCCTGGGGCGGGGTCTGCCGGGTTCCTCCCCCCCCCACCGTGGAGCCTGGACTGGGGGACCAGAGGCTCCACCTGGACAGACCAGGCCGCCAGCCCCACCGGAGCTGCTGTTCTGCACCGAGGGGACGGGCAGCGCGTGCCCAGTGCGTCCCCCTCCCCCCTGTCCGGGAGCCTGCTCCGCCGGACCGGCCTCTCTCTCGTCCATCCGTCCGGTCATTGTTATATATATATATATAAATATATATATAAATTTTTTCCACAGAGAGGAAGAGAGGGGAATAGAGAGTTAGTTACAAACATCCATGAGAGAGAAACATTGACCAGCCCCCTCCTGCACACCCCCCACTGGAGACGTGCTCACAACCAAGGTCCATGCCCTTGACCGGAATCGAACCCGGGGACCCTCAGTCCGCAGGCCGGCGCTATGTCCCCTGAGCCACACCGGTTTCGGCCGTCCGGTCACTGTTTTTCAGCTCTGGCCGGGAGGCCGGTCAGCCGGCCGGTCAGCTGCGGGGAAGCCGCCGCTCGTGGGCCGTCCACCTGGGGCCCCGCCGCTGTCCTGACCACCTCCCGGCCTCTGGGCGCGGCTCCTCCGCCTGGTGTGTCTCACGATTAAAACTGTCGCCTCGGCCCCGCGTGGCTCAGGGGTGGGGCGTGGACCTGTGAACCCGGAGGTCAGGGTTCGATCCCGGGTCAGGGCACAGGCCGGGGCTGCGGGCTCCATCCCCAGGAGGCGGCGTGCGGGAGGCAGCCGGTCCGTGTTTCTAAATCTCTCCCCCTTCCTCTCCGAAGACCATCTCTCAATTACAAGCCTAAGAGACCGTGATGACCGGAACCACCGCTCAACCGGCCGCTATGACGCACACTGACCACGGGGGCAGGCGCTCGGTGCCAGAGCTGCCCCCTGGCGGTCAGTGCGCTCACAGCCAACCTCCCACGGCCCCTTCCCTTCCCCCCCCCATAAGCCTCCATGGCCTGCCAGGCTGGGGGGCCCCACCCCTGCACCAATCCCTGCACTGGGCCTCTAGGAAAAATATGGGTTTTTGTTTGTTTTGTTTTGTTTAAAGAAGAGGAATGAGCTCGGAGACCCCTGTCCGCTCGGGGCCACCCCCCAGCTCGGCGGGCACAGCGGTCCGCTCCGCTGGGGGGACAGAGTCCACTTCATTACCGACCGCAGAAGGTCCCTCCGCCCCTCACGCAGCCGCGGAATGAAATGGAATGAGATCAGCCGATCCGCGGAGCCCGCCGCTGGCTCAGAGGGAATTGCATTACCTGTCTGACCTGGTTAGCCCCGCCGGCAACGGCCCAGCGGCCCAGCGAGATGATGCAACAACCTGCCTGCCGGCGGGCGGGGGCGGGGGCTCTGCCTTCAGATGTGAGGAGCGGCGAGGGGGAGGAGGGAGGAAGAGGGGAGGAGGGGGAGGAAAGGGAGGAGGGGGGAGGAAGAAGGGGGAGAGGGGAGGAAGAGGGGAGGAGGGAGGAGGGAGGGGGAGGAAGAAGGGGGAGAGGGGAGGAAGAGGGGCAGGGGGAGAACCCATCTGGGTTCTGGTCCCGCGCTGGCGGCGCCTGGGAAACTCAATGAGGTATAAAATAATAAAAGCTCCGTGCCCGTCACAGAGGTAATGGGAAGATCCCGGGCTGGTGCGAGGGGGCAGGAGGACGTAGAAGGATGCGCGTGTCAAGGTTAAAAAAAAAACAAAAACACAAAACACAACAAAAATGCATCCATCTTTTTATATATATATTTTTAAACTCTTTTATTTTACTATAGTTTATTGATTTTTCACAGAGAGAAAGAGAGAGGAGAGGGACAGAGAGCTAGAAACATCGAAGAGAGAGAAACATCGACCAGCTGCCTCTTGCACACCCCCCACCAGGGATGTGCCCGCAACCAAGGTCCATGCCCTTGACCGGAATCGAACCCGGGACCTTCCAGTTCGCAGGCCAACGCTCTATTCACTGAGCCACATGGATTTCGGCATGTTCTCTTCCTTCATTTCTTTCTTTCTTTCTTTCTTTCTTTCTTTCTTTCTTTCTTTCTCTTTCTTTCTTTCTTTCTTTCTTTCTTCTTTCTTCTTTCTTTCTTCTTTCTTTCTTTCTTTCTTTCTTTCTTTCTTTCTTTCTTTCTTTTTTCTTTTTTTGTCCTCACCTAAGCATTTCCCACTGATTTTTAGGGAGAGTGGAAGAGAGAGGGGGAGACAGAGAGCGACATCCACGTGACAGAAAGACATCGATTAGTCGCCTCCTTCACGCGCCCGACCAGGGCCTGGGCCAACCGGGAGCCCACAACCAAAGTGCCCTTGACGGGAATCGAACCCGGGACCCTTCGGTCCACAGGCTGATGCTCTACCCCCTGGGCCTCACAGGCCAGGGCCTTGTCCCGCGTGGACGTCTGGGGTCCCCCCCCGCGGGCCGGGGCGGAGCCGGTGACCAGGCCCCCCCCCCCCGCAGGCGCCTCCCGGGATAACGGGCCGCCCACACCTGCCCGGGACCCCCGGCCTCGGCGGGGGCGGGCGCCGTCAGGAACCGGCGCTTTGCATGCAGACGGCGCCTCCGCTCAGGAGCCTCGGGGACGTCTTCCCGCCTCCTAATGAGCCGGCCTCGCGGAGGCGGGAGGGGGCGCAGCCGCATCCTGACGGACAGCCGGGCCAGGGCAGCCGGCCCGGAGGGAACGGGCCGGGGTCGGTGTGCTCGCCAGATTTCTGCCGAAGCTCTTCGGTGTGTGTGTGTGCATGCACATTGCGTGCATGTGCACGCATCTCTGTGTGCACACATGTGTCCGAGCACATGTGCGTGCATGTATGTATCCGCATGCATGTGCACGCATGTGCACGCATGTGCATCTGTGTCTGTGTGCACGCACATGTCTGTGCGCATGTGTGTGCATGTGTGTTCACATGTGCATGTGTGTCTGTGCGCGCGCGTGTGTGCGCACACATGCCTGCGTGCACACACTCATTCTTCTGTCTGGGTGTCACCCACCCTCGCGTTGTTTTCTCCCGAAGGAACAGCTGACAGGGCGGATTTATTGAAAAACGCTCCCCACTGACCCTCCCGGCCGGGGTGGACGGGATGTGCGAACCGCCCACCCGCTGGCCTCTCAGAGCCTCCCCCGCAGCCGGCCGGTCCCCTGGATTCCCCCGGGAACCGCCCCCACCAGCTCCGGCCGGCCCCGCCCCAGGGGTCACATGACGGGGATGGCCAATCAGCGCAGGCCTTGTCTTAGCTTCGGGGCTCGAGTGATTGGCTCGGGGCTTGGAGTCATGTGACCCCACCTCCTCTGTCCCCCCACGTGTGCAGCTCGGGTTTGGGGTGCTGGGGGTTTATTTGTCCTTCCGCCCCGCCTGCGGGGGAAGCCACGCGGGGTTTGTCTCCTGGGCCCGCGCTGTCCCCCGTCCACCCTTAGTCCCCCTGGGCGGCCGCTGAGGGTAAGATCATTCCTTTTCCGGCTGACGAATGCCCCATCACGGCGTATCTGCCCCGCCGCGGGTTCGATTCCCGTCAGGGGCATGTCCCTTGGTTGCAGGCACATCCCCAGTGCGGGGGGGGGGGGGGGGGGAGGAGTGTGCAGGAGGCAGCCGATCCATGATTCTCTCTCATCGCTGATGCTTCTCTCCCTCTCTCTCTAAAATCAATAAAAATCAATTTTTTTAAAAAAAGAAAAGAAAACTAACCAGTGTGCGTCCCTGACGGACAGAATCTCCTCCTCCTCCTCCTCCTCCTCCTCCTCCCTGAGGCAGGTGCTCACGGCTTGGCTCCACGCGGGGCTGCAGCCGGGATTCGGGGCGGCAGAGAGAAGCCAGTTGGCCGGGGGTAAGTGTCCAGGGGCCTGTGGGGGACCCCCCCCCGGGTAGTGAGAGCCTGATTTAGGGGGGATTAGATCAGCCAGCCGCCGCCGTGACCCGCTCCGGCGCCCGCCCTCAGGGACGGCGTCTGGAACCGGCTCCGGAGATAACGCAGAGGAGCACCGCTTCCCGGAACCCCGTGGCTCCCAGAACCTTCCCGCTCCCTCCCGGGCCGGAGAGGACTTCAGGGAAGACAGAATGTGGCAGCCTTCCCTCCCCTCCCCTCTCCTCCCCCTCCTCCTCCCTTCCCCTCCTCTATTTTCTCCCCTCATCCCCTCCCCTCTCCTCTCCTCCCTCCCTTCCCTTCCCCTTCTCTCTTCCTCTCACCTCCCTTCTCCCCTTCCCTCCTCTCCCCTCCCCTCCCACCCCTCCCCCAACCCTGTGGGGACCTGGAGCAGAAGCGGGGAGCCTGAGGAAGGTGGGGGTGTCCTGCCGGGGAACATACATTGGAACCAGGGGGGGCCAGAGCCGCTCTCCTCGGCCCAGAGACCCGGGCACCTGCCTCCTCCTCCGGCCGCGATGGATGGACAGGCCGCTCGCCCTCACGGGCCTCGGTGCTGAGTCAGTGGGTGGGGTGCCCACCGCTCACTCAGCCTGGCCACCCCGGGGTGGGGTCGGGGCTGCTCATGGTCCCCCCCCCCCCCCGGCCCCCGAGCCGCCATGGAGAAGCCATTCCTCCCCGGGCTCCCGGGCCGGAGCGTGCAGACAGGGACGGGGCAGACGGAGGCCGGGAACCAGGCAGGTTTGGCCGAACAGCACCTCCCCATGCCCGCCGGCCTGGCCCCGGGGCTGAGCATCCGCCTCTGAGCCAGGAGGTCAGGGTTCGATCCCCGGTCGGGGCGCAGGCCCGGTTTGTGGGGTCCGTCCCCGGTGAGGGGCGTGCAGAGGCCGCCGGTCCACGATTCGCTCTCATCACTGACGTTTCTCTCCCTCTCCCTCTCCCTTCCTCCCTGACACCAATAAAAGTATATTTTTTTTAAAAAAAATAGCAACTCTCTCTGGTGCACACTTTCTGCATCGTCCCCAGCACTCGACTTCCTCTTCCTCCTCCTCTTCTTCTGATATATATTTTATTGATTTTTTTTTTTCACAGAGAGGAAGGGAGAGGGAGAGAGAGTCAGAAACATCGATGAGAGAGAATCATCGACCAGCCGCCTCCTGCACGCCCCCCACCGGGGATGTGCCCGCCACCGAGGCGCATGCCCTTGACCGGAATCGAACCCGGGACCTTCCTGTCGGCAGGCCGGCGATCTATCCACTGAGCCACACCGGCGTCGGCTCTTTACTATTTTTAATGTAACATTCGTTTTTCTCAAGGGCGCAGCCTCTCCCGGAGGGAGGCGGCGGCTCCCGGAGCGGCCCGGGCGGCCCCATTAATCCCCGGTCCCGGGTCCGAGTCCCGGTCTGGGTCCTCGGCGGCCGGTGCGCGGAGCCGCCGCCGCATTTGCATTTAAATAGAACTCGGTCCGGGCGCGGCAGGAATGGCTCTCCGCCTTTTTATATATAATTCCCACTGAATTAGCCTCTAAGAACGCCCTTGTCATGTAGATCGATTTTTTTTTATGTCCCTAGTTAAGCAACGAAAATGAAATTTCTTTTCCCGGCGAAATCGCTCAATGGGAACCGCGGTGACCGAACCCCGGGGAGCGCGGGGGGACACGGGGGGCGGGGAGCGCGGGGGGCGGGGGGAAGGGGGGGCAGGGGGCGGGGAAGGGGGTTCACTGGGCGGGCGCGGGGCCCCTCCCTCCGCGCTCAGAGCCGCCGCCTGGGCCTGGCGCTGGCTGAGGGCCCGCGGGCCTTGGGGACGGGGTTCCACCCAGGTTGGGGGTTGGGGAGGGGGGTCTGGGCCCGGAGATATTTAGGGGGGCAGCCAAACAGCCAAGAGGATTTGCTAGAGGTCGTTCACCCAGGAGCCGTTTTCTGCTTCGTTGCTGCAACAATGTAACACAGCGAGCGCCCCTCCCTGTGACTGAGGCAGGTGGGGGGGGGGCAGGAGCTGCAGCCCCCACGAGGTTGAGTGCCCCCCACAAGGCTGAGCCCCCCCAGGAAGCTGAGGGCCCCTCCCCACGAGGCTGAGCCCCCCCAGGAGGCTGAGCCCCCCTCCCCCCGGGTCACAGGACCTTTCGAGGCCCGGTTCCTCCATCTGTAAAACGGTTCGGCGATCACGCCTTTATCGCCGTCACGGCCTCACGGTGAACCGGGGCCGGGGGCTCGGAGCCGAGCGTTCGAGGCAGCAACGAGATGGTCTGGCTTCCAAAATGAGCTTCTCCACGTTTTTATGGCTGCGTCACGCTCCCGCCGTGTGTGAGTGTGTGTGTGTGTGTGTGTGTGTGTGTGTGTGTATGTATGAGTGTGTGTGTGAGTGTGTGTGTGTGTGTGTGTGAGAGAGTGTGTGTGTGTGAGAGAGAGAGAGTGTGTGTGTGTGAGTATGTGTATGAGTGTGTGTGTGTGAGTGCGAGTGTGTGTGCGAGTGTTTGTGTGAGTGTGAGTGTGTGTGAGTGTGTGTGTGTGTGAGTGCGAGTGTGTGTGCGAGTGTTTGTGTGAGTGTGTGTGTGTGAGTGTGTGTATGAGTGTGTGTGTGTGAGTGCGAGTGTGTGTGCGAGTGTTTGTGTGAGTGTGAGTGTGTGTGAGTGTGTGTGTGTGTGAGTGCGAGTGTGTGTGCGAGTGTTTGTGTGAGTGTGTGTGTGTGAGTGTGTGAGTGTGTGTATGAGTGTGTGTGTGTATGTGTGTGTGTGTGAGAGAGAGAGAGTGTGTGTGTGAGTGTGTGAGTATGTGTATGAGTGTGTGAGTGCGAGTGTGTGTGCGAGTGTTTGTGTGAGTGTGTGAGTGTGTGTGTGTGTGAGTGTGTGCAGGTGTGTGTGAGTGTGTGTGAGTGTGTGTGTGTGTGTGAGAGAGTGTGTGTGTGTGAGAGAGAGATGTGTGTGTGTGAGTATGTGTATGAGTGTGTGTGTGTGAGTGCGAGTGTGTGTGCGAGTGTTTGTGTGAGTGTGAGTGTGTGTGAGTGTGTGTGTGTGTGAGTGCGAGTGTGTGTGCGAGTGTTTGTGTGAGTGTGTGTGTGTGAGTGTGTGAGTGTGTGTATGAGTGTGTGTGTGTATGTGTGTGTGTGAGAGAGAGAGTGTGTGTGTGTGTGTGAGTGTGTGAGTATGTGTATGAGTGTGTGAGTGCGAGTGTGTGTGCGAGTGTTTGTGTGAGTGTGTGAGTGTGTGTGAGTGTGTGCAGGTGTGTGTGAGTGTGTGTGTGTGTGAGTGTGTGCAGGTGTGTGTGAGTGTGTGTGAGTGTGTGTGAGAGTGTGTGTGAGTGTGTGAGTGTGTGTGAGTGTGTGCAGGTGTGTGTGAGTGTGTGTGAGTGTGCACGCCTCTCCTCCATCCACTCAGCCGGGGGGGACGTGCAGGTGGCCCGTGTCTTGGGGGTGACCGTGGGGGCGCAGCCCGCCCTTTGCCGACACCGTGGCTCCCACGGCACCGAGACGCCGGCGGAGGCCCGTGTCCCCGGGAGAGCCGGCACTGAGAGAGAGAGAGAGAGAGAGAGAGAGAGAGAGAGAGAGGTAATGGCCTCGGTGCTTTGCCCGAGGGAAAGCAATCTGCGCTCAGCTCCCTTACTTCCGATAACACGGGCGCCTTGCGTTGCCGGCCTTTATTCGTGTACCTATTATAACACATCCTCCTCCATTCCAGAGAGAGGACGGGGAGGGGGAGAGAGGAGCGGCCACGGTGAGAGAGAACCATGGGCCGGCTGCCTCCTGCGCGCCCCCCACGGGGACGGAGCCCGCCACGGGGCCTGTGCCCCGACCGGGAACCGAACCCCGACCTCCTGGCTCCTAGGCCGACGCTCAGCCCCTGAGCCACGCCGGCCGGGCCAGCTTCGCTCAGGTTCCACGAGCAGTGATTTGTTTCACCCAAAACCGATCGGGACGCCTACAACAGAGGGTTCTGTGGGAGGCCCCGGAGAGCCGGAGGGGGATTGGAGGTGGCTGGGCCGGGCCCTGACCCACCCACCCTGCCCCGGACCCCGGCATAGGGTCCCGGTGCTGGCGTGGCGGTGGCCGGGGTGAGCGCCGCCGCCCGGAGCCAGGTGCGCGGCATGAATTATGCATCGGCCGCGGCGGGTGAGTAAATGTCACCGCGCCCTCCGGGCAGAGCGCCCGCTGCCAAAGGCCACGCGGACGCAACCCCGGCGGCTTCCCTCCTAAATGTCAACGCACGCGGAGCCCGCGGCCCCGAACCCGGACCGCTGCCCCCGGCTCTCCCACCCCGGCCGCCGGCGTTTCCTCCGAACCGGCCGCCCGGGGCGAGAGGAGGAGCACCTGGCGGGCCAGAGGGCCTGGGGTTCGATTCCAGGGAAGGCACGCACGTGGCCCTGAGGGGCTCGGGGTGTGTGCGTGCGTGTGTGTGTGTGTGTGTGTGTGGGCGTGCGTGTGTGTGTCTGTGAGTGTGTGTGAGTGTGTGTGTGTGTGAACCAATCCATGTGTCTCTCTCACACCCATGTTTCTCTCCCTCTCCCTCTCCCCCCCCCCATCTTTTCTCCCTCCTGCAGTCTCTAAAAAGCGATGAGAGAGAGAGAGAGAGAGAGGAGAGAGATTCACGTTTGTATTGCTGGCAGCTGCCAAGCCGGGATTCGAACCCGCGGACGCTCACTGAACCCTCAGGGCCTGGCCCGGCTCTGCCCTCCTGATCCCGCACCCAAAGGCGTCGACCCCCTCATGCAGCCAAACCCGCTCCCTGTGGCAGAAGGTGGGCAGACAGTGCCAGGAGGGCGCTCTCGCGGCCTGGCTCAGCGGGTGAGCGCGGACCTGGGAACCGGAGGAAACGTTCCGTTCCCCGGAGGGCGCCTGCCTGGGGGGGGGGGGCTCAGGCCCGGGAGGGGCGTGCAAGAGGCAACCGATCCATGGTTCTCTCCCACCGTCGATGCTTCTCTCTCTCCCCCTCTCCCTTCCTCTTAGAAATCAATTTTTTTAAATGTTGTTTTTTGCAAAAATGTTGCTCGTCTTGCAACAAGCGAGCTCCCTGCGGACTCTGCGCGGACGGACCTGCGGTTTTTGCAGGCTCCGTGGTGAGGCGGCGAGGTGAGGTGTGCGCTCCCGGGCGGGCGGGAAGCTGGCCCACCGGCCTCGGGGCGCAGCCTCCGCTTTTGCAAACAAGCGGCGGGCTGAGCCCGGATTTACATGCGATTTACATACGATTTGCATACGATTTACACACAAACGCGGTGGTGCTGGCTCAGGTCCCCCGTGAGCCGAGGCCGCTTTCTCCGCGTGGCCGGGGGGTGGGGGGGGTCCCCGAAAAGCCCCCGAGTGGATGACCGTTCAGAGCAGCTCGGTGCGCGCAGCCGGCCCTGGGCCTTTTGGAGGGGCCGCCCGGCCTCGGGGTCTGGGTATCGTGGCCTTAACCCCCCGTGTCCCCCCTCCGGCCGGCCTGTCCACCCACCAGAGACGGTGCGTGACCCGCAGGAGCTGGGCCCACGCGGGCCTGTGGGTGCGGGAGGCGGAGGCGGAGTGGGGAGGAGGGGGGGGGAGTGGGGAGAGGGGGGAGGGGGGAAGGGGGAGGGGGGAGGGAAGAGGAGGGAGGAGAGAGGGGGAGGAGGGAGAAGGGAGGGGAGGGAGGATTCCCGGGCCAGGCCTGGCCCCGGCTCACAGCCCCCGGATCAGGGCTCCTGCTTAGAGGATTGTATCATCTGTCCTGGGTTTTCAAATGAGAAGTTGGCTTTACTTTATCTGTTTATTTTCAACTTGTTTTTAAAATATGTTTTTATTGATTTCAGCGAAGGAGAGAGAGAGAAACATCCACGATGAGAGAGAATCATGGACCGGCTGCCTCCTGCATGCCCCCTGCTGGGGATGGCGCCTGCATCACCTGCCTGGGCCCTGACCGGGAATCGAACCCTGGCCTCCTGGTTCCTAGGTC
>OZ004720.1:26711222-26721768 GCA_963924515.1 Vespertilio murinus | reverse complement strand
GAAACATGCACGATGAGAGAGAATCATGGGTCAGCTGCCTCCTGCACGCCCCCCGCTGGGGATGGAGCCTGCAACCCGGGCCTGAGCCCTGACCGGGCATCGAACCCTGGCCTCCTGGTTCCCAGGTCCACGCTGAACCCCTGAGCCCCGCCAGCCGGGCAGACAGTCCCTCTGGGCACCAGCTCGCACGGAGGAACGTGGGGTGCTCGCGGTGGAGCGGTTCCACACGGATGTCTCCCACGCCGGCGGTCCGCCCTGACCCCCCACGCTCAGCTCCGTCCAGCATTCTGGGCCACCTCCTCCCCTGGCCCCGGCCTGGCCCGGGACGGCCAGCTCTCGCACACCCAGGGGTCACCCACCGAGGACAGACTGGCCCACACCCACCCCTCAGCACACGCCAAGCGCGGGCACGGCCAGTGTGTCCTTCCTTGGCGCATGCAACTAGCATGTAGTAAGCATGTACCCCATTGCCCGGCCCTGCATGAAAGAGGGGGTACACAAGGCCGTTGATGCGGCTGGGGCTCACACCCCCCCCCCCCGGGTTTCATCGGCCCCAGAAACATGGAAACATGGCGGAGGGAAGGCTAATAAACTGCCTCCCGACCTCTCTGAGCTGAGACACCTGGTCCGAGCACCCAGACGTGCCCTTAACTACCTAAAGTGTGAGGTCCCGTGACAATTAGTTGATTCTCTCTCCTCTCTCTCTCTCTCTCTCTCTCTCTCTTTCTCTCTCTCTCCCCCCCCTCTCTCTCTCTCTCTTCTCTCTCTCTCCCCCCTCTCTCTCTCTCTCTCCTCTCTCTCCTCTCTCTCTCTCTCTCTCACTGGAGATGAAGCGCGCGGAGGCTGGGTCACCTTGGAGAGAACGAGGGCCCGCACTACCGCCTGCTGCCACCAGGGGGCGGTCACTGCCTTCAGCGCGGAGCTCGACCACCCAGCCCTCCCTCCCCTTCGTGCCACGGTAGTTCCCTGATTAGGAGGATCATCAATACTATTGGGAATACCCCGCTAATGACACTGGAAAGCCCTGGCCGGTGTGGCCCAATGGATAGAGCGCCGGCCTGCGGACTGAAGGGTCCCGGGTTCCATTAAGGTCAAGGGCACGTTCCCCAGTTTTGGGGGGCGAAGGGGGGATGGGGCGCGTGCAGGAGGCAGTCGATGGTCCACTATCCTCTCCCGTCACTGATGTTTCTCTCCCTCTCCCCCCCTCTCCGCAACCAATAAAGACATATTTTTAAAACGACGTTGCAAACAGCAGGGGTGTCTGGTTGAGGGCTGTCAAGCCCCAGGTGGCATCACCCCCCCTTAACCTGCCTGAGGGAGGGCTTGGGGTTTTCTCCGCTGGGCAGAGCACCCTCTCTCCACAGCGACGCCCGCCTGGGGTCCGAGCCCCCCGTCCCCCCCCAATCCAGCGGGACCCCGCGTTTACAAGGACACCCGCCAGGTCCCCGTTTCCGAATAAGGTCGCGTTCTGGCGTCACGGGTGTCGTGCCCTGTTGGGGGGACGCCCCCCCCCGGGGTCGCCGGCGGGGTAATTCAGAGCCAGGGGCGCGGGCGGCACCTGGAGAGGAAAGGGGTCCCCGGATTCCCTGCAGAGTCCCCCCCCCCCCCGGGGCCCCAGGTGATTTACGCCCCTGGCTCCCGGCCACGGCCACGCACTCGTCTCACTCCTCCCGCGGCTCCTTCTAATTTTAGTGGCATCGATTAAAGACAACGAGTTCCCATAATTACTGTTCCCGGAAGGTCCTTCTGCGCCTTTGTTATCAGTCCCCGAGCGCGCGAGGCTCGGCAGCCTCTAATAGATCATCCCCGGAATGTCCCTCCTCCCCCTCCCTCCTCCCTCCCCCCTCCCTCTGTCTCTCCCTCCCTCGCTCTCCCTCCCCCTCCCTCTCTCCCCCTCCCTCTGTCTCTCCCTCCCCCTCCCCCTCCCTCCTCCCTCTCCCTCCCTCTGTCTCTCCCTCCCCCCTTCCCCCTCCCTCCTCCCTCCCTCCCCCTCTCTCCCTCCCTCCTCCCAACTCCCTCCTCCGCTTCACTGAAGCCACAGGCAAACAGGTAGCTCCCCGGGGCCGGAGGAATTTCTGCCTCCACAGCCCCCCCCCCCGTCCTGGTCCGTGCCCCCCCCTGCCCCCCCGTTCCTGGTCCGTGCCCCCCCTGTCCCCCCCGGACCCCCTGTCCCCCCTGTCCCCCCGGACCCCCTCAGGCCGCACAAACAGCTTTTTCGAGCCGGTACTTCGCCTCTTTGGAAGTAAGGCTCGGCGGCGCGTGTTTTTCTGCTTGTCAGAGATATCCCTTCAGCGTCTGGGCGGCGGGAGAATAAACATCGCCGGGATAAATAACTTCATCTCGGCTGAAAGATCCTCATCTCCGCGCTCCGCGGCTCTGAATCCTAAAAGCCCAGCGCCCTCGGGGGCGGCGCCGCTTTGTTTGGGGTCCACATGGAGCTGCCTGTTCTCCCCCCGCACACACCCCCCTCCCCAATCTCCTTTGACCCAATCAGCCGCTGCTTAAAGGCTGGTGGGTGGTTTGGTCAAGGACACAGTGTTCTCCCCCGGGGAAGTCTCTCATCGCAGCCGAGGCCTGTGCAGGACGGGGAGCGGCCCCGGCCCATGTGGCTCGGTTGGCTGGGGTCATCCTGGTCACTGAAGGGCCACCGGTTCGATTCCCAGGACGGGGCGTGCGGGAGGCGGCAGATCCACGTTTCTCTCTCTCTCTCCTTCTCCCTTCCTTTCTCTCTGAAAACCGACGAGCTGTCCTTATAAAAAAGTGGCTTCAGAGAGGAGATTTGAGTACAGGAATTCACGCCACTGAGTCGACAGCTGAGAGTGAGCTGGCGTCTAAGGAACGCGGCCGTGGGCTGCGGGGCCCTAACCCTGTCTGTCTGAGGGGGTCTCGGGTTCGATTCCTGTCAAGGGCCCAGGCCCGGGTCGCAGGCTCGGTCCCCAGTGGGGGGCCGTGAAGGAGGCAGCCGATCGATGGTTCTCTCTCACCCCTGATGTCCCTCTCTCTCTCTCTCCCTCTCTTCCTCTCTGAAATCAATGGAAACATACTTATTTTTTAAAAAGGGTCCCCGTGGCCCTTCTGGCGGGTAACAGGAGGGTCACGGGGGTGGAGCTGATGAGAAGGGAACAGGCAGGGACAGGCTGCGGGGCCGGAGGGCGGGCGGGGAGGGGTGCCACCGGCTTTGTTTTCTCCACTGGAGGCCCCGGTGCATGAAGCCCACGCACGGGGCAGGGTCCCTGGGCCTGGTGGGTGACCAGGGCCAATGGGGGGGGCTTCTGGCCGCCGGCCGGGCCTGCCTTCACTCTGCACTGCCCCCTGGCGGCCAGTGCCCGTCATAGCGCGCGGGCGGGCGAACTCCCGGTCTCCCCGGTGGATTCCGGAGGGGACGCTTTGCCTGTGAGCCTTTTACATGGGGGATATTTGCCTTGATTTCAGGGAGAGGAAGGAAGAAGGGGGAGGCACAGGGACGTCTGTGACGAGAGAGAACCCCGGACCGGCTGCCTCCTGCTCGGCGGCGCCCCCCACTGGAGAGGGAGCCCCAACCCCGGGCAGGTGCCCACACCGGGGGTGGAACCCCGACCTCCGGGTTCCTGGGCCGACGCCCACCACCGAGCCACCCAGGCCGGGCTCACCTTGCTCCCAAGGACACGTCCCAGGTGGGGGGCAGGGTGGGCTGCCAGAGCCCCAGGTGTCCGGCCTCCGCGCTGTCTGTGGCGTGTTTTACTCGGCGCGCCTCTCAGTGTCTCACCGAGTTACTGAGCCACCGAGCCACGGAGCCACCGGGCCACCGGGCCACAGGGCCACCGAGCCACTGAGCCACCGAGACACCGAGACACCGAGCCTCCGAGCCACCGAGCCACCGAGCCACCGAGCCACCGAGTCACCGAGTCACTGAGCCACCGAGCCACTGAGCCACCGAGCCACCGAGCCACTGAGCCACCGAGCCACGGAGCCACCGGGCCATTGAGCCACCGAGCCACCGGGCCATTGAGCCACTGAGCCACCGAGCCACCGAGCCACGGGCAGCACCGCCCGGCCCCTCCCCGCACAGCCTGCCTGCCGCCCTCCCTCCCTCCCTCCCTCCCTCCCGGCGCGGAATGCAAATGCCACTTCCTTGCGAGCGACACGGTGTACCGGGACCTGCTTCCCGGCTTTTTAATTATTTTTTAATTTCACTTGTAAATTGCCGCGGGCACTCCCGGCTCTTTCGCATTCCGCCGGGCGCGCGGCGGCGGCGTCTTTCTCAGTTTGGCGGCGCCGACGGGTTCTCTCCGAGGTCGGGAACTGTAATTAAAATCAAAGCAGAACAAAAGAAAAAAACAAAACAACAAAACTTCATTTCCGCCTCTGGGGGGGGGGGAGGAGGAGGAGGAGGAGGAGGAGGAGGAGGAGGAGGAGGGCCCGCCCCGGACCATCATCGCGGTGCCCCGATGGCTGTGTGATGGGGGCTCCTGACACGATCTGTGGGACGAGGCGAGAGGGACGGGCTGCCTCCCACGCGTGTGCCCCCACCTGCCCCTGAGGAACGCGCCCTTGGCCGGAATCGAACCCGCGTGGGCGCTCTAACCACCGAGCGCACCGGCCCGGGCCTGGTGGCCGCCGCCCCAGGCCCCTCGTCTCTTTCGCCTGAGAAAGGAAGTCTGTCCCGGACCCGGAACCTTCTGGGAGGGTTCCCTCGGCCCCGGTGCGGTGAGGGAAGGAAAGACTGACGGGTGAGGGCACGGGTCACTCCGGGGTATTCGGAAGCCACACCTGGGTCCCGGGTTCGTTCCCCGTCGATGCGTTCTCTAAGGAAGATGACGCCTCCAGCCCGGCCGGCGTGGCTCCGCGGTGGAGCGCCGACCCTAGGAACCAGGAGGTCAGGGTTCGATTCCCCGCAGGGCCCAGGCCCGGGTTGCGGGCTCCGTCCCCAGCGGGGGGCGAGCAGGAGGCGGCCGGTCCATGATTCTCTCTCATCTCGGATGTTTCTCTCTCTCTCCCTCTCCCTTCCTCTCTGACATCAATAAAATACATATTTTAAAAAAGAAAAACGATGCCTCCACGTGGGGGGCAGGGGGTGGGGGGAACGTAATGGGGGGAGTGCGGAGTGTGCACAACTTTCTTCCAAATGCAGACGCTCCCCCAGCCCCCCCCAAACCAGGGGCAACGCCGCGGGGAGCCTGGGAAGGGGCGGGGCCTCGCGGCAGCGCTGCTGTCGTTTCTTCCCGACGGCCTCGCTCGGCGCCTCCTGTCCCCGCGTGTTCATGGGAGTGGCCCCCCACCAGCCTCGCCCCCGTCAGCCCCCACCAGCCCCCTCATCAGCTCCCGCCTCCCATCAGCCCCCGGGCTCTTTCTGGGCCACATGGACACAATGTAGCAGAACCGGGACAACATGGATACAATGTAACAGAACCGTGTGCGACAGGGATACATTGTAACAGAGCCGCAGGCGACACGGATACAATGTAGCAGAGCCGCGGGGGCGACGTGGATACAGTGTAACAGAACCGCAGATACATGGATACGATGTAACAGAACCGCAGAGGACGTGGATACGATGTAACAGAACCGCAGGACTACATGGATACAATGTAACAGAACCACAAACTACATGGATACGATGTTACAGAAACGAGAAGGACGTGGATACAGTGTAGCAGAACCGCGGAGGACGTGGATACAGTGCAGCGGGAACCCGCTGGTGCATCCACCGCGGAGGGAGCCGGGCAGGTGCAGGCGGGCCGCCCCCTCCCCCCCCTCCCCTCCGCGCGGGGCCGGAGCCGTTGCCATGGCAGCCGCCACACGTGGAGCGCTCCCGCCTGTGGCAGCGGCTGCCCTGGAATCTGACAGACTTCACACCGTCTCTAGGAATTTACAATTTTAGCAGGAACGCGCCAGGTTCCGCGCGGTGATTAAAAATGTTCCAATTTATGCGCTGCCCGTCCTCCTCCACGCCTGGGCCACCCCGCTCCGCCCCCGGGGGGGGGGGGGAGGCATGAAGGAGGTTTAGACACAAAGGACGGTTTGTGGGGGGCCCAGGGGCTGCTCCTAGGGGATGTTTGGGGGTGCATTGCTCCTAGGGGATGTTTGGGGGTGCATTGATCCTAGGGGATGTTTAGGGGTGCATTGCTCCTAAGGGATATTTGGGGGTGCATTGCTCCTAGGGGGATGTTTGGGGGTGCATTGCTCCTAGGGGGATGTTTGGGGGTGCATTGCTCCTAGGGGATGTTTGGGGGTGCATTGCTCCTAGGGGGATTTTGGGGGTGCATTGCTCCTAGGGGGATGTTTAGGGGTGCTTTTCCATGTGGGGTGTGGCTCCCCCTGGCACCAGGAGGCCTCTGGGAGGAAAAGGCCCGGATGAGAGACCGGGGAATGGGTCCCAGGCTCTGCTCCTCGGGGGAAGGGTGGACCGCTCCCCTGTCCTCCCGGGGCCCCTGGCCCCCCGCAGACCCGGACCCAGAGCCTCCGTGAGCCAGGGCCTTGCCCTTCCCTCTTTTGGGGGGCACCGGTCGGGAATGTGGTCAAACGTGGCACCCCAGACAGCACCCCACCCCTGAGAGGGGCTCCGGGGTGGAGCGTCCCCTGTGAGCCAAGGGGTCCCCGCTCGGCCCCCCAGGAGGGGGCACGCAGGAGGCGGCCCCTACACGTTTCACACTCACGGATGTTTCTCTCCCTCTCCCTCTCCCTCTCCCTCTCCCTCTCCTCTCCTCTCCTCTCCTCTCCCCTCCTCTCCTCTCCTCTCCTCTCCTCTCCTCTCCTCTCCTCTCCTCTCCTCTCCTCTCGCTATAAAATTAATAAAAATATATACACACGGGGCGGCCAGATGATGGTCTCTGAACACATAATCATCTAACCACTCTGTGTCCGTCCTGTGGAATAAAGGGGGTCATATGCACATGGTCCCCTCGACCAGGAGTGTGACCAGCAGGCAGGCTGGCCAACCGCCCGCGTCCCCTCCCCCGGCCAGGCTGGCCAGACCCTGCCCATGCACCAGGCCTCACACACACACACACACACAATTAGACACACACACACATAGACACACACACACACAGAGACACACACACAGAGACACACACACACACACAGAGACACACACACACAGACACACACACACACACAGACACAGACACACACACTCTGAGTGGCCGATTGTTATATGTGTTCAGAGACCATCATCATCATCCGGCCGCTCCGTGTGTGTCCTATGTTGTGGGGGCCCCTGTCACGTCCCCCGTGGCTCGGGGCTCCGGTTCGGGGTGCGGGTTCTGGAGAAGGCCGCGCACAGAGGAGAGGAGACTCTAGAGAAGATTTAACGTGGAAAATGGGGGCCGGGCGGGGGCCCACCTCCGGGGGGAGGACTGTTCCTCGCTCCGGCTTCTCCGTCCCTTTCATTAAGATTAAAATGATAGGATCCACCCGTGTCCCCGGGCAGGAGGCTCCGATCACAGCCCGTCAGTGACGTGGGACTGACAGGTGGGGCGGCTTCAGCCGCCAGCGTCCGGCCATTGGCGCTGACCCCGCAGAGCAGTTATGCTGACAGCCCCCCGATTCCCGCCACGGCGCTCTGTTGTCAAAGCAACGATCGGCAGAATAAAAGGCTCCTGTGCAAATTGTCCCCTCGACCAGGAGTGCGACCATCAGGCCGGCCGGCCGACCGCCCACGTCCCCTCCCCCGGCCAGGCTGGCCGGACCCACCCATGCTCGCACCCGTGCACTGGGCCTCAAACACACACACACACACACACACACACACACAGATACACACACACACACACACACACACACACAGATACACACACACACACACACACACACACAGATACACACACACACACACACACACACGCTCACACACATAGACACACCGAGCGGCCAGATGACCATGCGGCCAGAGACTGTCACCATCTGGCCTCTCCGTGTGCATTTGCCCTGGAGGCCTCGGGGCGGTTTCCCATGACCCCCCGGGGCAGCCCCACGCCCGCCGGGCCCTGCGGGGTCCCCCCTTCCCCGCGGCTCTCGGGTTGTGTTTTCCGGGGGGGGGGGGGTCCCCCGTCCCCGCGGCTCTCTCTCTCTCTCTCTCTCTCTCTCTCTCTCTCTCTCTCTCTCGCTGTCTGTGTTCTCCGGGGCCTTAGCCGCCAGCGGACCGCCCCTCCGGCCGGCGCTCCGGCGATGCTGGCGGCTCGGACAGGGGAACGGACGGAGCAGCTTGGGGTTGGTGTGGCCTCGGCGGAGGGGGGTCCCCCTCCCTCCCCGCTGGGCCCGGAGCCCCCCCTGGGCCCGGGGTCGGTCAGATGGGGGTTTGCTCTGCTTCCAAGCGCCGCTCGGCTCGGGCTGATTCTGGTCCGGGGCCCAGGGAGCCGGCTCCCCCTCCCCAGCCCCGCCGGCAGCCAAACCCGGTAATTAATTCGTTCTCTTCGTTCTGGCTCCTCACCTGCCGCCCCTCCCGGAGGCAATTAATCTTCGGCGGCAGGAGCCGGGGTTGGGGGGGAGGTGGCCCCGCGCCACGCGGGTCTGGAGGGTCCAGGGTCCCCCCCTCCCGAGGGCGCGGGCGTCTCCCGGCCGCCTTTTCCCTCCGGGGGGCTGGGGGGGGCATCAACAGCTTTTTTATTTTAAATATATATATATATTTTATTGATTTTTTTACAGAGAGGAAGGGAGAGAGGGATAGAGAGTCAGAAACGTCAATGGGAGAGAAACATCGACCAGCTGCCTCCCTCCTGCACGCCTCCCACTGGGGACGTGCCCGCCACCAAGGTCCATGCCCTTGACCGGAATCGAACCCAGAACCTGCCAGTCCGCAGGCCGAAGCTCCATCCGCTGAGCCACACCGGTTAGGACCAGCTTTTTTAATTTTTATTGTTAAGCAGCCGATGGCTCTTCCCTCCCAACGGCTCAGCCCTCCGCCACCCTCACCCCCACCCCACCCCGCCTCCTCATGAGGGGCAGGTGCACCCCCAGAGGAGCCGCGGGTTCCACACAGAGAATCCCGCTGAGGACAAGGGGGGGGCGCCCGCCTCGCTCCCCGTGACCTCCGACCCTCCGTGACCTCCTACCCTCCTCCCCAAGGTGGATGCGCGGACAAACGGCCCTTCAGGAGGAGGAGAAGCCACGGCTCCGGCCTGAATGGGCCCAGAGCCGCTCGCAGCAGCCGCAGCTGCCCCGCCAGCCCCGATTCCCTGGCTGACATCAACTGAAAGCAATTCATCTCATCACCTTTCCCTCTGGGGTGTGTGTGTGTGTGTGTGTGTGTGTGAGCAAAAGCAGCCTGTCAACGCTCCCTCCGACATCCCCTGTCTGTGTGCCCCTTGGTCGATGGTTCTCCCACCCCCACCCCCACCCCCCCTACCCCCCCCCCCATCCCCATGCACCTGCTCCTGATGGTGGTTTTCAGGAGAACCAGGCCCGACCTTCCTGCCAATGGGAATCCCCGCATGTGGTGCCGGTCAGCACACGCGCCTGCACACGCACACGTGCACACAGACCCCCATGTATGTTACATGTACACATGTGTGCACGGGCACGCACTAGGGCACAGGCCCACCCGCGCACACAGAGACATGTGTATGCATGTGCACGTGCATACACACGCACACACAGGCACAGGCACACGCGTGTGCGCATGCTCACACAGCCACAGGCACACACCTGTGCGCGCGCACACGCATGTGCACACACGCACCTGCACCTGCTTACAGCACGCGTCTGGTCCCGGTGAGAACTAGGGCTCACGGAAGTCGGCGGTGCGGTGCCTTTGATCCCTCCGGCTTCCTCCCTCCTCAAACATGGACAGAACAGCCGGCGGGACCCCCACCCCGCGGCCCCAGAGCAGCCTGGCGGCGGCGGGGGCTGTGCGGTGAGGGGACAGAGGCGGGCGCGTGGGCGGCCGGGCTGAGCCGCCGGCCCGGGAGGCTTCGGCCGGCGTTGGGTGAGGTGGGCCCCGTGGCGGCGGCGGGACACGGACATCCACGCCGGGGACCAGCGTGTAAGAACAGGGAACCGAGCCCTGGCGGCGAGACTCGGGGGCGGAGCGTCCGCCTGGGAACCTGGAGGCCAGGGTTCGATCCCCGGTCGGCGGGGGCACAGGCCCGGGGGGCGGACTCCGTCCCCACCAGCAGGGGGCGAGCAGGAGGCGGCAGGTCCACGATTCTCTCTCCTCGCGGATGTTTGTCTCTCTCCCTCTCCCCCTCCCTTCCCCCCTGAAACCAATAAAAAATATGTTTTTTGTTGTTGTTGTAAAAAATGCCGTGCAGGTGAGCAATGCCTTTCTGTCCACGGCCGCGACGCCTTCCTCGGGATGAAGCCACTGCCCGTTTCCCTGGGGGGCGAGGCCTCGCGGTGGGTGGCGGCGTGGCGGGTGAGGCCGGACACCCGCCGCCCTCCCCCCGGGACGTGGGCACCGAGCGGCTGCGCTTTGCTTCCGGACCAAGAGAGACCCAGACGCGGCCTCCTGAGAAGGAACAAATGCCGAGAGGCAAGGATGGAGGGAAAAATAAAACGTAGCAAATAGAAAGCGCTTCCGTTTAAAATAACCCCCTGCCAGCCAGCCGGGGCAGCTCCGTTAGGCGAG
>OZ004720.1:25566222-26028722 GCA_963924515.1 Vespertilio murinus | reverse complement strand
GGCGGCCCCAGACTGTCTCACTCAGGACCCCGGTTCCAGTCTCACTCAGCCACAGCCGGGCAGGGAGATGGGGTGCAGACAGCGGGGCAGGGGGGCAGTACCCAGGAGGGCGCTGGGCCCTCGAGGGGCAGCCCAGCCCAAGGCGCCCGTGGAGTGAGCGCACACGGGCACGTGGCAGCCCGTGGCACAGCGCCCACCAGACCGCCCGCCCACCCCCGGGGGCCGCTGCCCACGTCTCTCTGCTTCCCTGTCCCTCGCTCGGCGCTCCGGGCACCCCGGTGCCAGCAGCGCCTCCTCCGCCCGCGCCTGGGGCACCCACCTGCTGGGGAGGTGGGGGGGGGGGAGGCGCCCACGGGGTTGCCCCCCGGACCGGGCTGGGCAGGGCTCGGGGAGCCGGGCTTGGTCTGGAGCCCCACGACTCAGCCCCCTCCGCCCCTGCGGGCTCCGCACCGGCTCCCCGGTCCCCGCACACCCCCGGGGCCGGCGGAGGAGCGGGCGCAGACGGGGGCTGGCCAGCCCGGCCCAGAGCCCGCATCCTGCCCGGCCCTTACCCCGCCGGCCCGGCCCCCCGCGGCTCCGGGGTGGGGAGGGCTGCGGGCGCCTCCCCCCCCCTCACCACAGCGACGTTGCTCAACCCGGAACCCCAGTGCACTCCCGGGCCGGGGCCAGCCCCCCCCCCCCGCCCCAGAGGCGGGGGACGGTTGGGGGGTGAGGAGGTCGGCAGGGTCACGGGTGGAGGGGGGCAGGGATGCGGGTGGAACATCCCCTCCCGATCCCCAGCGTCCTGGTCAGGCCATGGCCGGGAGCAGAGACCACAGGGTCAGTGCCCAGCACGGGAGCGGATGCCGTGCTGGCCGGGCCAGAGGGTGAGGGGGTCAGGAGATAGGGGGGCAGAGAGAGAGGGGACACGCCGAGCCCGAGCCGCTGAGGGAGTTCTGCCGGCCTCGTGGGGGGAGGGGGGAGGGAGGGAGGGGGGCCCACACCCCCCCGGGACCACAGCCCGGGCCTCGGGCCTGTCCCCTCCCCCGAGGATGTGGTCACAGCCTCTCCCCAGGGACCCAGCGAGGGCTGAGGAGTGACTTGCACATTCCACCACCCCGACTCCATCCCCGCCCCCCTCCCTGACTCCATCCCCGCCCCCCCCCGACTCCATTCCTCCCTCCACCCCCCCCCCACGCCCCGGCTCAGCTTCTGCAGGCACCGCACCGGCTCCTGTGGACACTGTGTTTTTGTGTGTGTGTCTGTTTTTCTTTCTTTTTTTTCTTTTCTTTTTAAAAAAAATATATTTTATTGATATTTTACAGAGAGGAAGGGAGAGAGAGAGAGAGCTAGAAATGTCGATGAGAGAGAAACAACCAGCTGCCTCTTGCACACCCCCACTGGGGATGTGCCCGCAACCAGTGTACATGCCCTTGACCGGAATCGAACCCGGGACCTTTCAGTCGCAGACCGACGCTCTACCACTGAGCCACACCGGTTTCGGACTTTTTTCTTTTTTAAGAGAGCTCTTTTTTCTTTATTTAAAAAAAAATATATATTTTATTGATATTTTTACAGAGAGGAAGGGAGAGGGACAGAGAGTTAGATACGTCAATGAGAGAGAGAATCATCGACCAGCTGCCTCCTGCACACCCCCTACTGGGGATGTGCCCGCAACCCAGGTCCATGCCCTGGACCGGAATCGAACCCAGGACCCTTCAGTCCACAGACCGACACTCTATCCACTGAGCCAAACCGGTTTCAGCTGTGTGCTGTGTTTTTTTTTCTTAATATATTTTTATTGATTTCAGAGAGGGAGAAGGTGGGAGGGATACAAACATCAACCATGAGCGAGAATCATGGACCGGCTGCTTCCTGCCCCTCCCCACCCCCCCAGGGATGGACCCCACAACCCGGGCCGAGCACCCTGACCGGGAATCAAACCCTGACCTTCTGGTTCCCAGGTGGCCGCCCAGCCCCTGAGCCCGGCGGCCAGGCCCCATGGCCACGCTGGGAACGCCGCTCCAGGAAGGAGGGGCAGGCGTGGCCTCCGCTGGCCCCTGTGCCCTGTCCTCAGCGGCCCCGCCATGCCCACTGGCCGGCGTGACCTGACTGTGGGGCCGCGATGCCCTCTGTCCGCTCCACCCCCAGCGCCTTTCCCAGCGCCTCACTTAAGTCATTGCAACCAGCTGAAACCGGTTGTGGATAGAGCGTCGGCCTGCGGACTGCGGGGTCCTGGGTTCGATTCCGGTCAAGGGCAGGCACCTGGGCTGCGGGCACGTCCCCAGTAGGGGGTGTGCAGGAGGCAGCTGATCGAGGTTTCACTCTCATCGATGTTTCTAGCTCTCTATCCCTCTCCCCTCCTTTCTGTAAAAAAATCAATAAAAAATATATATTTTTTAAAAGTTATTGCAACTGTGTGTGAAGGACAAGTTGGCAGCCCGGCTGGCGTGGCTCAGGGGTTGAGCGTCGACCTAGGAACCAGGAGGTCCCGGTTCAATTCCCGGTCAGGGTTCGATTCCGGGTCAGGGCACAGGCCCGGGTTGTGGGCTCCATCCCCAGTGGGGGGCGTGCAGGAGGCAGCCGGTCCATGATTCTTTCTCATCACGTATTTTTTTTCTCCCCCTCTCCCTTCCTCTCTGCAATCATTAAAAACACATAAAAAAGGACACGTTGGCAGACCCTGCGTGAGGGAGAGGGGTTTGTGTCCTCCTAAGACCCGCCCCCCTCCCCGGGGCTGCGTCCCCAGCCACCCACCCTCCAGCCCCGACCTCGGGGACCTGGGACCTCTGCAGTCTGTCTGCTCCGGGGAGCCGGGTGTCCCTTAGGCTTCCGGGGGGGCTGGGCGGGCGTTGTGCTTGGAAGGCGCTCTCCCCTTTGCCTGCTCGGAGCATCGGGTTTTGCTCCAGCCTCTGGCCCAATCCTACCCCAATCCCACTCCTGGGGCCCCAGCTCCCCCTCTGGGGTGAGGTCAGCAGGTGGGGGTCCGACCCCCCCCGCCGGGCCAGGAGGTGCCCAGGTTCCTTTCCCAGCGTCCATGGGCTGCTGCTGCCCAAGTGAGAGCCGGGGCTACGGCGCCCCCTGGCGTCCGACCGTGGAAGTGCTGCTGCCGCCCCATCCAGGGAGGGTCGGGTCTGGCCCCTGGAGCTGGGCTGAGGGTGAGGCAGGCCAGGCCAGGGCAGGGCCGGGGCCTGTCCGACAACACCCCCGCCCCCCTCACCCCCCCCAGGGCCCCCACCCCCACCCCCACCCCACCGGACAGCCCGTGTCACACAGGACGCTGCGGCCCAGGCAGTCGAGTCGGGAGCCGGCCAGCACCCGGTGCGGCGGCCCCGTTTATTGCACTGCTTTGCCCCCCGCAGGAGAAGTCCGGCCCCGGGTCCAGCGGGGCCGCCCACCCCGCCCCGCTCGCTCAGTAGCCCGCCGGCTCCCCGCCTTTCCTGGAGTCCGAGGCGGCCGCCCAGCCGCCGTCCGTGCGGGCGATGGCCTGCACCACGGCGATGAAGGTGGACACCTCCTCGGTGTGGTGGTGCCGGCTCTGCAGGCCCCGGGTCACCGCCTGGGACAGGACGGGGGGGGGGAGGAGAGGGAGAGGGGGTCTCAGCGGGGCCCGGACACCCCCGGAGCCGCCCCGGTGGGGTCATGGGCCCCGAGGACCCAGGTGCTGGCCTTTCTGGCCGCGGGGTCACCTCCGGGGTCACCTCCAGGGTCACCTCTGGGGTCACCTCCGGGGTCACCTCCAGGGTCACCTCTGGGGTCACCTCCGGGGTCACCTCCGGGGTCACCTCGGAGCACGTGGCCTGGCCCTCGCCCATGCACCGGGGCTCCCTGGGGCCCGAGTGAGTGGCTCAGCGGGTAGAGCGTCGGCCCGTGGACCCAGGGGTCCCGGGTTCGATTCTAGTCAAGGGCTCAGACCTCAATGGCAGGCTCGTCCCCAGCCGGGGCCCTCATGGGGGGAGCGTGTGGGAGGCAACCCATCGGTGTGTTTCTCTCTGTCTTTCCCTCCCTCTCCCTAGAAATCAATGGGGAAACATCCTCTGGGGAGGATCTTTAAAAAAAATAATAAAATGAAGGCATCTTAAAACACACACACACACAAGGTGGCCCTGGCCGGTGTGGCTCAGCGGGCAGAGCGCCGGCCTGAGGACTGAAGGGTGCCGGGTTCGGTTCCCGGTCGGGGCACAGGCCCGGGTTGTGGGGGGCGTGCAGGAGGCAGCCGGTCCGTGGTTCTCTCATCATTGAGGTTTCTCTCTCCCTCTCCCTTCCCCTCTGAGATCAATAAACATATTTAAGTAACTTAATGAGAAAAAGGCGGCCCGGGTGGTGGGTTCCTGGCAGAGGACACCAGCCGCCATCCCTCCACGGTGGCCCAGGAGACCCAGCCTCCTCCCAGGACCCCCTCCCAGCACCCCGTGCCTCCACCCTCTGGCTGTGCCCCCCACCCCCTGGCTGTGCCCCCCCGGCTGTGTCCCCCCCCCGGCTGTGTCCCCCCCCCCCCGGCTGTGCCCCCCGCGGTGCCCGCACCTGGTCCATGCCGCGCTCCAGCGTGGTGGTGTTGGGCAGCAGCTGGTTGTGCAGCCGGGGCTCCTCCACCGCCCGCTTCACGTCGTAGCCGAACCACAGGTTGTAAATGATGGCCTGGGGGGGGGGGTCAGGGGTCAGCATGGCCTGGGGGGGTCAGGGGGCAGCATGGCATAGGGGGGTCAGATGGCATGGGGGTGGGGTCAGCATGGTGTGGGGGCGGGGTCAGCATGGCCTGGGGGGGGTCAGCATGTCCTGAGCAGGGTCAGCATGGCCTGGGGGGTCAGCATGGCCTGGGGGGTCAGGGGTCAGCATGACCTGGGGGTCAGGGGTCAGCATAGCCTAGGGGTTCAGCATGTCCTGGGGCGGGGTCAGCATGGTCTTGGGGGGTCAGGGGTCAGCATGGCCTGGGGGGTCAGCGTGGTGGAGGGGTCAGGGGTCAGCATGGCGGGGGGTCAGGGGTCAGCATGGCCTGGGGGCAGGGGTCAGCGTGGCGGAGGGCCGAGGGCAGGGGCGGCACATACCAGCGCGGTGGCCGTGGTGATCTGCGTGCCCCCCGAGGCGCCCACCACCAGGCTGACGCGGCCGTCCGGGCCCACCACGACGGTGGGGCACATGGAGGAGAGCGGCTGCTTCCCTGGGACGGGGGGGGGAGGGGGGGCAGATGCAGGTCAGCGGTCCGCCCGGCGGGACCCCCCCCCCCGGCCGCCCGCCCACGCCCCACCCACGCACCACCCCACGCACCGGGCCGGATGAAGTTGGCGGGCGAGGGGGGCACCCCGAACTGGTTGGTGATGTTGGGGGAGCTGAAGTCGTCCATCTCATCGTTGAACAGGATCCCGCTGGCCGCGGACAGCACCTTGGACCCGAAGCTGCGGCCGGGCGGGCACGTCAGACCGGGGGCACCGCCGCCCGCCGGCCCCCCGCCCCAAGCTCCCACGTGCACCCCGCTGCGAGGTCTGGGGGGGGGGGCTCAGTTTCCCAGCACAAAGGGGTCCTGCCCCCCCCCCCCGCCCCGGCCGCCGGCCGCCCTACTAGAGGTTGATGGTGCTGGTGGCGGCCACGGCGCTGCCGTCCTCGGCCACCACGGACAGGTGGGCGGTGCCGCCGTCGTCCGGCGTGTAGAACTCGGGCTCGTAGTAGGCGGCGGGGTGCGTGGTGCGGTCGGAGATGCGGCCGCGCAGCTGGGCTGCGAAGAACTCCGAGGTCATGTTCCGGACCACCTGCCGAGACCCCAGAGCCGGCCTGAGGGGGTGGGGGGGCGGGCTGGTGCGGGCAGCTCTCGGGGAGCCCCCGGCCTCCCTCCGGCACCCCGACTCTCACCACACGGCCCCTGGACACCCCCCCTCCCCACCTCCCCGGCCTTTGTCTCTGCTGCGGGTCCTCGACTCTGAACGTCTGTCTGTCTGCCTGTCTGTCTGCCCCCCAGCCTCCCCTCCAGCCCTAGCCATTCATTCATTCATTCATTCATTCATGGAGCTTGTACTGCAAGCCTGGCCTTGGGGGGGAGACGGCGGGGGGGGGGGTTCCACAAATCGGCAGGGGCTCAGGGGCTGAGCGTCGCCCTAGCAGCCAGGGGGTCACAGTGCCATCCCCGGTCAGGGCTGGACCCCCATCCTTCCCATCCTCCCTAGGGCGGGGACGCCCCCCTGCACCCCTCCCCTCACACACTAACTGTGCCAGGCCCTCCCCGCCAAGGGCACAGCGCGTGTGGAGGTGGGAGAGTGGGGGGCCGGGGGGGGGGGGCTCGCTCCTCGCGGTCTGTCCCCTACCGCCCCGCCTTCCCCGGGGCAGGTCCCCCCACGTCGGGGAGAGGGGATCCGTGCAGCGGGCGGGCGGGGGGCTCCGGGCGGACCCCGCCCTCACCTCGGTCACGTCCACAAACTTGGGGTCCCCGAGCAGCGTCCTCTTGGCGTAGGCGAAGCGGAAGGCCTCCACGATGCGGTGGTAGGTCAGGCCCTTCTGCTCGGGCGTCTCCACGCTGGCCCGCGAGAAGTTGTACCCTGGGTGGGGGGGGGGGGGGCAGGGCCGGGCGGCTTGAGGGGGGGCCCCTCGGCACACCCCGCTCAGCCGAGACCGCCGGGCGCCTGGGGGCACGCACAGCCCTGGGGGACCTGCAGCAGCTGGCCCGCATGGCTCAGGGCTGAGCGTGGACCGAGGAGCCAGGAGGTCAGGTCAGGGTTCGATTCCCGGTCGGGGCACAGGCCCAGGTTGCGGGCTCCATCCCCAGTGGGGGGCGTGCAGGAGGCAGCTGGTCCATGATCCTCTCTCATTGATGTTTCTCTTTCTCTCTCTCTACCTTCCTCTGGAATCAGTAAAAAAATATATATATGCTGAAACTGGTTTGGCTCAGTGGATAGAGCGTCCGCCTGCAGACTGAAAGGTCCCGGGTTCGATTCCGGTCAAGGGCATGTACAATGGTTGCGGGCACATCCCTGGTATGGGATGTGCAGGAGGCAGCTGGTCGATGTCTCTTTCTCATCGATGTTTCTAGCTCTCTATCCCTCTCTCCTCTCCCTTCCTCTCTGTAAAAATATATATATATATTTAAAATTACCAGGCCCTGGCTGGTGTGGTGCAGTGGATAGTGTTGGCCTGCAGGCTGGAGGGTCCCGGGTTCGGTTCCCGGCCCGGCCCGTCCTCGGCGGCCCCCCCCCCGCCACCGGGCCCGGGGGCTCACCCTTGAGGATGTTGAGGATGAGGGCCAGCACGGGGCCGCTGAGGGGGGCGCTGGGCACGAAGAGCCGGTGGTCCCCCAGGCGCACGCTCAGCGGCTGCTCGATCAGCTCCGCGCGGTACGCGCTCAGGTCCTCGGCCGTCACGATGCCCCCTGCGGGGGAGGGACACGGGGCGGGCTGTGCTGGGGGGCGGGGGGGCTGCCCTCGGAGGAGCCGGGGTCCCGCCCTCCCCCTCCACACTGCCCCCACCCCCCTGTAGCCCCTCTGCCCTCTGTGATGGTGCCGCCCCTTATGGCCAGTCCAGCCCGGCGTCCTCCCCTCGCCCTGGGCGTCTGTCCGTCCATCCTCTGGGCAGCTGCCTCCCCGTCTGCCCCTGGCTCAGCCCCTCTTTGGGAGGAAATGGGGAGGGGAATGTGGAGGGGAGGTCAACATGAAGGCCGCCCTCCTCCTGACACGGACAGAGTTCACAGGGACCCAGCCGGGGTGGCTCAGTGGACAGAGCGTCGGCCTGCGGCCTGAAGGGTCCCGGGTTCGATTCCGGTCAAGGGCACGTACGCCTCGGTTACGGGCGCATCCCCCAGGATGGGGTGTGCGGGAGGCAGCTGATGGATGTTTCTCTCTCTCTCTCGTCGATGTTGCTGACTCTCTCTCCTTCTCCCTTCCTCTCCGTAGAAAAAACAAACAAACAATAAAATATATTAAAAATAAAAAAATAAAAATAAATCACATGGGAAGGCGGCCGCTGCTCAGGGCGGGAGAGGTCACTTGGGGCTCCATCAGAGCTTGCCCCCCGAGGTCCCAACCCCAGGACCCTCCCGCACGCAGCCACCCCCACCCCCCGCCCCCTGCGCCCCATGGCCCTCTGGGAGAAGTAAAATCGCCTCTCCAGGCCTGAGCCGGCTCCCCGACCAGGAACTCTTCCTCTCTCTGCCTAGAATGTGCCCTCTCACCCGGGGCTCGGGCACCTCCTCCTCCAGGGAGGCCTCCGGCCTGCACTTCAGAGCCTCCTGGACCCTGGCTCACGCCCCCTTCCTCGGGGGGCCCACGGGGGCCGGGGGGGGGGAGCTTTCCCTCCTGAGCTGCACCCTCTCTCTCCGCTCGACCTCCCCGGGAGCTGCAGCTCCCCGGCCCGGCCCCTCCCCGAGGACCCCTGACCCCTGACCCCTGACCCCCGGCCTGGGGCCCCCTCCTCTGCCAAGTCCCTGCCCCGGGTCCCCGGGTCCCCGGGTTCACTCACCGGCCGCCTGGATGTCCCGCACGATCTGGGCCGTGAGGCTGCCGTTGTAGAAGGCCCCGGCGCCCTCCGAGGCCAGCGTGGCGTAGGTGTCGGCCAGCCGCGGCATGGTCACCGTGTCGCCCTCCCGCAGCACCCGGCCGTCCCGGCAGAACACCTCGCTGGGCAGAGCGGCTGCGTGAGGCCGGACCCCCCTTACCCCCCTGCCCCGCTTACCCCCCTGCCCCCCTTACCTTCCTGCCCCCCCACCCCCCTTACCCCCCTGCCCACCCTTACCCCCCTGCCCCCTTTACCCCCCTGCCCCCCGCCCCCCTTACCCCCTACCCCCCTAACCCCTTAACCCCCTTGCCCCGCTTACCCCCCAGCCCCCTCCCCCCCCGTCCCTCCTCCCCCCGCCGCCACGCAGCACGGGAGACCAGAGCCAAGGACAGTGGCTCCGGCCCACGCTCCGGGCTCACCCTCCTGGCCAGCCCGGCCGCCCCGCGTCCCCTGCTCCTCGGGGTGCACAGGCCGAGCCCCTGCTATTCGGGGTGCCCAGGCCGAGCCCCTGATACTCGGGGTGCCCAGGCCGAGCCCCTGCCACTCGGGGTGCCCAGGCCGAGCCCCTGCCACTCGGGGTGCCCAGGCCGAGCCCCTGCCACTCGGGGTGCACAGGCCGAGCCCCTGATACTTGGGGTGCACAGGCCAAGCCCCTGCCCTCGGGGTGCGCAGGCCGAGCCCGGCACCGGGCTCAGGGGTCCCCCCGGCGGGCGGCCGCGGACGTACCACAGGGCGGCGTCGCGCTCGATGGCGGCGCGGCTCCTCTGCAGGGCGGCGGCCAGGCCCTTGCCCACGGGGAAGCCGCGGCGCGCCAGCTGGATGCTGGGCTGGAAGAGGCGTGCCCAGGGCAGCCGCCCGTGCCGCCGGTGCGCCAGCTCGTAGCCGCGGATCTCGCCGGGAACGGCCACCGACAGCCCCCCTGCGGGGCGAGAGGGGGACAGGGGTGGCGGTGTCGGTCCAGGTCCAGACCGGGGCGCGGGGGCCTCGTCGGGGCACTGGCCCCGGGGGGACCGTGAGGCTCCCAAGTGCCTCCTCCAGCCGGGCCGGCCCCCGAGGGCCAGCGCTGAGGGCGGACCTGCCCGCCGGAAAAGGCATCGCAAGCCCGGCTGGCGGGGCTCCGGGGCTGAGCACCGGCTATGAGCCAGGGGGTCCGGGTTCGATCCCCGGTCAGGACACAGGCCCGGGTGGCGGGCTCGGTCCCCGGAGTGGGGCGTGCAGGAGGCAGCCGGTCCGTGATCCTCTCTCATCGTGGGCGTTTCTCTCTCCCTCTCCCTTCCTCTCAGAAATCACTAAAGATATATTTAGCCGAAACCGGTGTGAATCGGTGGATAGAACATTGGTCTGCGGACTGAAGGGTCCCAGGTTCAATTCCGGTCAAGGGCGTGGACCTTGGTTGGGGGCACATCCCCAGTAGTAGGAGGTGTGCAGGAGGCAGCTGATGGATGTTTCTCTCTCATCAATGTTTCTAGCTCTCTATCCCTCTCTCTTCCTCTCTGTAAGAAATCAATAAAATATATATTTTTAAAAATAAAATAAAATTGATTTCAGAGAGAGGTGGGAGAGGGCGGAGAGAGAGAGGTTCGTGGTTCCTCGGTCAATTCTCATTCGCGCCCTGACCGGGGATCAAACGCACAACCTCGGTCTACGGGGACGGGCTCTAACCGCTGAGCTACCGCCCATCCCTGCGGAGGGTGAGAGGGCGGGGAAGGGATGGGATGGGCAGGAGGGGCACCGGAGCTGCCCTGGGGTCAGCATGCCCCCGGCCAGCGCCCGCCTCACCTGCCTGCGCCTGCTCCGAGCTGTTGAACATGCCGGCCCAGGCCCGGCCCGGGGCCACCTCCCGGGCATTGATGACCTCAGCCTTCCCTGCAGGGAGAGACGGAGCGGGCAGCCGGACGCCAGCCCCCCCCCCTGCGTGAGCCCGGAGCCCCCCCCCGTCTGGCCCCGAGGCTGTGCCACCCGCTCGCGGGCACTCACGGGTGGCGCTGTCGTAGATGGTGAGGAACAGGCCGCCGCCGATGCCCATGCTGTGGGCGTTCATCAGCCCCACGCACAGCAGGGCCGCGATGGCCGCGTCCACCGCCGAGCCGCCCTCCCGCAGCGCGTCCCTGCCGGGCGCGGGGCCGAGTGAGGACTGGGGACCCCCCACCCCAACCCGAACCTGCCCCTCCACCCCCACCCCGACCCCCACCCGTCCTTCCACCCGCCCTCCACCCCGAGGGGGCCTGCCGAGGGGGAGAGAAGTCAGGCTGAAGGAGTCTGTTTATTTAAATGGAACTCTAAGACCAATGGGTTTATAGTTTCATCTTTTCCAAACAAATGTACATAACTTTTAAATATATATATATTTATTGATCTCAGAGAGGAAGGGAGATATAGCTAGCTAGCTAGCTAGATGATAGATAGATAGATAGATAGATAGATGATAGATACACAGAGAGACAGACAGACATAGATAAATGGGTAGACAGATAGATGGATAGATAGAAACATCAATGGAGAGAGAGAATCCTGGACCAGCTGCCTCCTGCTCGTCCCCCACTGGGGAGAGCTGGCAACCCAGGCCTGTGCCCTGACCGGGAATGGAACCCTGACCTCCTTCCTGGTTCACAGGTCCACGCTCAGCCCCGGAGCCATGCCAGGCTGGCAATGCACATGACTTTTTAAAATCCGTGTTTTTGTTGATTTCAGAGAGAGGGAGAGAGGGAGACAGAAGCAGGCGGGAGAGAGGACCATGGACCGCTGCCTCTGTGCGCCCCCTGCTGGGGACGGAGCCTGCAGCCTGGCCTGTGCCCCGACCGGCATCACATCGGCCGCCTGGTGCCGGGGTGAAGCCCAGCTAACTGGCCGCACCGGCCCGGCTGCGTAACTTTCATAATTTATTATTTTTTAAAAGGGTTTCTTTTCCTTAGTAATCCTGCTTTCCGTGTGAGTCTTTCGGTGCGAACTGATCTTTGTAGAAAACCGGAGGTCGGCCAGAACCGGTGTGGCTCCGTGGACAGAGCGCCGGCCTGCGGACTGAAGGGTCCCGGGTTCGATTCCGGTCAAGGGCATGTACCGTGGTTGCGGGCACGTCCCCAGTCGGCGGTGTGCAGGAGGCAGCGGATCGACGTTTCTCTCTCATCTCATCCATGTTTCTAACTCTCTAACCCTTTCCCTTCCTCTCTGTGTAAAAATCAATAAACTATATATATTTTTTAAAAACCCTGAGATCGGGGTAGAAAATCGTGCGGAACAGCAGAGTTTATCCCGAGAGACAGACACCCCGAGCGCCGAGAGGAGGCCCCGGCGGGGATCCCCCTCCGCCCCGCCCGGCGGCCGCCCCGGTGGCCACTCACCTCCCGATCTCGGAGCAGGGCCGGGCGTCGGCGGCCACGGCGGCCCGGGGGTACACGTGGCCGGGCGGCTGGGGGGCGGCGGGCAGCCAGAGGCTGAGGCCGATGATGAGGAGCATCAGCACGATGGCCGCCAGGGCCAGCCCCACGTACCGCTTCTTCATGGCTCTGCGGGCGCGCGGTGGGGGGGTCAGGGGCGGGGCGGGGGGCGCACCCTCCTCCCCGACCGCCCCCCGGCCCCCGACGCCCCACCCCAGCCCAGCATCCAGCCCGAGACACATCCCTGTGCCTCCTGCCCTCCCGCCTGGCACCTGGCACATGTGCCCTGACCGGGAATCGAACCCTGACCTCCCGGTTCATAGGCCGACGCTCAGCCCCGGAGCCACGCCGGCTGGCCGGCCGGTGAACCCACTTAACCCTCACCACATGCCTAGCAGGGTGCCTGTCCCTCCCACGGGGCCCCAGAGCAGGGAGGGGCACGGGACCCACTCCCTCCCCTCCCCTCGGCGTCACCACAGGTCACAGGACACGCTGTCCACCGAACCCCGGCCTGGGGAATCTGGGGGCTCCCGGGAGGGGTCCCTGCTGGATGGAGGTGGGGTTCTCCCTGGGATGGCGCCCTGTGGCTCAGCCGGGAGGATGTGGGGTGCGTGGGGGGGTCAGAGATGGGACAGGCGCTCCCGGCAGAGAGAACCACCTGGCCCAGCCCTCGGTGGTGTGGCTCAGTGGATAGAGCGCCAGCCTGCGGACTGAAGGGTCCCGGGTTCGATTCTGGTCAAGGGCAATGTCTCATCACGGATGTTTCTCTCTCTCTCTCTCTCTCTCTCTCTCTCTCTCTCTCTCTCTCTCCTCTCCCCCTCTCCCTCCCTCCCTGGAATCAATGAAAGTAAAAATGAAGAATCAGGCCCCACACGGTTTCTGGCCGGGCTCAGAGGGGGCAGCCCCTCCCGCCAGCCCCTCCGGCCCCGCCCTCCAAAGAGCTGCCAGCCGGCTCTCCCCCGCGTGCCAGCCAACCGGGCCCTGCCAGCCAGTGCCCTCCGGGGACAGCGCCTGCCCCTGCCCGATCCTCCTGACAGCCTCCGGCACGCCTCCCCGGGACCGTGCGGGGTCAGGCTCCCGGCGGCAGGGGTGGGGCTGTGCCCGGGTCTGCCCCCCTCGGGGGCTGGGCTGGCAGCACCGGCGCGGGTTCGGGGCACAGACTTCCCCGCCCCCCGCGGCAGGGACGGGCGGGCCTGGGGTGGGCAGTGCTGGGCACCTGGGGGCACGGCCTCCCGTCCCCTGGGCTTGGGGCCCTCCGCTCTGACTTCCGAAGGCCCCACGCTCCAGCCTCCCCTGTCCCTCATCCGTCTGTCTGTCCGTCCGCCATCCCAGGGCCCCGGAGGGCCCCGAGGGGCAGGGGCAGGGGCGGGGGCAGGGGCAGGGGCAGGGGCGGGGGCAGGGGCGGGCAGGGAGCGCGGGGAGGGAGGGCAGCTCAGGCCGCGCGCGCACACACACACACACACACACACACACACCCCGTGGGGCAGCGGGAGGCCTGGCTCCAGCTTCCCGAAGGCGCCCCGCTGGGGGCCTGATTTCCGCTTCCCACCCCCCCACCCCCGCCTCCACGTTTCCCTCACAGATTCACTACGGCCTTGGCCCGTGTGGCCCAGCGGAGAGAGCGCCGGGCTGCGGACTGACGGGTCCCGGGTTTGATCCCGGTCAAGGGCATGCGCCTTGGTGGCGGGCACATCCCCAGCTCGGGGTGGGCAGGAGGCAGCGGAGGGGTGTCTCTCTCTCATCGATGTTTCTGACTCTCTCCCTCTCCCTTCCTCTCTGTAAAAAAAAAAATAAAATCAGTAAAATATATTTTTTAAAAAAATTCACTGAAACCACGCCAGGCCCAGTGCGGGGCTCCCGCTCCCAGCAGCACCAGGAGGGAAACCAAGGCCGGAGATGGACCGGGCACAGAGCCTGGCCCCAAACCCCAGCCCGGCCCGGCCCGGCCGGCGCGGCTCCGTGGCTGAGCGTCCACCTAGGAACCGGGAGGTCAGGGTTCGATTCCCGGTCGGGGCTCAGGCCCGGGTTGCGGGCTCCATCCCCAGGGTGGGGCGTGCCGGAGGCAGCCTGTCCGTGACTCTCTTCCATCACAGATGCTTCTGTTCCTCCCTCCCGCTCCCTTCCTCGCTGAAACCAATGGCATTTTTAAAATAAAATAAGATAAAACCCAGGCCAGCTCCTGATAACCCTGGGGGCTTACCTGCGGCCGGGGGGGAGGGGCGGGGGGCACCGGGGTCCAGGGGAGCCCGGCTCCTGGGGGACAGCGCTGGGCCGGGCAGGCCGGGCGGGGAGAGGCGGGCGGTCTGCCTGGGAAAGGCTTGGCTCTGGCGCAGCTGCCTTCCGGCTCCCGGGGAGGCCTGAAGGCCACGGCCACGGCCACGCCTGTGTCGTCCCCCCCCCCCCGCTGCCCCCCGCCGGGCTGCTCTGAGCCGGGCCTGACACCCGGGAGGAGCCGAGGCCGAGGCACCGGCGGGACCGGCTCACCTCGTCCCCGAGGGGGCGGGAGGTCAGCCCCGGTGTCCTGTCCCCGAGGGGCGGCTGCAGGCGTCGGGGCCGGTGGAGAGCAGGTGGCCCTCTAGAGCAGCCGTGGGCAAACTCCGGCCCGTGCGGCGGTTCTATCCGGCCCTTGGAGCCGGAAGAGCGGAGGAGGGCTCTCTTGCTCTCCCCTCCGCGCCTCCACCGGCGGCCCAGGAGGAGAGTGCCAGCACGGTCAGGCGGCTTGTGTTCCGGCCCTCCCTCCGGTCCAGGTTAAGAACCCGCGGTGGCCCTCGCGTCAAAGAGTTTGCCCACCCCTGCTCTAAAGGGCCGGCCTGGCAGGGAGGACGGGCGGAGGCTGGCGCAGGGCCAGGGGCCGGAGGGGGCGCGGTTCCCCGGGCCGGTTGACTTTTTACCGAGAGGAAGAGAGAGGGATAGAGAGTCAGAAACATCGATGAGAGAGACACATCGGTCACCTGCCTTCTGCACATCCCCCCCCCCACCGGGATTGTGACCGCAACCAAGGTGCGTGCCCTTGGCCGGAATCGAACCCGGGACCCTCCAGTCCGCAGGCCGAGGCTCTATCCACTGAGCCAAACCGGTCTCGACAATAAAATTATTTTTTACAAAATAAAAATAAAATTAACTCGGCCCGGGGCCCCGGCTCAGGCCCAGTCCCCCCCCCCCGCCCCCGGGAGTGTGTGTGCACCTCGGCCCCAGGAGCCACCTGCACAGCTGGGAAGGCAGGGCCCACGGAGGCCGGAGCTGGTCCAAGGTCACCGAGCCCCGCGGTGCGGGCCCGGCCACCCCCGCCCGCCCCGAGGTGCCCAGTGTCCCTGCCCAGCCCTCCCAGAAGGCCCGCAGTCGGGAGCCGCTCTGGACCGGCCCTGGGGACCTTGGACCCGGCTCCCCCCCCCCCCCCCCCGCCAGGCCCTTATCTGATCGGGAGAGGGCTAGGATAAGGATCAGCCACTTCCCAGGGCAGCCGTGGGCAAACTACGGCCCCGCGGGAAAGAGCGGAGGGTTCTCTGGCTCTCCCCTCCGCTCCTTCACCCGCAGCCCGAGAGGAGAGTGCCAGCACGGTCAGGCTGCTTTTGTTCCGGCCCTCCGGTCCCGTGTAAGCACCCACGGTGGCCCTCGAGTCACAAAGTTTGCCCACCCCTGGGCTAGGTCGTGGCTCCCACCACTCCCTGGCTCCCTGGCTCCCTGGCCAGGTGTCCAGGCGGCCCGAGAGCCGCCAGAGGCCCGTCTCTAAAGCGAGCCCACGACCGCCCCCCTGCAGGGCTGTGAGGAGACGCGGCCGAGCAGACGGGGCCGCCAGAGCGATCCCCGTCCTGGCACCCGCTGCCCGGGAGTCGCCCAGAGGCGCCACAGCTGCCCACGGGCCTGGGCATCCCCCGGCTGCGGCCAGAGTGGCCGGAAGGAGCCGAGGGCCCAGGCCCAGGACCTGTGCCCGAGGGCTGGCGCCGGCCGGGCTCAGCCGGGCGCCGGGCCCTACCTGGGTGGCTGTCTGGCAGGGCCGTGGGCCGGAGGGGTGGGCAGGGGAGAGCCACAGGGCTCTGCCCCCCCTGAGCCTGCTGAGTGGGCAGAGGAAGGCCCAGCAGAGGCCGTGTCCGCAGGGGGCATGGAATCCAGGGGGAGCCTGTCCCATTCCGTCCTGCTCGGCCACCTCGCCGCCCCGCACGCAGAGAGGAGGTCTGGGGGGACCCTGGCATCCTGGGAAGGCTGCGGGGGCTGAGCTGGAGGTCTCCGCCAGACCCCCCGGCTCCCATCCGAGGCACAAAACGGGGTGAGCTCCCCATCCCCCCAAACGTGCAGGCCTCACCCACCCAAATCACCCAGATGTTCTTTCTCATGGGTGTCCGGGGGTTATATATATAATATTGATGTCAGAGAGGGAGGGAGACAGAGGGAGAGAGAGAAACATCAGGGATCCAGCACGCCCCCCCACTGGGGATCGAGCCCGCCACCCAGGCATGTGCCCTGACGGGGACTCGAACCCAGGACCCTTCAGTCCACAGGCTGACGCTCTATTCATGGAGCCGCCCTGGCCAAGGCGGGCGTTTCTAAGTTGATTTCGGAGAGAGGAAGGGAGACAGGGGTAGAGGCCTCAAGGACGAGAGAGACTCATCGAGCCGGCTGCCTCCTGCGCGCCCCCTGCTGGGCGGGGGTGGAGCCGCACCCTGGGCCGGTGCCCCGACCGGGCATTGAACCGTGGCCTCCTGGGTCATGGGTCGCCGCTCAGCCGCTGAGCCACATCGGCTGTGCCACCCAAGGATCTCCCGCTGCCAAGGGCGCCACCCGCTCCCAACACATGGACTCACCCCCCCCCCGGGGGGGAGCCGAGGCCAGGCTGAGCTGGGCGGGTGCGAGGGCGCGGCGGGCAGAGGAGGGTGAGCCGAGGGCACCGCAGACAGCTCCGGCTTTTCTGTTAATCCTCCACCTGAGCGCCGGGCTGTGTCATCGCACCCCGGGCCGCGGGGTGAGCGCGGGGCCACTCACCGGCAGGAAGCAGAGGCGGCTTGGCAACCAGACGGCCCCCCGGAGCCACCCGCACCCCCAGCCAGGAGTCACCTAACCTCGGGCGCCGGGACCCGGCTCGCCGCCGCCCTCCCGCACCCCTGCCCGGGACGCTGGCCCGCCTGCCCGCCCTCCCTCCCCGACGCCCACCCCGCAGCCCAGGGCTGAGAAGCAGACCGGTCCTCTAACCACGACCTGCCGGACACCTGCCGAGATCCTCGGGAGGAGGGGGGGGACACCCAAAGAGCGGGGGGCACCCCTGGAGTTGTGCAGTGGCCCTTGGGCACCCGGCCCTGCCCTACGCCCCCCACAGCCCAGCCAGAGCCGCGGCAGGGCGGCACGGCCCGGCTCTGCTCCAGACCTCACACACTCACACCGCCGTCACCCTGTCCCCCCAGACGGCCAGAGCCTCAGTTTCTCCATGGGGCACCCTCCCCCCCCCCCGATTCCGAGAAGGCAGGCTCCCCCCGCCACCTCCGCCCACACCTGTGCAGAGGGGGTCCCAGCCCGGCCCCCTCCCCGCCTAGGGCTCTGCCCACCTGTGGGGGGACCCCCCCCCCCCCCGCTGACCCATCCGCAGGAGCCCTGCCCGGTCACCCGAAGAGCAGCTCGGTCCCATCCCACCAGGGGCGTGAAGTCGGCAGAGCTGGGGCTGGGCCCGGGGACCCCAGGCACGCCCAGGAGACCCCAAGCCCAAGCGTCTCCCCCACCGTGTCGTCCAGCGGCTCCCACGGGGCGGGGGGATGTGCTTTGGGGGTGGGGGGTAACAGCACCGGGTCGGAGACCCGGAGCCCACTCCATCCCAGCTCACCTGGGTCAGGGCTGGGTCTCCTGCTGCCCGCATGCACGGGACTGAGCCCCGAGCCGGAGCCGGAGCCGGAGCCGGAGCCGGGGCAGCTCCACCCCCGCCCCCCCTCCCCCTGTGCTGGACGGGGAGGGGGAGGCTTTAAAGGCACAGGAGCCGCCCCAGGTGGGAGGAGGGCGGTGTGACCCCCTGGGGGTTCCACCCCCTCACCCAGACCGCAGGCTCCTGGGCCTCAGGAGGGCTGTGTGAGCCGGCGTCTCCCCCAGCGGCAGATCCCGCCCAGGGTCCCCTGAAAGGAGGTGAGCTTCCCCCCAACTTACGATGTCCAGAGAGGAGGTCACACAGCGCTGCGGGGTGGAGCCAGGTGCCTGCATTGGGGTTGGGGGGGGACACATAAGCATCTGCGGCTCCCACCCCAGTCCCCGGGGCCTGAGCTTCTCTACCACCCCGGTCCGGCCGCACCTCTATGACCTCCCTGACCTCCCTGACCCCGGAGGCGGTCCCTCCAAGGACCCAGGTCACTTGACCCAAAGAGGGTCACATGACCCGGGGACCCTTTCCTCAGCCCCCGACTTCCTGGAGTCACAGTGAGCAGACAGACGGATGGATGGACATGAGGCAGTGGGGTGAGAGCTGGGCCATCCACCCCCATCCTGCCCTGCTCCTGGCATGGGGGAGAGGGGTGCCCCCAGGCTGGCCAGCCCAAGCCCACCTGTGCCCCTGAGGCCCACACCTGTGGCCCGCTGCCTGCCAGCACTGCCCCCGGAGCACAGCCCTGGCTGAAAGTCGTTCATTCGTTTACTCATTCATTTACTCAGTCACCCATCAGCTCCTGGCCCACCCACATGGAGCCCCCGGACTGCAGGGGGGAGGCCAGGCCGGTGCGGGTGGGAGGGGGGGAGCCACGGGACCTCCACACGCTCCCGAGGCGTCCGGCCGGCCAGGGGCGTGGTGCGCGCTCGGGCCTCCAAGGCCAGGCGCCTGGACTTTGAGAGCCGGCGAGGTGCTGAGGGTGTCACGGGGCCGGTCACCCATTAACCCCGCGCAGCAGCCCCGCGACCCCGAGACCCTGCTGGGCCGCCATGAGCTCCTCGGCCAGCCGTGCCGGGGCAGGCCCCTGGGGGGATGGGGTGCTGGCTGGCGGCTGGCCGAGCTGGGCTCCCCCCATCCTGTTCCTTCTAGAGCTCTCCTGGGCCAAGCTGGGGCGGCTGTCAGGGGGGACCCCTGGGGGGCGGGGGGACCCCACCCTCCTGGTGCCTTTCTTTCTTTTTTTAAATATATACTTGTGTTGATTTCCAAGAGGAAGGGAGAGAGTGAAAGAGAGAGAGAGAGAAAGAGAGAGATCAATGACGACAGAGAATTATGGCCGAAACCAGTGTAGCTCAGTGGATAGTGTCAGCCTGCAGACTGAAAGGTCCCGGGTTCGATGCCGGTCAAGGGCATGGACCTTGGTTGCGGGCACATCCTCAGTGGGGGGTGTGCAGGAGGCAGCAGATCGATGATTCTCTCTCATCGACGTTTCTAACTCTCTATCCCTTTCTCTTCCTCTCTGTAAAAAAATCAATAAAATTTATTAAAGAGAGAGAGAGAGAGAATGAATCACGGATCGGCTGCCTCCTGCACGCCCCTCCCTCATTGGGGGTCGAGCCCACCCCCCGGGCAGGTGCCGTGATGGGGGGTTACAGGGGGACCTCCCAGTTGACAGGCCTGAGCTGGCAGCATCCACCCGGAGAGCGGCCCCGGCTCTGCTCTCTCCCTTGGGCAAGGCCGGCGGGCGCCGCCGTCTGCCCGGAGAACGGCCTCGGTGGCCTCGGGCCTTCCTGTCCGGGCACGCCGGGACCTGCCGCTCCGCCCGGCGCTCCCCGCACAAGGAAGCGGCACCGGGCGGGCAGGGGTTTGGGTGAGCCGCCGGCAGGGCCGTGGCCGTGGCCGTGGCCGTGGCCGTGACCGGAGCAAGGCCTGAGCCCACTTCCTCCAGGTGACAGCCTGCAGCCCGTCACGCCGCGCCCTGCTGTCAGGCCCAGAGCCGCCGCCGCCGGGGCTCGGCTCCAGGCGGTGCCCGCGGAGCCAGCGCCCCGGGGGGACCCGGCCCGGGGAGCCAGGACACCCCAGGGGCGGTCAGAGCCTCCCAGGGAGCGGGCCCGGCCGGCAGGTCAGACCACGAGGCCACCTGCCAGCTGGGCCTCCAGCACCCGCCGGGCCAGGAGCCCCGGCCTGGCCCCGCACATCCCGTCTCCCGGGACCTGCCCCAAGGGCACCCTGGGCGGCGGACACCACAAGGGGCTGTGGATCCAGCATCCTGGCATCTCAGCTCTGAGATCCAGCACCTGCAGCGTTCCGTCTCTGACCCCCGTCCCCAGCACCCCCCCTCCCCCAGCTGCCCCCCTCCTCCAGCCCTGGCCCACCCAGGCACTGGCAGGCCTCCCCGGGGTGGGGGTCCCCGTGCCCCCCGCGCCTGCCCAGCGCCCTGGCGCCGCTCCCGGCTCCCTCCTCCCAGCGCCCCCTTTGATGTGCGGCTGGCGGCCGGCCGGGCGCCGCCAAGTGCGTGGGCCGCGGAGATGTCGGCCCGCTGGCACCTGGGAGCGGCGGCCGCGGGGCCGGGCTGGCACCGCCCGGGCTCAGAGCGATGGCGCCGCGACCACGGGCGGGGCCTGGCTCCTACGGTACCCGGGTTCAGATCGGACCCCAGCCCCGATGCTGGGGGGTCTCCCCCTCCTGCCTCCGTTGTCTTTAATGTATTGATAGTGATGTCAGAGAGGGAGGGAGAGGGAGAGGGAGAGGGAGACATCCATGAGGAGAGAGACTCACGGACCGGCTGCCTCCTGCACGTACGCCTCCCACTGGGGATGGAGCCCGCAACCCGGGCAGGTGCCCTTGATGGGGAATCGAACCCTGGACCTTTTGTCTGCAGGTCGACGCTCTATCCACTGAGCCACACCAGCCAGGCCTCTCCCCCTCCCCCAGGCTTCCCCCTCCTCCAGGCCTCCCCCTCCCCCAGGCCTCTCCCCCTCCCCTCTGCCCCCACCCCCAGCCTGTTTCCCTGGCCTCTCTCTCTCCTGAGCTCCAAGGGCCCCTCCTTCGCCTCTGCAACGTGTCCTGAGCCCGTATCTTCTGCCTCAGTGGCTTTCTAAACAAACTTTCCTTTGTTTCAAAATTCCCCACCCGAGGATATTTTTCCCATCGACTTTTAGAGAGAGAGAGTAGAGGGGAGAGGGAGAGGCAGAGAGAAACACCCATGTGAGAGAGACACACCGACGGGTCGCCTCCTGCAAGCCCCAGGACCAGGGCTGGGAGGCCTGCGACCCAGGTACGTGCCCTTGGCCAGAATCGAACCCGGGACCCTTCAGTCCGCAGGAGGATGCTCTCCATCTACCCATTGGGCCACACTGGCTGGGGCTGAACTTTGCCTTAGAGTTTGAATCTTGTCTCTGAATTCTTTATTTTTTTTTAATATATATTTTTAATTGATTTTTTACAGAGAGGAAGGGAGAGGGATAGAGAGTTAGGGACATCGATGAGAGAGAAACATGGATCAGCCGCCTCCTCCACACACCCTGCCGGGGATGTGCCCACCACCAAGGCACATGCCCTTGACCGGAATCAAACCTGGGACCTTTCAGTCCACAGGCCAACGCTCTATCCACTGAGCCAAACCAGTTTCGGCTCTTTTTTTTTTTTTTTTTAATGTTTATTGATTTTTGAGAGAGAGAGAGAGAGAGAGAGAGAGAGAGAGAGAGGAGAGAGAGAAACTTTGATGAGAGACAGACATTAATCTGCTGCCTCCTGCACGGCCCCTACTGGGGATCGAGCCTGCCACCCCGGCCTGCGCCCTGCCCGGAATCGAACCTCTTGGCTCATGGGTCGCCTCTCAGGCACCGAGCCACGAGTTCTTTCTTGCCAGAACGCCAGCGAGGAGGATGCTGAGCCAATGCCTCCTCTGACACCCCCCCCCCGTGCCCTCCCCGTACCCCCCCCCCCCACCTCACACACACCTGGTGCTGCTTGGCCAGCAGACGCTGACACAGCGCCCCGCACGTCCCGCTGCCTGTGGCCCCGCAGCCAGGCCTGCAGCCCCCGTCCCCTCCCGAGGAGCAGCTCGGAGCTGGCAGGTCATTAGAAGTCCCCGGTGGGGCCCGGTCCTCCCGCCCTGGCGCCCGCCCGGCACAGGCTGCAGTCACCGGCTCACCGTGTAATTACCCACCGGCGCTGAAGGCCCAGCTGGCGCCGAGACGCAGGGCCGGCCCCCCACTGTCACTGTTATCAGGGCCATTGTTACCAGGACCTTCCCAGACCCGCCCCGGGATAGGATGGGAGCGGGTGGCTCTGGGGCAGGGATGCTCCATCCCGGGGGCGCATACCAGAACCAACCAGTGAGGCATAAAATCATTGGCTTCTCTCTCCCTCCCTTCCGTCCTCTCTCAAAAACCCAGAAAGAAACTTTTTTTTTTTTTTTAAGAAACACCTCTGTTCGTTTTTCCCTTTTTTTAAATTTCAGAGACAAGCCGAAACCGGTGTGGCTCAGCGGATAGAGCGTCGGTCTGCGGACTGAAAAGGTCCCGGGTTCGATTCCGGTCAAGGGCATGTACCTTGGTGGCGGGCACACCCCCGGTAGGGGGCGTGCAAGAGGCAGCCGGTTGATGATTCTCTCTCATCGACCACGTTTCTAGCTCTCTATCTCTCTCCCTTCCGCTCTGTGAAATATCAATAAAATATATATTTTTAAAAAATAAATAAATTTCAGAGACAAGGGAGAAGGAAAGAGAGAGACACATCCGTAGCGAAAGAGAATCACGGGTCAGCTGCTTCCTGCCCGCCACCTCCCGGGGATGGAGCCCGCAGCCCGGGCCCGTGCCGACCAGGAATCGAACCCGGGACCCCTCCGCGCGGGCGCGCTCTATCCACTGAGCCAGGCCAGGCAGGGCCCTCGGGCCTGCTTCTCCGCAGCGGCTGCCAGGAGACGCAGAGTCCTCTGGCTCCCTGGGCTTGGGCCACCGCCCCCCTCATCCCCCCCTCCCCCGTGGGCAGAACGGGAAGGTAGGACTGACTGGTCTCACTCGTTCTGGTTCTAGCCACAGCCCTGCCCCCACCTGCTGAGTCACCTTGGTTCCCCGTCTCTCCCGCTGGGCCACCGCGCGGGTGGCCAGGGGCCTGGGACGCTGTCGCCTGCTCCTTACCTCGGGGTGGCTCCCAGAGGGGCCTGGGGTCCGGCTGTCTCCCCGATTCCCCCACCCGACTCTCCGGCTCCCCAACCTCTACCTCCCGTTACAGGCCCCGGGACCCCCACCTCAGCCCCGAGCGCTGAGGTCACAGCCCCCGCCCCACGGGCCTCCACAGACTCCTCTGCTCGGCTCCCCGGGAAGACGGGCTGGTCCGCGGGGACGAGCGGAATAGGGGCGCGGCGGGCGGGCGGTCACAGCCCCTCGTAAACCTTATCTCCCCGACCAAGGCCGGGGAACCTCCGCCCCGCCCCGGCCGGGGGATCGATAGCCTCAGTCACCGCCTGAGATAACAGACGCCCAATTCGTGCCCGGCGCCGGCCACACCCAAGGACGCTCCAGGTTACGGGAATAAATCTTCCGAGATTACGGGAATAAATCTTATCTCGAATCATCCGCCTGAAACTGACCGCGGCTGTTCTGAAACCCCCTCAAACCTGCGCTGGCCAGTTTGGCTCAGTGGACAGAGCCTCGGCCTGCGGATGGAAGGGTCTGGGGTTCGATTCCGGGCCAAGGGCACAGGCCCAGGTTGTGCGGGCTCGATCCCTGGTGTGTGGGGGGGGGGGGCGTGCAGGAGGCAGCCAATCCGTGATTCTCTCTCATCATGGATGCTTCTATCTCTCCCTCTCCCTTCCTCTCTGAAATCAATTAAAATATTTTTTTAAAGAGAAACCCTCAGCTGAAACCAGTGTGGCTCAGTGGATGGAGCATCGGCCTGAAGACTGAAGGGTCCCGGGTTTGATTCCGGTCAAGGGCATGTGCCTTGGTTGCGGGCACATCCCCAGTAGGGGGTGTGCAGGAGGGAGCTGATCGATGATTCTCTCTCATCGATGTTCCTAACTCTCTATCCCTCTCTCTTCTTCTCTGTAAAAAATCAATGAAATATATTAAAGAAAGAAAAAGAAAGAAAGAAAGAAAGAAAGAAAAAGGAAGAATGAAAGAGAAAGAAAGAAAGAAAAAGAAAGAAAGAAAAAGAAAGAAGAAAGAAAGAAAGAAAGAAAGAAAGAAAGAAGAAAGAAAGAAAGAAACCCTCAAACCTAAGGTCCCAGGGCACCTGCTCCGGCTGCCATGAGCACCTCCCCTCCCCCCACAGGTGAGCGTCCCCTCAGCTCTAAGGGTCCCAGGAGACCTGCAACCCGGGGAGCCCTGGGCAGCGGCTGCTCATCTGGGGCTCCCCCCCCCCCCACGCTGTCCCCCAGGCCCCCTCGCTCCGACTCCCTTTGCAAAGTCTTCTGTCCTGTGTCCCGTCCCCCCCCCCCCCGTTCCTGCCGTAAGCGTCCTCTCCCGGCCACCTGGGCGGCGTTGTGAAATCTCCCCACACCGAGTCCCGAACCACACGCTGCCAGCGGCCGCCTGGCAGATGGGCCGGGGCCAGGCCCCCTTTCGGGGAACCAGGGCCGGCTGGCAGCCTTCGGTCTCTCTCTCTCTCTCTCTCTCTCTCTCTCTCTCTCACACACACACACACACACACACACACACACACACGGGCCAGGCAGGGAGGGAGAACGGCGGGGGGGCCCCCCCCTCCCCAGGTTACCGCTCTGGCCCTGGAGCCTCCTGCCCACTCCAGGTTGGGCCAGAGAGAGAGAGTCCCCAAGAGCCAGCCCCACTAGGACCTGCGCCCAGACGCCACCCTCCCCGCCTCCCTCCGTCCCCTCCCCCCACCTCGGCGGCGGCGGTCTTCTCCGAATCGAGGTGACAGGGGCCAGGCCTGGCTCACCCTCTGGAAGGATACGGTCAGCCTCTGGGAGCCATCCCGGCTCTGGCCGCCGCCGCCGCCGGGGCGAGGGGGAGGGAGCGGCCTCTTACCAGGCTGCCGGCGCCGGACGGGGTCTGGCGGGTCCCGGGCTCTGGCCCCTGTCGCCACCACGTCAGTCAGTGCCGAGGCAGCAGCGCCCGCCGGGCCGGAGGGCAGGCAGGCCGGGCAGGTTTGCCAGGGAGGAAACCTGTGGTGCCAAGGTGGCCCCAGGGAAACGTTGGCGCGAGGAGTGGGAGGGCAGGCCTCCGGGTCCAGGCGGCCGCTGCCAGGGGAGGGAGCGCCAAGGGCAGGAAGGCCCGGGAACCGGTCCAGGAGGGGGTGGTCCAGTGGGTGTGGGTGTCAGGGCACGAGGGCACTGCCTTGTCTCCGGGGCTCAGCCTCGGGGAGACACAGAGCCCACCGCCCTGTGCCCAGACATGCCCCAGACACCACGGGCAGCTGGTGCTTACCCCCCGGGGAAGGAGCCTGACTCCGCCCGCCTCTGGCCAGGTACCCTCACCTCCCCCCAGCCCTGCCCGCACCTCCGCCCCGGGCACACCGACCGCGCGGGCTGCACATGCCCTGCTGGCCGTGGCAGTGGGGGCTGGAGCCTGGTGCCCCCGAGCCTCCTACCGAGGCGTGTGATGAGGGAGCCCCCCAGGAGGGGGGACACACCTGGAGCGGGGCAGGACCCCGCAGGAACCAAAGCTCCCCCCCCCCTTCGGGGAGGAAACCCAAAGCCAGGTGCAGGTGCAGGTGCCAGTGCCCGTGCCAGCCTGCCCGAGCCGGCTTAACCGTTAACCAGCACGCCTCACCCCGCGAATCTCCCGGCTGGAGATCAGGGACCTGGGTCAGAGGGGACCCACGCCACGCTGGATCCCCAGCCAAGCCGGGAGGGCGGTCAATATTTGTCCCTGTGGGCCTGTCCCCGCGGGGCGGGCGTTGGGGGGGGCAGATACTACAACTGCTCTGGGCCGGGCAGCGCCCGAGGCGGGCAGGCAGCGCCGCCGGAGGCACCCCATTCCCCCGCCCGGCACCCCATGCCCCTGCCCCGGCTCCAAGCGCCCTGCTCTTTGCACCGCCGAGCGACGCTCGCGGTCCGCCTGTGGCCAGCGGGGGCTCAGAGGCGCCAAGCGCCACCTCGTCCTGGCCGGGCTCTGCGACACCCCCGGCGGCGAGGGCAGAGCTCCAGGGCCAGGCCTGGCGCGGGCGGGGGGCTCTCCCGCAGGGCGGGGGGCCCCCACTCCCCGCCCCGGATCTGGCCCCGCAGCCAAGCTTAGCCTCCGACTCGCGCCGCCCGCCAGGCGTGGCTGGGGGCGGAGCCTATGGAAATGGGGCGTGGCCTGAGTGGCAGGGGCGTGGCCTTATTGGTAGGGGCGGAGTTATATGATCGGGGGCGGGGCTTGTGGAGCGGGCGGGACTCCGAGGGTCCGGCCTCCCGCCTGCCCCGCGCCAGCCGCCCTGCAGCCTGGGGGGCGCGGCGGGGCGGCGGGGTGCAGGCCCGCGCCCCGGGAGCGCCGGGTGCGCTGGCTCCGCGAGATCGAGCCCCTACTCCACGGGCAGCTGCTGCGCCTCCAGCGCCAGGCGAGACAGGGAGCGGGTCCGCCCGAGCTGGAGGCCCGGGAGGGGCCGGGGCAGCGGGCAGCGGGCCTGGAAGGGGCCCCGAGGCAGGGCTGGCCCCGGACTGGCCTCGGGGAGGGTGCCACCGGCTGCAGGGGTGGGTGGGCGACAGAGGAGGAGGGAGGGCGGGCAGCAGGCTGGGGTGAGGGTGGAGCAGAGGTCACGGATGTCCCTGCCTCTGAGGTCAGAGGTCAGTTGTGTGCGGAGGGTGCTGGGTGCCGGGAGCTAAGAGCCCAGGTCCAGGCCTTGGCAGGGAAGGAGGGGGCGCTGGGAGGATGCCCCGGTGGGTGGGCATCTTGTGTTGAGGGCGATGGAGAGCCCTCAGCACCCCCTCCTCCAGGGCGAGGGGGGCTCTGGGCCCTAGGAAGCTAGAGCCAGCCGGTCAGCGGTCAGCGACGCCTCCTCGCATGTCACCCCGGCAGCCCAGGCAGGACCAAACACCCAGCACCCTCCTCCTAAGGGCAGCTCACACCCACTGCATGCACCCCCCACATCTGCACCTCACCTCGCCCCTGGACAGGCCAGGGCTCTGGCCCCACACACACTGGGAGCCCCAGTCCCAGGTCCCAAGCCCGGGGTTGTCCTAGCCCTGGGTCCCTGCCACCTGCTTCTCTGCCCGCATCCTGCCCCCCTGCCCCCTGCTGGGAGCAGACATCAGCCCTGCACGTGGTGATGGAGGCGGGAGCCGAGGCTTGGGACACCTTGGTGAGCCAGGGCAGCCTGGGCACCAGCCAAGGCTACGGCCCAGCCTCTCCTGCTGCCCTCCTCTCGGGCAGGCTGGAAAGGAGCGCCTGGCCCTTTAAGAGGAGCTGTCCAGGCCAGCAGAGAGCAGGCTGCGGTCTGGGGCCCTGTCTGGGTCAGTCCAGGCTCACGGGCCACCCCTCCCTTCTGTGCCCCCCACCCCAGCCCCCGCCCCGTTCACGTTCCGGGATGCAAGGGCAGAGCCGCTGCGTTGACTCAGCCAAACTCTCCAGAGGCACCTGGAGCCCAGGCCCCCCCGCCGGGCATTCTGGGAAACCAGCGAGGTTGCCCCCTCGTGCCCAAGAGGTTGGGGCTGAGGTCAGAGAGAGGCCTGTGCCCCATAACCCACTGGGGCTCGGCAGCTGTGGCCTCGGGGCGCTCCCGGGCCCCCCCTCCTCTGTGCCCTGGGGCTCAGGCATCAAACACATCATCACCCCTGGGCGGGGTGGGGGACCCTTGTGGGTTCTAAAGGCCCCCCGACCTGCGCCTGCCCATCAGCGTGTCCGTCTGTGCTCTCACCGGACCCGCTAACGAAAGGCTTGGCGCCCCCCGCCCCGCCCCGGGGGGGTCTGTGCGGGGATGAGAAGAGACCCGGAGAGGGAACGGGGAGCGGGTGGGCCCCGGGGGGCAGATGCCAAGCCCCTGACTGAGCGGGGGCACGGGGCGGGGGCCGAAGCTCACCCAGTCTGCGCTGAAGAGGTGGGAGAGGCACAGGGCCCCCCAGAGAACTGGAGGACAGTGGCCTTCGGGGGGTCATCAGAGGAGCCCCCAGAGACTCTCCCAGACAAGCCCGGCCCCGGCGTGGTGTCTCGCCTCCAGGGAACCCCACCAAGGGCTCTGGGACCCGCTTACCACCTCGCTGAGGTCCCTGCGGCACCGACCCTCTCCTCTAAAAGGTCCCCTGGCTGGGCCCTGGCTGGTGTGGCTCAGTGGATAGAGCGCCAGCCTGCGGGCCGAAGGGTCCTGGGTTTGATTCCGGGCAGGGCGCAGGCCTGGGTTGCAGGCTCGACCCCCCTGTGTGGGGCGTGCAGGAAGCAGCCCACCAATGATTCTCTCTCCTCACTGATGCTTCTCTCTCTCCCTCTCTCTCGCTCTCTGACGTCATAAAAGTATATATCAGTAAAAGCCCTGAGCAGCAGCAGGCTTAGGGAGAGAGAGGGGAGGGGGCAGCGGGTGGGAGGGGCTCTGGCTGGCTGGGAGGGGCCCCGGACAAGGGTGGCCCGACTCCTGGGCCTCGAGGGGACCCTCCTCACCGACATCCTCTACCAGAACGCCGCTCCATCCGGTGGACCCCATCTCCCATGACCTGGGTGCCCGGGAGGGTGGGGCTGGTGGGCAGGGCCCTCAGGCGAAGGTGGTTTGATTGGCAGGGGGCAGGGGAGGCCCGGGCTGGGGGCTGGGAGCCCGGGGCCTCACGGGGCTTGCTGTGGGGCCTTGGGCAGGTCGGTGCCCCTCTGGGGACCCGGTGCCAGTCTCAGGGTGTCAGGCTGTGTGTTCCCAGCCCTGGAAAGGCGTGTGCTGGGGGCTGGCAGGCAGCTGCACGGGACGCTGCGGGCACAGAGAGGTCCTGACAAATGCGTTGGCCCGCCTCAACTCCCCGCCTCGGTGCCTGACCCGGAAGAGAGCCGCCCTCACCACCCTCGGGCGCCCCTTATGGGGATCCCCCTGGGGACGAGGGCTCACAGCTTCTCGCAGCACCGAGCGCATCACGCAAGTCCCTCCTCCTGGTGAGTGGCATCTGCCACCAGCAGCCGCTCCCCCACCGCCCCCCAGCCGCCCCATGCACCCCGTCTTCCCAGAACCCAGTTCTGACGGCACCTGCAGGCCCCCCACCCTGAGCACAGAAGGTGCCGGGCTCCTGACACAGCCCGTGGCCGGCCCCCACACCACCCCTCAGTCCCAGAGAGCCCCCGAGCCCTGCCGGCTCCAGAACCCCCACATCTCTGCGCAGTGACCCCCCCCCCCCCCAGGAGGCTGCACAGGGACCCAGGGGCGGGCCGCCGCCGTGTGCGCACGCGGGGACCGGCGGAGAGAGACCACGCGGGCAGGAGCGTGCCCGGCGCCGGCTCTGGGAAGGGGGCACCCCCGTTTCTGCCCACGCCGGGCCTCTGCAGAGGGGCCCACAGGGGGGACCAGGAGGGAGCCGGAGGGGGTGTGGGCCACGTGAACCGATGGAGAGAGAGAGGGAGAGGGAGAGGGAGAGGGAGAGGGAGAAGGCGTGCTGACCTGGCTGCTTCCTAGTCTCTGGGGGCGGCGTCGGGGGAGCCGGCTCCCTGGAGGGGCTGGTCCTCCCCCTCCCCCGGGGCAGTCCCGGGGAGGGCAGCCGGCCGGCCGATAGCCGGAGACGCTGGCCCGGGGCTGAGGACGGGGAACAAGGGCCCATTGTCCGGCTTCCTCCCGCCGGCACTGCGGGCCCCGGACCAGCCCGCTCAGCGCCCGCGGCGGCCTCCCGGGCGGGCGGCGTGCCAGGCCGAGGCCGGCCGGCCGGGGTGGGCAGGGGAGGCTGGTGGGCAGCTCAGGGGCCCGTGACGAATGGCTGTGCTCTCCCCACGCTTGGGTGCCCCGGGCCCCGAGGGGGTGGGGGACGCGGCCTCCCCCTCACCTCACAGTCCCCCCCTCCACACTGAGCTCCCCCACCACCTCACCCCGCGCTCCAGCGGCAGGCAGCGAGGGGCCAGCCTGACCCCCCCAAGAAGACCCCGAGCTGGTAAGGGGAGGCCAGCGTGGCCCCCCTCTCGCCCCACAGGTGCCTCGGGGGGCTGAGGGGGAAAGGCGGGGCAGGGCCTGGGGGAGCCCCGGGCTTCTCTCAGAAGGAGACAGATGCCTGACACCCCACCCTGTGGGCCCACCCCCCCCCCATCTGCATCGTGGTCCGGACCCCAGAGGCCAGTCCGGCGGCCGAGGGCAGCAGACGCTCCCCACGCCGCGCCGCACGCCCCGTCTGACCGCTGCTCACGCCCCGGGGCCTCCGCCTCCGGCCTGGACGCGGGCCCGGCCCGGACCACGTGGACCTAACTTAGCAGGTGTTGGCTGAATGGCAGCGGGCAGGCTGTGAGGGAGACGATCTGGGTGATTCCCTCTTACTGGGAAGGAAACCGAGGCAAAGTGGCTTGCCCAAGGCCAACCCCTAAACCCTCCCCACCCCCTAACCCCCCCACCCCCGACTTTCCTGCGTCCCTCCGGGAATTCGGTGCCAGGCGCTCACAGCTGGCTTCGCAGCTCACTCTGCCGTGGATACCCCTGTCAATCACCCCATCCCGCCCTCCTGTCAATCATCACTCCATCCCCGCCCTCCTGTCAATCACTCCATCCCCGCCCTCCTGTCAATCACTCCATCCCCGCCCTCCTGTCAATCATCACTCCATCCCGCCCTCCTGTCAATCACTCCATCCCCGCCCTCCTGTCAATCACTCCATCCCCGCCCTCCCGTCAATCACTCCATCCCCGCCCTCCCATCAATCACTCCATCCCTGCCCTCCTGTCAATCCCCGCCCTCCTGTCAGTCACTCCATCCCCGCCCTCCTGTCAATCACCCCATCCCCGCCCTCCTGTCAATCACTCCATCCCCGCCCTCCTGTCAATCACTCCATCCCCGCCCTCCTGTCAATCACTCCATCCCCGCCCAAGAACAGGCACCCGGACCCAGAGGCCCAGGACACAGCGCTGGGGCTGGGCGGCTGCTGGACCAGGGTCTGAGCCAGGCCTGCTGCCCCAGGGGACTCGCCCCCGCCTGGCTCCTGCTACCTGCCTGGCGGTGCTCCCAGCACATGGGACGGGTGATGGAGGCCCCTCAGACCCCCAGGGGTCTGGCACTCAGCCTGGGGTCGAGGGGGTGGGAGGAGAAGGGGCCAGCAGAGGCTGGCCGGCCTGAGCTGGAGGCCCCCTAACAAAGGGGGTGCTCCCCCGGCTCAGCCTTTCCGCACCGGGGACACCTGCTGCGGGGTGGGGGGAAGGGGAAGCCAAGCACCCCTAAAGGGGGGGGACCAGCCCAGCTGGCCTGGCTCAGGGGTTGAGGGTTGGACCAGGAGGTCAGGGTTCAATTCCAGGTCAGGGCAGAGGCCCGGGTTGGGGGCTCGATCACCAGTGGGGGATGTGCGGGAGGCAGCCGGTCCATGATTCTCTCCCATCGCGGCTATTTCTCTCTCCCTCTCCCTTCCTCTCTGACATCAATAGGAATATGTTTTCTTAAAAAGGGAGGGGCCGCGCTCACTCGGACACGCAGGCGTAGGGTCAGGCCCAGGTGTGGGTCGGGAGTGAGAGGCCTCAAACCTGGGCAGGGTCTGGGCCGGGCTGGGTGGGGTGGGGCGGCGAGCTCAGAGCGGGACCCACAGCCAGCTCGTGCCTTAGCCCCGAATGCTGCCAGGAAGCCAGGCACGTCTCCCACTGGGCCCTGCCCTCCCTCCCCCCAGCTGCCCCCCCACCCCGCCCCCCAGCTGCCCCCCCTTGCCCCCAGCAGGCCTCCTGTACCTGGTGAGAGGGCAACTCCCATCAGACGGGAGACAGAGGTGTCCCCCTGGCCCTGGGGCCCATGCACACAGCCCTCCCCTCTGGGGACCCGGGAGCATGCCTGGGGCGGAGGTGAGCGCGGGCAGCAGGATGCGGGGGCGGGGCGGGGAGCACCCCTCTGGGCCTGGAGTCCTCGGCGGCCTGCTCCCAGCAGAGGGCTCCCTTCCCCACAGCACCGTCGGGCGGCTCCGGCCAGCGGGGAAGCCTGCAGCCAGCGGACCCCTCGCCCTGGGGGTTGGGGGGGGGGGGAGAGCTGGAGTTTGGCCCACGGGGTGCGGGGCAGGGCAGACAGAGGAAGGTGGGGTGTGCAGGGGGAACAGTCCGGGCGAGCGATGCGGGTGGCTGAGGCCAGGAGGGCAGGTCGAGGGCAGAGGGACCCGCCGGACGAGGAGACCCTGCAGCCGGGGGAAGCCCCAGGGGCCGGGGAGAAGGTGGGGGCCCTGGGCCGGTGCACCCGGCCCCCAGCGCTGACGGGGGGGTGGGGGGGCTGCGAGGCGCATGGACTCGACCGCGTCCTCGGCGGCTGATGGACGGCAGCAGCCTCGGGGCCGGGGGCGATGCCCAGGAAGGGGGAGCACGGGGGGTGCTGGGACCAGGCGGGGGGCAGTGAGGAGAAGGTGCTCCCCCTTCCGTGCAGCCCGGCCGGCCCCAGGCCAGGCCCCGGGCCCCGCACTCTCCCCGGAGCCCCGGCCGGGGGAGGAGGAGGAGGAGGAGGAGGAGGAGGAGGAGGAGGGGGAGAAGCTCCCGTCGGCCCAGCTCTGCTCCTGACCACTGTGAGCCCCGCCAGGCCCCCCTCCCCGCCTCGGTCTGTCCTCCCTCCCGGGGGTCGGGCCCCACCCAGGCCGCCTGGCCCAGAGGCTCCGGGGCCCCTGAAGCATCTCCGTGTCCGCACCCCGAGACGTGGGGCTGAACCTCCCCGGAGGGTGGCAAAGCCAGGTGGGAGGAGGAAGGGGCTGATGGCGAGGAGGGGGATGGGGAGTCCCCCCCACCGCCCTCACCCCCCACCCCTCCGGCCAGGCAGGCTGATAAGCCCGCTGCGACCCAGGCCGCCGGTGCCTCCTGCTGGAGCAACGCCAAGCTCCCTGCTGCCCTCCCCCCACCCCTCCCAGCCCCCCTCCACCCCTGCCCACCACTAGCCCCGATTCAGCCCACGAACCTGAGGGCCCCTCGGTGGCGAGGTTCCCGGGGCTGGTGCGAGGACCAGGGCTGGTGTCCCGGGAGGACGGGCGGGCGGGCGGCTCTGGGGGAAGGCAGGCAGGCGGCGGCAGCTGGTCCCAATCTCCCCGCCTCTTGGACGGAACAGCCGAGCTGGAGCAGGAGCGGCCCCAGGCCAGAGGGCTGGCCCTGCCGCCTGCAGGTACCCACGCCCCTCGAGGCCTCGCCACCCGCCCCCCGCCCCCCGCCGCTACAGGGGGGGACCCCGGGGAGTGGGGCTGTGGCTCAGCCTGGTGGGCAGAGAGGCGGCCTCCAGGGGCTCAGCCCCCGGTCCAGGCGGAGGGAGGAGACGGCAGGTGGGTCCCCCTCGGGCCAGCGCTGCCCCGGCCGGTGTCCGGCAGCCAGCCGGGCCACGTCACCTGCCACCCGCCGCCCGCCGCCCGCCGCCCGGGGAGGTGTGGTCCCCTCGAGGCCGGTCCCTCGTCTTGGGAATTCCCAAGTGCACCAAGCCCTCCCCGTCCTCCCGCGGCTGGATGGAGCGAGGATGACGTCAGGTTTGGCACGTGCCGGCCGTGCGTGGGGCACAGGCCGTGGCGGGGTCCGGCGGGATCCCGGGGTGCGCCGGGCAGGAGCCCCCCTCCGGGACGGGGCGGGGCCTGCTCGGAGGGCCCCACGGCCCCGGCGGCGTCTCTCTCTCTCTCTGCCCTGGAACGAGGGGTGCCTGTTATCACCTCCTCCTGCGCACGGGAGAACCGAGACAGGGAGGGGTGACCTGACTTGTCCAAGGTCAAGGTCTAGAACGGGAGGAGCCGGGACGCGGCCAGGCTGCGCGGCTGCGGTAGCCATGCCTCCCCCGGGGGAGGGCCGCGCTCCCCGCCGCCCGGCCGGCAGTCACGGGACTCCTGAGCCAGCCCCTTCCCAGGAGCTCACCAGGGGGGCCTCCGGTGGCCGGGGCAGACCTCCACCGTGCTGGCCCGGGACCTCCCTGGCCTCCTTGTGTGCAGAATGGGCGGGAGGACAGCCAGGATGCGGGCTCTGCCTCTCCCAGGATGGAAGGGACAAATGAGGAATGGGCATAGCCGGAAGTGGCTCAGCAGTTGAGGGTCAACCCAGGAACCAAGAGGTCACTGGTCAGGACACAGGCCCAGATTTTAAGCTCCACCCTAGTATGGGGTGTGCAGGAGGCAGCCGGTCCATGATTCTCATCATGGATGTTCCTATCTCTCACTCTTTCTCCCTTCCTCTCTGAAATCAATAAAAATATATTTTAAAAAATGAAATCAATAGCCCTAACTGGTTTGGCTCAGTGGACAGAGCATCAGCCTGCGGACTGAAGGGTCCCGGGTTCGATTCCGGTCAAGGGCATGTACCATGGTTGCGGGCACATTCCCAGTAGGAGGTGTGCAGGAGGCAGCCGATCGATGTTTCTCTCTCATAGATGTTTCTAACTCTCTATCCCTCTCCCTTCCTCTGTAAAAATCAATAAAATATATTAAAAAAAATAAAAAATGAAATCAATTAAAAATATTTTTTAAAATATATTTGAAAGAGGTTTTTCCCAGGTATTGAATTTAAAAAAAATATATTTTATTGATTTTTTACAGAGAGGAAGAGAGAGGGATAGAGTTAGAAACATCGATGAGAATCATCGATCAGCTGCCTCTTGCACACCCCCTACTGGGGATGTGCCCGCAACCAAGGTACATGCCCTTGACCGGAATCGAACCTGGGACTCTTCAGTCCGCAGACCGACGCTCTATCTACTGAGCCAAACCGGTCTCGGCCAGGTATTGAATTTTATTTCAGAGAGGAAGGGAGAGGGAGGGAGATAGACCGGTTGGGGCTAGAAAGTTACTTTTTAACCAATAATTTAAAGATGTTGCTTCACTGCCTTTGGGCTTGCACTGTTCTCAGGGAGACCCGCCTTCTTATCTTTGTCTCTTTGGTAACGTTTTTTTCTCCAGCCCCAGCTTCTGTTCTCTCTCCACCGCTAGTTTTGAGCTATGCCTTTTCTACTTGGAGTTCATGTAGCTTCTTGCGTCTGTGGGTTTCCAGTTTTCATCAAATTTGTAAAGCTTCAGGTCCCTATTTCTCCAAATAATTTTCCTGTCCCCCTAATTGCCTCTCTTGTGGGGACTCCCGTGACCCATATACGAGGTCCCTTGAAGCTGTCCCATAGCTTTCCTTCCCAGGATTCTTTTCTCTCGTCTCATTTCAGACAGTTTCTATAGCCATGCTTTGCCCTGCACTCGCCTCTTCTTCTGTGAGGTCTGCTCTGCTGTGAATCAGCCACGGAGGTCCAGTAGGAAGGGTTTTCTCCTTTCCTCCTCCTCCTCTCTCCTTACATCTCCCACCTCACTCCCTCACTTTCTGAACCTAAAAATGGTTACCATGTTTTGATGTCCTTTTCTGCTAATTCTAGCATCTGCGCCAGTGTTAAATCTCTTCTCTTGCTCTCGTCCCGGGCTCTGCGCCTTGCCTGCTGGGTCATCTCTGATCGGGCGCCAGACGTGGTGGATTCCACCTCGCAGGGCGCCAGCTCCTTTTATGTTCGCACACAGCTCTGTGAGCACTGTTCTAGGCCTCGCTGGAAACTGGCCTGGAAACACTCTGCTTCTTTCAGGCCTTATTTTCATGAATTGTTAGTCACGTCCAGAGCAGCCGCGGGCTAATTATGCCTCACTGCCGAGGCAAGACTTTCCTGAAAAGTTAGACAAGGGTGCCCCACGCAAATCTGAAAATGAAATGTGTTAAATAAACAGCCTTTACAATGACTCAACACAGGTGAACACATTTTTGGGACACCTTCCATTAATATATATATGTTTTTAAATATATCTTTATTGATTTCAAAGAGGAAGGGAGAGATAGAAACATCAATGATGAGAATCATTGATTGGCTGCCTCCTGCACTGGGGATAAAGCCCACAACCCAGACATGTGCCCTTGGCTGGAATCGAACCTGGGACCCTTCAGTCCACAGGCTGATGCTCTATCCACTGAGCCAAACCAGCTAGGGCATATTAATATTTTTTACATTTAATTATTATTATTATTTTTTAAAACCTCACCCACGGATATTTTCCCATTGCTCTTGAGAGAGTGGAAGAGAGGGGGAAAGAGAGAGAAACATCAATGTGAGAGAAACATCGATTAGTCAGCTGTTTCACGAGCCCCGACCAGGGCCTGGGCCGGGGAGGAGCCTGCCACCCAGAATCGAACCCAGGATCCTTTGGTCTGCGGGCTGGTGTTCTATCCACTGGGCCACACCAGCCAGGGCATACATTTAATTTTTATTTGTTTTTTATTTTTATGAAGTTTTGACACCTTGGGGCCTAGCTACACCTGGAGAGACAGCCTCTCCCAGAATTGGTTAATTCCTAGAAGATAGTAAAACCACGTGTGTGCCTGCGAGTGGGACGTCCATATGCAAATGAACGAACCAAAGTCTGCTCCCAGCCACCTTCCAGTGGCTCACACCCCACGCCTCCCTTTTCCCTAAAGCAACCTGGGCCAGGCGCTGGGAACGAGGGACACCCCAGGAGCCAGAGCCCTCTGAACGCACTCAAAGTACCCAATCCTAAACTCGCCCCACACGGCCGGCCCTGCCTCCCGCCTCCTTCCCTGCAGAAACCACAGCGCTAACCGGGCGGGCCAGGCTGCCCTCACTGCCGCCACACCCTGCGTCCCAGGAGGCCGGCGAGGAACGGCCTGCCCCCTCCGCTTGGGAACTACAATGAGCTGCTCCCGGGGCTGACTCCCTGTCTGCGGCTCCCCACCGCGGGCTGGCGCGGGGTCCCGGGGGGACGGAAAGAGCAGTCTGCCCACAGCCTGTCTGGCTGGGAGGAGGGGCCGTTCCCGGCTCTGCTTGCTGCCCGCACCGCTCGCGCTAGCCCTCCTCTCTCTCCTCCGTGGCTCGCTCCCAACGTGGCCAGTTTCTGTGGACGAAGAGAGGGTTCCCGGGAAAGGCCTCTGAGGAGGTGACCTGACCGTACGTTCCTAACCGGGCCGGTCAGGATGGGCAGCCACCCTCCAGGGCTGTAACTTCCACACACGATTTTAAAAATACCTATTTTGCTGAAACCGGTTTGGCTCAGTGGATGGAGCGTCGGTCTGCGAACTGAAGGGTCCCGGGTTCGATTCCGGTCAGGGGCATGTACATTGGTTGTGGGCATGTCCCCAGTGGGAGGTGTGCAGGAGGCAGCTAGTCGATGTTTCTCTCCCATCAATGTTTCTAACTCTATCCCTCTCCCTTCCTCTCTGTAAAAAAATCAATAAAGTATATTTAATATATATATATATATATATATATATATATATATATATATACACACACACACACACACACACATATATATCAATTCCAGAGAGAAAGGGAGAGAGAAACATCAACGATGAGAGAGAATCCTGGATTGGCTGCCTCCTGCACGCCTCCCACACTGGGGATCCAGCTGGCAACCTTTGTGCCTTTGACTGAATTCGAACCAGGGAACCTTCAGCCCAGAGGCCTAAGCTCTACCCACTGAGCCAAGCCAGCTGGGACTAACTTCTTTAGTAAAAGGCTTTTCTTTGCCCTAAGCCCTGTCCATTTTCTGTGCACCTTGGTCAGTGGTCAGCAAACCGCGGCTCGAGAGCCACATGTGGCTCTTTGGTCCCTTGGGTGTGGCTCTTCCACAAAATACCACAGCCTGGGCGAGTCTATGTTGAAGAAGTGGCGTTAGAAGTTTTAAAAATGTGGCTCTCCAAAGAAATATCAGTCGTTGTCCTGTTGATAGCTGGCTCTGTGGACTAGTTGAAATGTCCTTTAGACCCCTCCTTCGTAGCACCTTTTTTAAAAATCCTCACCTGAGGATGTGGTTTTAGTTTTTATTTTAGAGGAAGGCAGAGGGAGAACCATCCATGGGCTGCCTCCTTTACACCCCCCATTGGGGATCAAGCCTGCAACCGGGGCAGGTTTTAAGCTGGGACCTTCTGGCCGACACCCAGCCAGAGCCATGTGGCTGGGCTGAAACATTCCACTTTTCACTGGGAACATTTAATTAGGAACAAAACCGCGAGAACCCCCTTCCCTTTTCAGGAACCAGGCAGGGTGAGGACGAAGGCTCGCTGTGGAGACCCGGGCACGGCTGGCATTCCTGCGTGCTGCCCGGCCGAGCCTGTCCAAGGCAGCTTTTCAGGTTCCGGATGCACCTCCCTGCAGAGGGTAACGGTACGTCAGGTGTAACGTACCCAGTGACCACACACACACACACACAGAGCCCAGGGCCTGGGGAACGGGGTAGGAACCACCCAGCTGGTGGCGGGGCGGTGCTTAGAATGCAGACTCCTGAGCCCCCGAACCACCATTTCTAGGGGTGGGGCCTTGGAATTTTCTAATTTTTGTGAAACCACTATTTTGAAAATCTTTGTTGAAAGTATTACATAGGCCCCCCCCACCCCCCCACGGCTGCAAATATGCAGACAAGTTCATTACTGAACTCTTCCAACTCCCTTCCCTCCATCCCTGAGGTCGCAGTCTGTTCATGCTCCTGTCCCCGGGGGAATCGGCATTCCTAACAGGGTGCTCAGCGGATGTTGAGAACCACTGCTCCGCTCATCACCCAGCCCCAGGAGCCATAACCCACGTCTGCGGGTCAGGGCGACCGGCACAGAAGCCACGCGGCTGCCGCGGGGGCTGGGGTTGGAACTCATTGAGACTCTAAAGAGACTGACCCTGCGGGAAACTCGAGAACGAGTTCTTCTGGCCAGAAACAATACACCAACCCGTGGTCAAACCTAAAACACACTCATTCCACCTGGGGAGCAAGTTAATCTGCGACGGCCCCGCCCCCCGGCAGGTCACCCACGTGTGGGAGGAGCCAGGGAGCCTGGAGCTTCCTTCCTGTGCCTGTGGTACCGGAGAGACCCACCCAGGCTTGCTCCTTACAGGGTGGTGGCTGTTTCTTAATTTATGAAGAAAGGAACACCTGACTTGCTGGTTCCGCACATTTACGCTTTCGCTGGTTGATTCTTGGTGGCCCCCCCGCCCTCTTTTCCAGTTTTTTTTTGAGAGAAAGGGAGAAACAGTGATGTGAGAGCAACACTGGTCATCCGCCTCCTGCATGGCCCCCACGGGGAGGCCTGTGACCCGGCATGTGCCGACTGGAAATGGAACTGGCAGCCTGTTGGTGTACAGGATGTTCAGTGCCCCTTGGATGTGTCAAGACAACACTAACCCAGCGGTCACCAGCCTCTCGGACCACCCGGTGGCGCGGGCTGCTCTCACCAGCGGAGCCCTGGCCAGGGCGGCCCCTCGGGGTTCCAGCTACAGGAACAATAAACAGGCTGTTACCTCCTGGCAGGCCTGGCGGTGAGGCAAGGCTGATGAGCCCCTCTGCTGCCAGCGGCACAGATGTGCTGGATCGCCGTCCTCTGCCGTCACCTGGACACTGTGTACCGCGCCCTGCGCCAGGGGCCAATCGGGGCCCCTTCCTCAGTAGCTTTCCTGTCGCTCATCCTTTACCGAACCCCGGCAAGACCTTTGCAGCACCTGACGTCTGCCCGCGCTTTCACGGTTTCCGTGTCTTTGTCAGTGTTCTGCTTCGCCCCCCCTCCCCACCTTTGCAACACCAAACACTGTGGTTGTGCCAATCAAGGCCTAAGAAGCTGTCCCCACAACCCGGTTACAAAGCCGGGCCGGGAGCCACAGGTGCGGTCACTAGTTCTCTGAATCGCCTTTTAACACCAGGGTCTCCAGGTCAGAGGTCGGAGCACTGGGCCGTGCCAAGGGCCAGGACCACGCTGCGGCTTTCCAAGCTGAACTGACGGTGTTTCCGGAAAGGTGAGCGAACACAGCACGGCAGTGCCTGTGCCTGAAGACAAAACGAGAGCCTGTGTGTACGCGAGGGCTCAGCGGCTCAGCGGCCCGCCGGCCCGGACAGCACTCTGAACGCTTGTCGGGAACTGAGTTGCTTCCAAGTGCCGGCCCGGCCCGGGGCCTCCCAGGTGCACAGCCCCGCCCGCTGCAAAGCACACAAGAGCGGGCTAAGAAGGGAACACACAGCGGCACTTTCACAAACAGAACACAGCCACCACGTTTATTCAGCGGAACATCTCTCCTGACCTAAAAATAACAGCTAGGACCACACGCAGCACACACCCCACCGAACCAGAGGACCGAGAAGAGCAAGGGCAAAGTTCTGAGCCGCAGAGACCTTTATCTTCGCTTCTGGAAGATGTTCCCGCGCCCCATTCCACGTCCTCTTCCTCTCGCGGCCACTAGAAGGGGGGAGAGGACAGTCGGTCAGCATGGTCAGCGAGCGCTCGCCCCGCAGGCCCGGAGCTGCGGGCAGGCGCTGGAAAGGCCGCCTGGCCCCACACCACGCCCGCCAGAACGGGAACCAGAGGGACCAGGACGGACATGGGGCATCCGAGCTGCAGCGGGACCACCCTGCCCGCCAGCCAGCAGCACCGCGAGCAAAGCTGCCTGGGGCGGAAGCGGAGAACCACATCAGGTGAGTGCCCAGAGCTGGCCCCGCCGGGCTGAGACAGGACAGGTGCACTGAATTCACACTAAGGTTTGGGAAGAAACACGGTTAAACGTTAACCTCTGTAAACCTGGTGAGGGTTCATTATCCGTGAGCGATTCTGCGTGTGAGATGTCTTACAGGAGTGGCCCAGAAAGCAAAGCCGCACGAAGGGTGCCGGAGCCCGTGGTTCTGTCGGCTCCCAGGGACGGGAGAATGTTCTGTCGGTTGCTAACCGGAGCCGCACCCTCTCCGCTTAGAGCTTGAGCTGCCCCGAAGCGGGAGAAGCCACCTGAGAACCGGCCCCAGCTGCCAGCACCCGAGCAAGGGCCGGGGGAAGGCACAGGGGGCCCGGGACTCACTGCCAGAGGCCCCGCCTTCTGCCGGAGGGCGCAGCCAGTGACAGGAGCATGCGCTCCCGGGGAGGGGGAGCAGCAGCCCCAGCAAGGAAGCCCTGATCATGGTCCTGGGACAAAGGGCTTCAGAGACGAGACTCCTCTCCTGGTTTGCTTAGAGAGAAGTCTCCATCCTTCTTCTAAGGAGCCACTGCGGATTCCGCACAAGCCTTATGACTGTGACCAGGCAAAGCAAGACAGAGGGGGTGGGACAAGGCCCCTCAGCTCTCGCAGCTGGGCCCCAAAGTTTTGGAAAAAGGGTAGCAGTGGGTGTGGAGATGGCGGGTGTGGGGGACCAGGGCCCTTTCCTAAAGACAACAACCCGCACGTGAGGACCGGGGCGCCGGAGCACCTACCTTGGGCCTTGAGGATGGCGGCCTTCCCCCGGCCAGCGCCCGAGCCTTGGTTTTTGTTTTTCATGCTCTTCAACATGGGCGCGTTTTTCAGCATGTCGGGCAGGATCAGGAAGCGGATCTTGCTCCCACGGATGTACACCTGCTCCAGCTGGGCCACCCGGCCGTCTCTGTACGTGACGGTGATGTTGGACATCTGCAAGGAAGCCGCCGCTCATCAGCCGGGGCCCCGGGCAGTGGGGAGCCCGGCACACGGGGGGACAAACCAACATCGATCTCTACAGAAGCCAAGGGTCCCCTCGGGAGTCAGCACCGCTTGCTGTGATGCGCGCTGACCACCAGGGGGGCGCAGAATGGAGGCAGGCTCCGGCAGCCGCTCGGGACCTACCCGTGCACAAACTTCGTCATGAATAAAGGAACGGGCAAAGCCAGGGACCCTGCCAGGCCCTTCCGCCAGGGGGTATGCGCGTCGTCACTGTTTCAGCTGAAAAAGGAAGCACTTGTCCACAGCCCCACAGCCGGAACGCAGGGAGTCAGTCCCCTCACACCTGGGCCTGGCTCCAGGGCGCTCCCAGTGGTGGTCACTGGAACAGCTCTGACCTGCCTGTCCACCTGTCCTGTCCTGCACCTGCCGCCGAGACTGCAAAGGCAAGGAGGCCGCAAGCAGACAGCAAGGTGGCTCTCCCTCCAGAGGGCACTCCGGACCGCTCACCGGGGTGGGGGCAGGGAAGATGGGGGCCTGGAACACAGAGGGCAGGGAAGGGGCTCGCCCAGAGACAGGTCTCCCCCAGACACTACGGGTCTCTAAGCTCGTGGACGGAGGAAGGGGGTAGGGTGAGGGCAGCACTTTGGGAAGATGGATATGCTGACGTGGACAACTGGGAGAGGCGTGCTCCCGATTGCTGACAGAGGGCTGGCATCTTAGACTCCTCCTCTTCTCTCAGTGCCAGCTGACCCCCAGAGCAAAGCTGAACACTCCAGGGCCATCACACTGTTATCTGTGAGTCGGAATAGTTTCTAGAGCTGCAACCATTGTCCTTGTTACACCCTCAGGGCTCGTGTCCCACCACCCCAGGCTCCAGGCCCAATACCCCCGAGTTCCTTAGCAAATCTCCAGGTTCCAAGTCATTGCCATCTGCTCTTGCCTTGGAGAACACCCTTGCCTCCGGACCACAAATGAACACCAGGTGTTGGTTAGATACCCGAGAAACATGGACCTGGCCAAGGTTCACACCCCCGGGCCTCAGTTCCCTCACCTACAAAGTGAGGAAAAATACCCCATAACAAAGCCGACGTCCCAGGAGGCCACACCCTGTGAGATCTGTCCTGCCACCATCCCCAGAGCGGGTGGCACAGCCAGCAGAGGCAGAGCTCTCTCTAGTCCGTGCCTGGGCCCACACTGCCCCCGTGTGGCCTGCTGGGGTGTGAACCCAGGCCCCCTGACTAAATCCACTCTCACAGACATCAGACCATCACATACATCCTAGTGAAACGAGACAGTATGTCTGAACGTTTTCCTATTGCCGAGCACATGACAGAATCTCAGGAAACGACAGCTAAAGTGTCTATTTGGGGGGAAGCAGTTGACATTAAAGGGGAAAAAGTCCACTTTGGGGGCGAGGCTGCCAAGTCCCTTGTCCTTCGGCATAAGCCGGCACATCTCATTCCTCTTGTCACAGTCTCCCCAACCCCTTTTCAAATCCCTGACAGGCTGTTGTGTAACTCAAAAAAGACGTAAACTACGAGTTTTCACTCACAGTACGGAGCGGGACAGAGCCCAGTACATCTGAGTCCTATTAGAACCCAGGAATGGCCGCTCTTGCTCTCACGCTCCCGGAGCGCCAGCGGAAATGCCGGCGCCGAGCAGAGCCGCGGTGCACCGCCCACCCGGCTCGTTAACCAGCCGGGGCTCCATTCCCAGGAGAAGACGGAGGCAGTGACCCCAGGGGCCCGGTTTTAATGTAAGTCGGCAGGACACCCAGCTTACTCTGTCTTGCCAAACAACCACAACGAGACACAGCTGGCACGGCGGCCTGGAGGGAGGATCAGCACAGCAGTCCCACGGCCCGAACAATGACGGGAAAACTTCGGGGACACGCGCCTTCTGAGGAGCACAACGAAACCGCGCCCTCTGCTGTCCCCTCAGGACGTGGACCACCCTGTTCATCCCATTCACCACGCTGCTCAGCTGCCAGTCCCTCAGCAGCCGCTGCTTCGCAGATCAACTGTCATGTGTTCGATAATCAGTATTTATGCAATCACGGTCTCACGCCATTCCTATAACTGGTTACAATATGTGGTTACAACTGTTCTGTTTTTTCACTAGTGACCAGAGGCCCGATGCCTCAGCCGGAGGACTGGGTCTGTGCTAGTGGTACCTCACCACGGCAGAGGCGGCCAAGGGTCCCCCCTCCCCCCGGACCTTCCGAGCCCACACCCCACCTCCACGGCATCGACACCAAGAGAAACCTGCCCCCGCAGGTCAGCCTGGCAGGCAGATGCTGCTCGAGCTGCAGAGCAATCACAAACAAATGGACGACCTGGGAAGCAACAAAACTGATCTGACCAGCTGCTGTGGCTCAGTGGTGAGCGCCAACCTATGGCCCAGAATTCATGGTCTGATTCCCAGTCAGGGCACCGGTCCAGGTTGCAGGCTTGGTCCCCAGTGTGGGGTGTGCAGGAGGCAGCCGATCGATGATTCTCTCTCATCATGAATGTCTCTCTCTCTCTCTGAAATCAGTAAAAAATAAAAGTAAAATATATATAGAAGACAGCTGACCCACAGTGTGACCTTGGCTATCTCACTGACCTTCAGTTTCCTCACCTGGGAAACATTCACCGTCACCATAGGTTGTATTTGTAATGTGCAAGGCGCTGAGCTGACTGCTGCACACACAGAACTCTTCTGACCTTCAGGACGGCCGGGGGTGGGGGCACCCCTGTGGCGGGGTGGGGGGCACCCCTGTGGCGCCTGGGGAATACTCTGCCGAGTCTCCCTCCAAAGGAACACAGGGAGCCGACAACCAGGGCTGCCACCTGTGGATCCAGAGGCCGCTCTCCCCAGGCCGGCAGCCAACGACGACGCCAGCAAGGGACCAGGGCCAGGCCACCAGGCCATTCCGGCCCCATGCCAGACCCCTCAGTGTCTTTCTTTAATGGATTTATTGGTTACAGAGAGGAAGGGAGAGTGAGGGATAAAAACATCAATGATGAGAATCATCGGTTGGCTGCCACCTGCATGCTCCCCCCCCCCCCTTCTGGGAATCAAGCCCGAAACCCGGGCATGTGCCCTGACCGGGAATTGAACCGTGACCTCCTCTAGGTCTACACTTGACCACCGAGCCATACCAGTAGGTTAGACTCTTCAATCTTGGCATCTGTATCACAGAGGACCAAAACTAACCCCCCCTCCCATTTTACAGATGGGGGAACTGGGTGATTAACATGCCTAAGGTCACCTAAGATTCAAACCAACACCTGTTTACAAAGTCCAAGCTCTTAACCGATGGTTTAGAGAACAAAGGAGAGAGAGTGCTGCCGCTTTGCAGTGTCACACAGACCCACGTGATGCCGGGAGGGCCCCCATCAGGAAGCCGCTCCACTACCTGCAGGTGACGTCACAGACGAGCCCTTCGATGGTCATCTCCCTGCTGCGGACGACAACTCTCCCAGGCCCACTACCTCCAATGAGAGTCACGCCCCCAAGAAAGACGGCAAATTAACACAGTCTGTGACTAGAAGGTTCTGTTAACTGCAAAGCGCTAAGCAGTGGATGCAAATAGAGACTGGCCCAACCGGGGGCTCCAACGAGAGGGAGGGGTGCCACCTCTCCTAGGGGGGTCCCCGGGCCACGGGAGAAAATGGTTGGAAACAAGGAACCAGAGGGCAAAGTTAACTCTCCCAGAATCCCATGGGGCTGATCCCTGCCCGCCCTGTGAACTTGCAACACAGCTCCTCACACCCAGCAGGCACTCAGCAGATCACTGCTCATGGAACAGCGTGAAGGCCTCCCCCCACCCACCGCCGTCACGGGTGCCCGCCGGGGAGGGCAGGGGCTACCTGGCAGTTCATGTTGTCCTCCGCCTCGATGAGCTTCCCGCGGTACACCTCGCCCGTGTTGGTCTCGCACGTCACGATGTGGCCCTCGGCTTCATGCAGGACTTTGATGGGCACGCCGATAGACATCTTGGCAGGAAGTGAGCTCTACAGCGAGACAGACAAGCCGGCCCAGCGTTCAGAGCCTGAGAAGGCAGCGCCCATGCCTCCCTCGGGGTCCGACACCCCATCTCCCTCCCTGCTACCCTCCACCTCCATCAAAGAACCAACCCTGCGTGTATCGGAAACGAGGGGGGTGTAACGCATGCACCTTACAACGGATTCTGCGCCCATAGTTGTGGGTGACAAACACCCTCTCGGGAACCCGTGACATAGACCCAAGCTGCCAAAACAGCAGCCGCTGTCTACACGTAGCTATTTAAAGCAAACTTAATGAAAATGAAAGGGAAGGTAAAACTCAGTCCCTCACTCACACTAGACGCATTTCAAGGGCTCAACAGCCGCATGTGGCTACATGGGATTTGCACATATACACTGAGGGCCAGATGATGATGATGAGCTCTGAACGCATCATAATCCGCCTACTCGGTGTACTTCTCCGGAGCACCTCATTATTTGATATCAAAGATACTATAAATCGTGCACCTGCCGAAACCAGTGTGGCTCAGTGAATAGAGCGTCGGACTGCGGACTGAAAGGTCCCGGGTTCGATTCCGATCAAGGGCATGTACGTTGGTTGCGGACACATCCCCAGTGGGGGGTGCGCAGGAGGCGGCTGGTCAATGTTTCTCTCTCATCGACGTTTCTAACTCTCTATCTCTCTCAATTCCTCTCTGTGTAAAATCAATAAAATACATATATATTTTTTAAAAATCGTGCACCTGATCGGTGCTCCCCTTTGCCCTGGCTGACAGAAAGCTCGGGGCAAACAGGCGGCAGGTCTCCAGCAAAAGTCTAGAACACTTCCGGTCCCCACCTGAGATAGGCATACACTGAGCGGCCCGATTATTATGCGTTCAGAGATCATCACCACCCGGCCACTCCGTGTATAAAAGCAGTGTTGACCGCTTGCAGATAAAAACCCACGATGCAGGCATGTCCAGAAGAGGCTGTGCACCGAGTCCAAACCCTCCCATGCCCTCTGACCCCGCCCCCCGCTGCACCGTCCAGGCTGAAAAGCAAACGTCAGCCGTGCACACCAAGTGACCCATGTGCCATCCGCAGAAAACCCTCATCTCGGAGGAAAAGACACAACCACGGGGCGAGCGCCTGGCGGCTAATGAAAACGGGACACGTGGTGTTTTTTATCCCTGAACTGAATAACGCGGCGGAGAGCGGGAACTCATCCAAGAGCCCGTGCGGTTGGGAGGGACACGCTCCCTTAGGAACTTAAAAATAAATAAATATATATTATTGGTTTCTTACAAAGAGGAAGAGAGAGGGATAGAGAATTAGAAACATCGATGAGAGAGAATCATCGACCAGCTGCCTCTTGCACACCCCCTACGGGGGACGTGCCCGCAACCAAGGCACATGCCCTTGACCGGAATCGAACCCGGGACCCTTCAGTCCGCAGGCCGACGCTCTGTCCACTGAGCCACACCGGCTTCGGCATCCCTTAGGAACTTTTACGTGGAAGCGGGAACCGCTCCGCAAGGAAGGGAGGAAGGAAACGCGCCGACAAAAGGGCAACAGCAGTTGCAAAAGGGAACCGGGTCCGGAGCGGGGAGACGCGACCGCACGGACGTGCCCGCGGGATAGGCCCGCGCGCGGGCCGCAGTGCCTGGAGGGGGCGGAGGGAGGCCCCGGTGCGAGGGCGCCGGCCAAGGATGCAGGGGGTCCAGGCCGCGGGCCGGAAATGGCCTCCAGACTGGGGCCTGCACACTCCGAAAACCGCCGGGGGCCCAGGGAGCGCGAAGGGCGCGCGCTAAGTGGACGCCCCTTGCAGGCGCCGGGGAGGCGACGCGGATGCTCGGGCGGCCCGACTTCCCGCTCTCGCCCTCCCCAGAGCCCCGCGCGCCCCGCGGCGGGGCGTCCTCCTCCTCCCCCGGCCGCCCACGGGGGCCTCGGCCTAGTCCCGCGTGTGGCCCCGGCCTCTCCTCACCGGCTCCGGCCTCCTCTTCCCTCCCGGTGCGGCGGCGGCGGCGGCGGCGACTCGAGAGACTGCGAGAGCGTGAGGCGAGCGAATGGCGGTCCCGCGCTCCCAGAATGCCTCGCGCTCCCCAAACGCCGCGCGGAGCTCGTCCCCTTCCGGTTCCTGGCGGCGGGCGCCGCCGCGCCCTCCTCACCCCGCCGGCTAGGAAACGTGGGCTCCGGCACGATCGTTCCGGCCCCGGAATAGAGAGCTGATGCCGGCCAGGGGACGGGGGATCGCGTTCCCAAGCACCCCGCACTAGGGGGTAGGGCGGGCTGGGCCGGGAGGCAGGGACCTGGGGCCCGGGCCCTAGGATCGGGGCGGCGGGGGGTGAGACCGAAGGCTAGGACCACTCCTCCCCCAAGCCAATCTTTGGGGCGCCCGGAGCGAGGCTGTACAGACAGGGAAACCGGAATAAAGAGGGAGGGGAGTCGTCCCTAAAGGGATTTGAAACAGGGTCCACTCTCCTGGAGCCCGGCGCCGTTTCGGGGTAGGACCTAGCCGGGAGCCAATGCGCGCGGAGCGCCAGGGCTTCGGGGCGGGACACACGCGAGGGGCGGGGCCTCGGGGGCGGGGCTTCCCGGCGCGGGGCCCGGGAGGGGGCGGGACTTCCGGCGAGCGGCGTGGCGAAGGGCCCGCGCGTCCGCGGGAGGATGGGGAAGGGGTGGGGACACCCGAAGCCGAGGCTGCGAATGGTCCGGGCGGGCTTCGCCCCGGGGGCGGGCGCCTCTAGCAATGGGAGCCCGGAGCAGGGAAAGGGGGGGCCCAGGGAAGGGGCGGGGCGTAGGGAGGGGGCGGAGTCCCCGGGTCCGAGGCCTGGAAGGGGCCGAGGCGGGGCTGGGGGCGGTGCAGCCAACACCTCCCCTTCTCCTCTCCGCGTCGGCGGCGGCGGCGACGGTGGAACCGGACCCACCCCGGCCCCGCTCCCGCCCCAGCCCCAGCCCCAGCCGAAGCTGCAGCCGGCGCCCGGCCGGGGCCATGGGCGCCCCGCGCTGCCCGGGTCATGAGAACGGAGGCGGAGGCAGCGGGGCCGTCGCTCGAGCCCGGTTAGTGCCTCTCGAGGGCCGGGCCCTCCCCCCCCACCCCCCCGGGGAACGCGGGGGGCCCCGGCCTAGCGCGGGGCAGGGTCTGGCCGCGCGACCTTGGGCCGCCCGGCGCCTCCCGAGGAGCAGCGGCAGAGCTCGGAGCCAAGCCCGGCCGGGCGTGCACGGCTGCTCGGCCCCCTCCGCCCGGCCGCGGTCACCGGGGCATTCCCGGTCCTCGCAGGCGGGGGCCGCCCGCAGCTCTGATGGCGATCGTGGTGGGAGGGTCGCCCCCTCCCCCCAAAGCGCAAGGTCCTGCTGGAGCCGCCTTGGGAGGTCCTGACCCCCGGGGAGGGGCCCCCCCCCCGAGGCCTAGGAGCCCCGGGAACCGCTGAGAGCGGGCAGCCGTGCAGGCCCTCCCTCGGGCCTCCCAGGCGCGGCGTTTTGTGTGCACAGCTCCGCACCCTCTGCTTCCTTCTGCCCCCCCCCCCCAGGGAGGCCTGGGGGCCTCGGGGGCGGACACCGGGCGGACACGGGGCGCCTGGTCCTCAGCGGGCCTCTCCAAGGAGGGAAGGGGAGAAGCAGGGACCTGCTCAGGGCCCATACGGACACCTGAAGTGAGGGGCCGGCTCTGTGGGAAGGTCAAGAGCACCGGGGACATTGGTGTCACCCCAGGGCGTGGTGTCAACATGGGGTCTGGGTTGATGCTGTCCTGGGATTTGCATCCTGCTCCTCCCTCCAGCTCCATGGTCTGGGTCCAGGCCCCCCGACCTCTCCCCCGAGCTGCCGGGGAGGAATGGCTCACCTTCAGGGGGAGCGTCCCCTGGGCAGGCGCTGGGCCGAGTTGTGTGCATTCAATGCCTCCTTAATCCTCGCAGCCGCCCCAGGAGCAGGTCCCGGGTCTCCTTGTTACTGTCACCGGTACAGAGGAGCTGACCGAGGCGCTCCGTGCTCAGGGCCCGGGAACTGCTCTCCTGCCTGGTGACCGCGGCCAGCGGGAGCCAGCAGGGCCTCCTGGGCAGGCCCCAGCTCTCAGGGGGACAGCTGGCAGCGGCTTGGGGCTCGGAAGGTCCCGCCTGCCCTTCTCACCCCCCACAGGAGCCTCTCTGGGCCCCCGTGGGCGGGCCTGCTGGTGCCACGTCCGGGATCGCCATGTGGGGGGATGTGTCACTCTGTGGGCCCTTGATTTTAGGAGCAACGGGGGGGGGGGGGTCCCTCCGGCTTCCGTGCACAGAGACGGGAGAGGCGCTGGGGCTGGCATGTGGCCGGGGACCGGGTCGGACAGAAGCCATGGCAGCAGCAGGAGGCGAACGCGGGAAGGCCGGGAATGCAGGGCCAGCGGTGCCGGGTTCGGGGAAGGAGGGCGTGAAGGCTCGGCCTGCCCGGGCTGCTGCATCAGGGCTCGGGCAGCCGCCGGGAGGGTCAGGCGCCTTAGCCAGCAGGTGGCCCGCATCGCCCGTGCCAGGCTGCTTTCCCCGCTGCCGCCCGCACCCTCGGAGGGGGGGGGGCGGAGGGAGAGAGAGAGAGACCAGGGCCACGCAGCCAAGGGGAATGCACAACAGCCCGGGCCCAGACGGGTGAGGTGAGCTCGGGCCTGGTGGGCGCGCAGATAAAGGAGGGCGTGGCCCGCCCCGGCTCCGGGAGGGCCCAGACGCGATGGTATCTGTGCTGGGAGGACCCAGACAGGCGCCGGGGCTTCCTCCAGGCAGGGGACCGCCAGGGCAGAAGGGCGGGACGCACTCCAGGGCTGGGGGGGGGGCCCTCCTGGTGGGTGCCCGCGTGGGGGCCAGGCTCGGGGGCGCTGCACCTGCCGCCGCCGCTCTTCCGTTCAAGAGAGGCCCAGAGACACCGAGGGGAGGAGGGTGCGGGCTGGGTGTCCCGTGCGGAACAGGTGCCGTGAGTCAGCACGCAGCCCCGCCGACGCCGGCCGTGGAGGGAGGCACCTCGCTCTTTAGACTGTGAACTTTGTCCAGATCATGGAACCCTCGCGGGGGGGTGGGGGGGGAGAGCGGGGTCCCCGAGGCTGGCGTCAGCTCGCCCCCCGCCCCCCAGGGCCTCCGCACGTGCTGCTCCCTCTCTGCCTTGTACTTCTGCTTTTTATTTATTTTTAATCTTTACCCAAGGATATGTTTCCCGTTGCTTTCTAGAGACAGAGTGGAAGGTGAAGAGCAGGGGGAGGAGGGGAGGTGGGGGGAAGAGAAAGAGAAAGATCGATTCAGTTGCCTCCCGCATGCACCCCTTTCTGTGGCCGAGGTCAAATGCCCTTGACCTCGAATCAACCCTGGGAACCTCCGGTCTGCGAGCTGACGCTCTGACCACCTAGCTGCCGGCCAGGACTGCCCTGTGCTTCTTGGCTCCGCGTTCTCTCGCCTCCTCTTCCCCCGGGGGCTTGCTGGCTTTGCTGCTGCCTCCCGGGACGGGGACCTGCCACCGCCACGCCTCCGGTAAACACGCCGGGCACGCACTAGGCCAAGCATGTCAAACGGAAAGGCTAACACGGGCCAGTACACGGGGCCGCGGGCCGCGAGTTTGACATGCTTGTTGACTGCGGGACTGAGCCAGGCCAAAGGCCCCCACTGTGGAGATGGCCGGACCCCGTCCAGCCAGAGGGGGGCAGTTGCTCAGCCCACCGCCAGCTCGTCCCCCCCTCCTGCCCAGCCAGGGCCTCCAGAGTGGACACTCAGTGTAGCACGGCCCCGGACACGGTCCCCTTCTCTTCACGCCCTGGTGGCCCCGCGGGCTTGGAAGTCCGACAGACCTCCGGGGCCTCGTGAACTCGGACATGAGTGTGGCTCAGCGTCTTCCGGGCGCTGGCCCTGCCGCTGACTTTTCGGGGCTCCCGGAAGAGGGCCCAGGGGGGCCTGTGGGGCTGTGAGGGGACCTCGTGGGGGGCAGGCAGACAGGTCATGCCGTGCAGAAGTGACACAGCCCTGGCTGGGCGGCTCAATGGAGCTTCGTCCCATACACCAACAGGTTGTGGGTTCGATTCCCGGTCAGGGCACATACCACGTACAGGAGGCAACCTGTCCATGTTTTTTTTTTTTTTTTTTTTTTTGTCTCAAATGAAAACAACCTCGGGTGAGGATTAAAAAAAAAAAAGCAGCAAAGGTAGGAGATCGCTCAGTCACCTGGAGGCCAGGAGAGGCCTCGGGAGGTGTGCAGAGGCCTGGGCACAAGGCACCGCTGGCCGGGGAAGGGGCTGCTCGGGGAGGCCGTGAGGACACGGGGGTAGGGGAGGGGGCTGACCTGCCACGAAAGGTTTTCTTCTGGGGAGACGCTGCCATGGAAAGGAGAGGGGGTCGGGAGGCGGGAAGGCTGCGGGCTGGGCCCGGAGTCGCCCCGAGGGCCACGGGCAGGAGCCGATGGCCGTGGCTCCCGGGCGGCAGCGGCGGCGCCGTGCCCGGATCCGTGACCGCCCGTGTCTCCACACAGGGGACTTTGTGCAGCTGCCCGTGCCCATCATCCAGCAGCTCTACCACTGGGACTGCGGCCTGGCCTGCTCCAGGATGGTGCTGCGGTGAGTGGCGGGCCGCGGCCTCACCCCCCGCACCCCACGGGGGTGGCCACGTGACCATCCGTGGCTGGGGCCCGTGGGAGGCTCCGTGCCATCTGCAAAAGCAAAGGAGGGTGGACCCGGCCTTCCAGGGCTCCTCTCGGAATGCCTGGGGCGAGGGGTGGGGAGGGGAGTCCTTCGGGCCCGGGGCTTCCCCCCTTCCCAGCCCCCCGCTCCTGGGAGCCTGTGTAACCTCACTGGGACTGGCTGGGACCGTCGGAGCCTGGCGGGACCCTGGCCGTCACCTGGAGGAGGGGCTTCGGGTGCTGCTTCTCCCTCACCCATCCCCCATCCAGGGAGTAGGCAGGCTAGGGTCCGGCAGAAGAAGTCTCCGGCCCGTGCTCAGAAAACAACTGGTGTGCTCAGTGCAGAGGGGAGCTAGTTGCCCAGAGGTACAATCCACAGTGATGCGAGAAGCAGGAGCTAGGCCAGGGGTGGGCAGACTTTTTGACTCGAGGGCCACCATGGGTTCTTCAACCGGACCGGATGGCTGGAACAAAAGCAGCCTGACCGTGCTGGCACTCTCCTCTTGGGCTGCTGGTGAAGGAGCGGAGGGGGGAGCAAGAGAACCCTCCGCTCTTTCGGCTCCGTGGGCCCGATGGAACAGCCGAACGGGCCGGATCCGGCCCGCGGGCCGTAGTTTGCCCACGGCTGGTCTAGGTCCTCGACTCCAGGGCCGGCGGCCTCCAGGCCGCTTCCGGTGGTGGCCAGGCCGTGTGGGCGGGACACGAGGCCTCGTGACACCGGCCGGAGCCTCCTGGGCGTGGGAGCTCTGCCAGGCCGGTGGCCGCAGGGAGCGTGAGGGCGAGCCAACCTCAGCGGCCGGTCGCCCGCCCGCAGGTACCTGGGCCAGCTGGACGACGGTGAGTTCGAGTGCGCGCTGCAGGAGCTGCGGCTGACCCGCAGCATCTGGACCATCGACCTGGCCTACCTGATGCGCCGCTTCGGCGTGCGGCACCGCTTCTGCACGCAGACGCTGGGCGTGGACAAGGGCTACAAGAACCAGGTGAGCCCGCGGGACTCTCGCCGCCGGTGTTCCTCTCCCCCCCCCCTTTCCTCTCTGAAATCAATAAAAAATGAGAACCAGGTGAGTGAATGGCCGGCCACCAGCCCTCCAGCAGGTCCAGGGCCGGAGGGCGGGCAGCCAGGGTCTGGGCACGCAGGTGGCAGGGACCGGGAGTAGGCGCGCTGTGGGCAGGTGACCTTGGGGTGCCTCCTACGCAGAGGTCTGAGCGGTGAGCTGGGTTCCTCCCAGCACCCCCAGAGGCCCCGCCACTGGCCTTCCCCTTCCCCTCGCCCTCAGCACGGGGTGGGCCAGGGCCTCAGCACCCCTCGCCCGCCACCGTCTGCCCACGGGCTCCTTCCCGCGGAGCAGCGGCCCCGAGCTGGGCAGGGGCTATTCCAGAAGAAAAACCAAAATATCTTCTTTTTTTTTATTTTGAGAAAGAATACCGACCGAGGCTGGCCGGTCCACTGGTGCGTTCCCCCCCTGCGGGGCGGGTCAGCCGGCTCTGAGACTTGGCAGGGCGGCGCCGCTGCTGGCCTCCTTGGCACGAGCGCTGCTGCAGGTGGCCAGGCCATCGGCCTTGTTCTCCCGGAGCCCCTGGGCCGGCGGAGGCCCTCGCGACCGGCTCGGTCACCATGGCTGCAGGGCGGAGCCGGGGGCCCGAGAGCAGGGCACTCTGCCTCCCGCACCGGGGCTCTGGCCCCTCAGGTCCCTGTAAAGCCCAGTGCGTCCCATGGCCGCCCCGGCGGAGCGGGGCTGGGCTCAGACTCCTGCCGTGCGCACCAGGGCTGACTGACCCCCTCAGGGCCGCTCCGCCCGCTGCCCACACCGCCTGTGCCCTCTGCCCTCAGCCTGTGCCCGCTGCCCTCACCTGTGCCCTCTGCAGTCCTTCTACAGGAAGCACTTCGACACCGAGGAGACGCGGGTCAACCAGCTGTTCGCACAGGCCCAGGCCTGCAAGGTGCTGGTGGAGAAATGGTGAGCCTCCGCCTCGTGCACCTGTCACCGCAGCACCTGTCATGGCGTGGGGAGGGAGGCCTGGGAGGGGGTGAGAGAGGCCAGGGCGTGGAGTCGGCGGACTGGGGTGTCTGCCCGCATGCTGTGGGCACTGACTTATCCCCGAGCCTTGGTGTTTTCCTCCATAAGAAGGGGAGGCGGGGGGGGGGGGGGGGGAGGGGGGTGCCAGGGGTGGAGCACAGCCCAGCGAGGAGGGAGGCCTGGCTCCCAGCTCTCCCCACATCTCTGTGACCTACCCCGGCTCCCCTTCTCATCTGTGCGGGGGAGGGGCTGGGGTAGGCAGACCCTGGGCGAGCGCCGATCCCACTGGCTACGGCCCAGGCCCCAGCGGCCCAGGCCCCAGCGGCCCCTCCAGTGCCCGTCCTGCGTTCCTGTGCCCACAAGAGCGGGAGGTGGCCGCACTCGTCTGGGCCTGACCCACCCCTGTTCCTGGGCACACGCAGAGCCCCTCCACGGTCCCGCCCTTGGCCCTGGGCTGCCCTGGGCCCCAGTGACCAAGCGGAGAGCTCGGGGAGGGGGAGGAGCCGGGTGCCGCGGGCCCGGTGCCCGCCGGTGACCGCTGCCCTCCCGCCGCCCGCAGCACGGTGAGCGTGCAGGACATCCAGGCGCACCTGGCGCAGGGCCACGTGGCCATCGTGCTGGTGAACTCGGGCGTGCTGCACTGCGAGCTCTGCTCCAGCCCCGTCAAGTACTGCTGCTTCGCCCCCCGCGGCCACCGCTGCTTCTGCCGCACGCCCGGCTACCAGGGCCACTTCATCGTGCTGCGCGGCTACAGCCGGGCCGCGGGCTCCATCTTCTACAACAACCCGGCCTACGCCGACCGTGAGTGCGGGGCCCGGGGGTGTGTGCGTGTGTGTGTGTGTGTGTGTGTGTGTGTGTGAGTGTCAGCTGCGCTCACGGCCCTTACATCTGGACCTGCAACTCCCTCCCATCCACCTGGGGGCCAGGCCTCCCTCCCCGCCTCTCCCACCCCTGCTCCTCCTGGGCCCCGTCCTCTGTGCCACCCCCCGTTCCCCAGGGGCCGGAAGCAGGTGACCCCCCCCCCCCCCAGCCGCTGACCGCCCTGCCTCCCTCCCAGCAGGGATGTGCAGCACCAGCATCAGCAACTTCGAGGAGGCCAGGACCAGCTACGGCACGGACGAGGACATCCTCTTTGTGTACGTGGACAGCTGACGGCGGGGCGGGGCGGGGCGGGCGCCGGGCCTGCAGACCCGGCCCGGGCGGCCCTGCCCGCCGGGCCCACTCAGGAGGCCTCCCCGGCCCATGTGACAAAGCCCCGGGGCATTCTGGGAGGCCACAGCACACCCGATTCATTCACCAGTGGTGAGTGCCATCATGCCACTCACTCTGCACACCGCCGGGTGCTGGAGACACCCCCAGAGCTGAGCAGAGCCCCCCAGCACCCCAGCCTGGCTTGGACTGCCCCGGGGCACCCAGCTCCGAGGGTGCCCTTGCTGCCTGCAAGCCAATTCCGGGTGTGGGGAGCAGCCTGGGCCCGTCTCCCCTCAGACCTGGGGACCCAGCCCCCGCGAGAGGTTGCTTGTCAGGACAGCATGTGTGTGTGGAGACTGGTTGACCCCTCACTGGGAGCTTCTCCCCTTCTCCTTGGGGGTGCGGAGCCCCAGTCCCAGCGCCTGGGAGGACTGGCCTTGGGCAGAAAGGACTGCTCCAGCCCTGCAGGTGCCCGAGCTCCGCGTGGGGCGGGCCTGGCTCTCGGGCCACCGTGCTGGGTGCTCAGCTCCCCCCGCTGGCCTGCCCCCCACCACGGGCATCTGAGAACGGGAGCCCCAGCCCACGTGACAGGGCTGGGTGCTGGGCGCCAGGACAGGCCGTGGCCTCCCCCCTCTGGTGTTCCCGCCACGACCTCTGGCACAGAACGCTGGGCCTCCTGCCCGGTCACACGGTGCAGGTGGCACGGGCCGAACTGTGGCCTTTTCTTTTTTCTTTGGGGAGGGGGCGGGGTCTTGGAGATTTACGTTTTCACTTCCGGGGGTGAGACTCGGCCTCGGGATGCTCACAGTGAGACTGCAGGTACTTGGAACACGGACACCTCTCCCCGGCCGGTGCCGGCCAGCTCCCTCCCCCTGAGAGGCAGCACCCGCTCGGGCTGGGAGAGTTTGCCCGGGGCACTGAGGGTGAGCCGGGTTTGAACCCAATCTGCACCTAAGAAATCAGGGAAGTGATCCTGGCCACAGCGGCGGGGGCACCCCCACCCCAGGGACTGCCTCTGCGAGAGGGCAGGGGTGCCTGCAGCCCGGGTCTTTGTCTCTAGGTACCCAAAGCTGCTCCCGCCCTGGACGGCATCTGCCCCGCCCGCCAGCTGCCCCTCCCCACTGGGCCCTGCTTTCAGGGCTGGCAGACTCACCAGCTTGCTCCTCAACACCAGCCACGCGGGAGGTGCCGCCCTGGGGGCCGCTAGCGTGGTCTTCAGACGGTCTCTGTGGCCTTAGCGCTGCGTGGCCGGACCCCAGGGCGCCTGGCTCCATGCCCAGGACACCATGGTGCCGCGTGGGGTGGGCGTCTCAGGAGGGTGAGGGGAAATGGCGAGGACAGAGGCATCCTGGGAAAGGGGCCGGGCAGCTCTCAGGGTGGCCGAGGGCGGGAGGGCGGTGGGCGAGCAGCCTTCGTGAGGGGTGCTCGGACCCTGGGCAGGGACGTGGAGGATGGCTTCTCGGGAGCACAAGGCAGGGTCGCCTGTCTGGGAGGGTGCCGGGAGACTGCCTGCCCCGAGGCACTCTTTCCAGGGAAGGGGGGGGAGGGGAAGGGATGCGAACCATGTGCCATTGTGCAAAGAGAAATCATGAAGAAGGGCCCAGAAGAGGCCCGTCTGCCTACAGACTGCCCCGTCCACAGCTGGGGTCCAGCACAGCCCCCAGCGCCACAGGACAGGCGGCTCTGTCCACTCCAGCCACGGGGGACAAAGGGACCTTTTGCATTGCGGAGATTTTGTACACAAATCTATTTTGTCTGTAACGAGCCATTCTCAATAAACGTTTCTCACTGCAGCGTGGCTGCCCCTGGATTCTGTCTCCGCGGCGTCACGTGGGAGCCCCGGTCCCTGACCTGCCATCCGGGTGTCGCTGGGCCTGCGTCCTTTGGCCCGGGAACTGTGTCCACAACTTAGCGTGCCACAGACAGGGTGCTGTCCTCCCAGCCGGGGCCGAGGGCTGCGCCCCGTCAGGAAGGCCCGCACACATCCCCAGGGCTCGTGGGTGTCCCCGCGTCTGCTCCCGGCGGGGAGGTTAGGTTTAGCACCGGCCCTTCCGCCCTGCGACGCCCCAGGCTTGCACTGCGAAGGTGCCGTCGCCTTGGTGGCCAGTCCGAGCCTCCGCCCCGGTGCTGACAGCAGTGTGTGCCCCTCCCGAAGTGCGCCATCCCCCCAGCAGCCACGGGATCTGCTCCCGCCCCCTCTGCCGCGCCCCTGAGGAGGCCTGGCCCCCTCCCGGGATCCGGGGGCAGAGGCAGCAGGGCCGCTCCTGGGTCTCCTGCTTGGTCCTTTCAGATCGGCTCGCCGCAGGCCGGCCCCCTCTGAGCAGGACCAACCACAGCCGGCACCGGGAGCTGCCCCACCATCCATGGCCCCGTGAAGCCATGCGCTCTCCGTGCTGATGCCCGAGCCACCATGGCCTCTGGCGAAGGGCAGCCCCGAGGGCCCCTGGAGTTCTGGCGCCCTGTTCCCCAACAGGCACCAGCTGCGCCCCTGGGAAAGGCTCACCGCTGGGCTCTCATTGCAACCGAACACCTAACCTGAAAGCCTGGCTCGTGCTGGGAAAATGGCGCCTTGGAGCCCGGCCGGCGGGGCTCTGGGGCTGAGTGCTGACCTAGGAACCCGGAGGTCAGGGTTCGATTCCCGGTCAGGGCACAGGCCTGGGTTGTGGGCTCGATCCCCAGTGTGGGCTGTGCAGGAGGCAGCTGATCCTTGACTCATCAATGTTTCTCCCCCCCATCCCCCTCTCTTTCTCTCTCTCTAGAGAGAGAGGTACATTGGATATTGAAGAACAGCTGGCCGAGTTCAGGCAACACCTCAGCCGCCCCCCTCCCCCGGGAATACCTGGCCTGGGTCACCGATGGGCCAACTACCCGGGAAGCCGTGGTCCCTGGGTGGGTGCTGTTCACCCAGAACTGAGACCGGGCGAGTCTCGGTCAGTAGGTGGCGCTTGCGGGCAGCCTCGCAGCCCTGGCCAGTCTCCGTGAGGGGGACCTGGGCATGTTTTCACGGACGCTTGGGCTGTGGCCAGTGGCCTCTCTTTTGGGTTGTCTGGCGGATCTCACTGGTTCGTTCTGGCCCCGCTGGGATCTGTCTCGGCCGGGGCCCCGCCAGAGAAGCAGACACAGTAGACCGTACGCACATCGAGCGGTTTATTGCGAGGCACCGACCGGGGTCGCTATGGGGCTGGACGGAGGAGTCTGGCGTTCGGAGAGCCCGGCGCCTCGGCAGAACTTTCTCGCCGGGCACTCTGCTCACGGCGCCTTCTGGTGGCTGAGTGGGGCCGCCAGGGCCATGTAGGGTAACCCCACTGGCTCCGTGAACTGGCCGTGGACGTCGGTCACACCTACACAGCGCCTGCCTTCCCGGCAACGCCCGGGCCGTGTCTGATGAAATAGCAAGACCCCAGCCGAACCAACCCAACACGCACAATGGCCTCCGCCCACCCGCCTGCCATCGGGGGCTCCGGGCAGCCGTGCCCTCTCCCCGCACCCACACTCCCTCGCGGACCTGCAGCGGCTGACGGTCCACACGGAGAAGTGGGGGGACCTCGGGACGGTTGGGACGGGGCGGCCCACCTGTCTAGCTTCAAAGCAACCCACACAGCCAGTGCCAGGGGGTCAGAGTCACAGGCCGGGAAATGAGCCCGGTGAGAGCGCACAGGTGCACGCGCTCAGTCCCGTCACCTCGGACGGAAAGCTGTGCCCGTGAAGCAGTCACCCCTCGTCCTCCCCTCGCCATCGGGGCGTGTAAGGGTCGGTCGGTGCGGACAGCCACGTGATCAGGGCATCCTCGAGAAGAATGGCTGCGAGCAGGGCTGGGGGCAGCTACTCTCGCACGACGTGGGGGCGGTAGTCGGGCTGGACGGCGTCCGCCAGCTCCCTCGCGTACATGTCGTACCTGCCGGTCATCTGGAAGCAAAGCAGGGGCCTCAGAGGTGCCCGGTCCGCCTGCCCTCGCGCGCGCCACCACCTCCTGCCACTAGAGGGCGGCAGGGGGACAGGAATGCCTCCCGAGGGCTGGTCTGCGGGACCATCCCGCTCAGATTGTAAAACAGAGACAGCCGGCCTGACCTCCAGGCACGCACTGGGGGGCTGTGGTGAGGATCCCCGATGCCAACGTGACTCACACACACACCCCGCCCCTCTTCCCGTCCATCCAGGAGCTGTGATCTGCATGAGGCCGGAGGGGGACGGCCCCGTGGCCCTGCAGCCCTGGGCACCAGCCAGGAGAGACAGCAGCCAGGGGGCGGGCCGGGGCCATGCCTGCCTTGTCTGCCTGCCGGGGCTCTGCGACCCAGGCCAGGCCAACGGGAGCCCTCGTCTGGCTGGACCCACAGTCCTGCCCCCTCCTGGACACGTGGGCAGCCATTCGGGCACGACAACGGGACGGTCACTGGCACGTATGATTCGCCCACAAGCGGGTGCTGAGTCGGAGCAAACACTGCCCGGCGCTGACGCGGCGATCTCTGTGCGCGCGCCGTGGTGACATGCCACCCTCCGAGGGGGCCCAGCCCACGGCGGCCATGCCCCCTACGTGCCTCTCCTGATCCCGGGGTTGGTCACAGGTGTCCGGCGCTGACTGGGGTGCACGCGAAGCCCCTCGTGTTACACACGGGAGCACGAGGCCCGGGGACAGAGGGGCTGCAGCGGAAGCCAGGCGAGGATGTGGCCAAACCCGGCCCGGGCTCCCTTTCTCTCTGAGACCCGCTTCCCGCCCGGTCCACGCCTGGACCACGGGGCCACGGCAGAGCCGGACGCACGCATCCGTCTGGGGTGGTGCCCGTGACGGGCGGGAGGGGGGTGTACGGGATTGGAGGAGCCGCCCACGCTCTTCCCCGGCAAGTGACACTGAGATTAATTCATCCGCAGCGCCCAGAACCTGAATCAGATGAGAGGGGGTCTGCCACCGGGGCTTACTCCGTGTGAACAGCCCGTCGGGGCAGGCCGGGGCCTGAGGAGGCGGGGACCGGCCCTGGGCCCCGTGCGGAGCCCCCTGCGGTCTGTCCCCCAGGACTCAGCCCGAGAGCAGGACGGGGGCTCAAGCGGGGGGCACGGGGGACGGGGACCCACCTTGAAGTTCCAGACGTCGTTCACCTGCCGGCACAGGTTGAGGTTGAGCTCGGCCACCAGCAGCCCGTCCCGGGTGCGGGAGAGGCCCGGCGTGCGGCTGCTGTCCGGGGCGGCCACGTAGCTGGAGCCGTAGAAGTAGCCGAAGTCCTTGTGGGCTGGAAGGAGCAGGGGTGCGCCTGAGCACAGCGGGCAGGCAGCGGGCAGGCCGGGGAAGGGACGCCCGCCCGCCCTCCCCAGCTCTGCCAATGCCGAGGCCCTAGGGCCCGTCCCCCGCCCCACTGCAGCTTGGGAGGGCTTTCCTGGAAACCAGCCCACTCGGCCATCTCGGACCTCCCAGGGCACAGCCCGGGCCTCCCAGGCCCCCCCCCCCCCCCCCCCCAGTGAGCGGGGCGGCCCCCACAGTCCAGGCCAGCCAGAGGGCCGGGGGAGGGGCTCCCAGCAGAGAGACGGCGGCGTGGGTTCCAGGACCCCGAGGCCATCCTCGCCAGCGCCTGGGTGCCTGCTCGGCTCAGGGCAGGGTGGACAGAGGAGAGGAAGTGGGGTCTGGGCACCCCAGTCCCAGGGTTGGGGGGGGGGGATGGAGTCCAGTCCGGCCCTCTGATCCCCACGGGGAAGGAGCAGTCACAAGCCCGGCACAGCTAGCCCGTCCCCGGCGCACACACCACCCCGCTGTGGCCGGGAGCTGAGGGCGCAGAGCGGGCGAAGCGAGGCCCCCCCACCCCACCGCCCGCCGCCGCGTGGAGGGGGCAGAGGCACCTTTCTTCCCGTCTCCGGAGGTAAACTCATTGGGGAAGTGCTCCTGTGGACAAAGGCACGCGCGTGAGCGGCCGCGGACGGCTAGGCGGTGACAGGGCACCGGCTTCCCCCACCCCCACCCCCACCCCCCGGGCCGGGACCCAGGCGCCCAGAGCGGGGTGGGAGGAGAGGGCGCGTGCCCCGGCGGCGGCAGACAGCACCCCTTCCCCGCAGGCCGCCTGCCACGCGGCTCCCCTCCTCGCCCCCGCGGGCCCTCACCTTGCCCACGCGGTTGATGGCGCAGGTGAAGCAGTGGTTGGCGATGGCCGCGTTCCTGGCCTCGATGGGCCACATGGACTCGCTGGGGGAGAAGAAGGAGAGGAGCAGGTGCTGCTTCCCCCCACGTGGCCGCCGGCCCGAGCCCTGGCCGCTGCCCACCCTCCTGGGCCAGGGGGAGGGGGGACGCCAGGGCGGCTGGCTGTGCCAGTGGGTGGCCCCCAGCCCAGGCCCAGGCAGGAGCAGCCCCGGGTCAAACCTGGCCCTGAGCCCCGCTTCCTTCTCTGAAAACCCCGAAGGGAGATCGATCGATTAGAGGCCCGATGCCCTGCAGGTGAAGCTTTGAGCGGCAGGATCCGCACCTGCTACTTCTCCGCCCTCCCCTCCCGGCGGGGAAGAGCCCGCCCCCAGGCCGGGCAGAGCCTCCCCTGGACAACCAGCCCCTGTGAAGCCCCCCCCCCCCGTCCCACTGGGGAAGCAGCCCCCCCGGAGACACGCAGGCCAAGCAGCAGGGACCCCGAGGGACCGGGGGGCGGAGGGTAAGGCCTGCAGCAGGTGTCACCCCCCCTTTCCCGGGTCCCCCCTCCCTGGGGCCTTTCTGGTCTCCTCTTCCAGACCCCGAGTCTCTAGGCAGAGGTTCCCGGCTCTCTCAGCGGCCCGGGAAGGGGGCAGCGTCCACACACACAGCTGAGCTGGGGCTGCCCTCCCCCCAGCACCTGCCGGCAAGGGGACGTGGCCCCACGGAGGACCGTCCTTCTCCGGCACCGACTACCGTGCGCCACGAGCTCGGTGGGCCTGCTGGCCGCTGATGCCCTCCCGTCAATATTTTTATTGAGTTTTTACGGAGAGGAAGAGAGAGGGACAGAGTTAGAAACATCGACCAGCTGCCTCCTGCACACCCCCTACTGGGGATGTGCCCGCAACCAAGGTCCATGCCCTTGACCGCAATCGAACCTGGGACCTTCCAGTCCACAGGCCAATCAATGCTTTATCCATTGAGCCAAACCGGTTTCGGCCCCCACCCCCCCTTTTTTTAAAAAAAATATATTGTTATAGATTTCAGAGAAGAAGGGAGAGAGAGAGAAGCATCCATGATGAGAGGGAATCAGGGACCAGCTGCCTTCTGCAGGCCCCACACTGGGGACGGAGCCCACAACCCAGGCACATGCCCTTGGAGGGAATCGAACCGTGACCTCCTGGTCCCTGGTCAACCCTCAACCCCTGAGCCCCGCCGGTCGCCGAGGCCCAGGATGACAGGCACGATGCCGGCTGGAAAGACGAGCGACTGGAGAAGAATGCCGCCGCCGGAACCAGCTCGCACCTGGCTGAACCGGGAGGAGGAGGCGGAGGAGGCGGGGGCGGAGGGCGGGCCGCCAGCCTCGTGCTCGGGAGGACTCACGCGTCTGGCGCGCAACAATCACGGGCTTGATTGAGGGGACTCATCTGGCCGCCTCTCCCCAGCTGCTGCGCGGAGCTGACAAAACTTTGAAGAAAGGGGTTTTTGCAGAAACACGCCCGCCAGTGACATTTGCCGGGAGGGAACAGACAGGCGCGGGGCTCGCGAGGCATAAAACATCTCCCCTGCAATTCTCCCGGGAGGGCGTGTGCGTGGGACTCCAACCCACAGCTGGCGGCGAGCTTGGGCTCCCGGAACAGGCGAGGGAAAGGAAGCGGGGTGGGGGTGGGGGGGAAGGGGGTGCGTGAGAGCCCAGCGCGTGCGGGAGTCACACGGAGCCCAGCGGGCCGTGGGGACATCTGCCCTATTCCCAGCGCGGCCCCGGGGGGGGGGGGGGCTAAAAATACTCGGGGGGGGGGGGAGGCGGGATGCATCGGGGGTGGGGTGGGGCCGCGGCTTCCTGATGAACCCACGTGTGTGGCAGAGCGTCGACCACCCAGGCTGTGTGTGACCGTCAGGGTGACCCAGTTCATCAGAAAAGCACACCAAGCCCTGGCCGGTGTGGCTCAGTGGATAGAGCGTCGGCCTGCGGACCGAAGGGTCCCGGGTTCGATTCCGGTCAAGGGCATGTTATTTTCGGTTGCAGGCTCCTCCCCGGCCTGGGCCCTGGTCGTGGCGCATGCAGGAGGCAACCCATCGATGTGTCTCTCACGTGGAAGTTTCTCTCTGTCTCCCCCTCTCCCTTCCTCTACAATCGACGGGAAAACGCCCTCAGGTGAGATTGAACGACAACAAAGAAAAGGCTTTTAAGGACCCTCCGCTCCGGCTCGCTCGCTTGCTTTGTGCCCAGGTGCCTGCCCTCCGTGCACTGGGCGCTGCCGGCAAGAGGCTAGGCATCTGGGGGGCCCTGCCCCCGGCACCGGGGCTGCGGCGGGGGGGGGGGAGCTGACGCGGGCCAGACGCCCCCTGCTCCGGTGCTGGAGGGGGGTTGTGAATCCTGACCACTAGGGGTGAGTGGGGTCCCTGTCATCGCCAGGCTGGAATCCCACAAGGCATCTCGGGGAGCGCAGCCCGAGGGGACGGCACGGGCAGATGGCACGCACTCGGTGTGTTTTCTGTTTCACCGGAAAGCTGGTTGGACATAAACACCCGGGCTCAGATTGGCTAGGCGTCCTGGTGGCGGCGCCTGCGTTTCCCAAGCCACCTCTGAGGACCCTCCTGGATACCCCCAGCCCTCCCCCTGCCCACTGCCCGCTGCCCGCTGCCCGAGTGCCTCCAGCCCTCCCTCCGCCCGCTGCCCGCTGCCGGGAACCTGAGCGCCCCGATGGTGGCCGAGGGGTTGAAGATGATGTCGGCGCCGTTGACGCTGTACATGAGCCAGTTGAGGGGGTGGTGCCGCCCGTAGCAGATGTTCACGGCGATCCTCCCGAACTGCGTCTGGAACACGGGGTGGCCCAGGTTCCCCTCCATGTAGTAGGTGGACTGGAAGACAGGGGGGCCCGGGTAGATCTTTTCCTCTTAGAGAGAGAGAGAGAGACACACACACACACCCCCATCCATCGCTGCCTCCTGCTCGCACCCCGGCCGGGGGTCGAGCCCACGGCCTGCGCCTGTGCCCTCACTGAGAGTCCAGCCGGCGGCCTCTTGGTCCACGGGGCGGTGCTCCAACCAGCCGGCCACCCCGGCCAGCGCCAGGGCCAGACGCAGACGCCTCGGAGCTGGGAGGCCTCCCGGTCCTGAGACTCGGCAGGAAAAAAAAAGTATGGCCCGGCCTCCAAGAGTGACCCTCTGGGTGTGGCTCTCCTTTAACTTGGAAATTCCAGCGTCCTCCGAACCAAACACAGAGAACCCCCAGACATAACAGCAAGGGGCTCCCCCAGGGGACATCCCCGCGGCTCCACATGTACCTCGGCTTCTTCTGTGACGCCAGAAAGCGCCAGAGCAACTTCCTCAGCGCCTGAGGCTCAGCAGTGGTTAGGCTCTGGTCACGGCACGAGGAGAGGCTGGGGACTGGTCAGCGCCAGCATGAGCTGGCCAGTGTCCTCACCAGCCACACGTCCTCTACAAAGGTTAGAGCCCGGCCAGGGTGGCCCAGTGGCCCAGCGGTGACCCGTGAACCGGGAGGTCACAGTTCGGTTCCCGGTCGGGGCACAGGCTCGGGTTTCGGGCTTCATGCCCAGTGTGGGAGGGCGTGCAAGAGGCAGCCGATCCATGGTTCTCTCATCACTGATGTTTCCCTCGTTTCCCTCTCTCTCTCTCCTCTCCCTCTCCCTTCCTCTCTGACATCAATAAAAATATATATATTTTAAAAACAAAGAAGGGCCGAAACTGGTTTAGCTCAGTGGATAAAGCGTCAGTCTGTGGACTGAAAGGTCCCAGGTTCGATTCCAGTCAAGGGCATGTACGTTGGCTTCGGGCACATCCCCGGTTTAGGGGTGTGCAAGAGGCAGCTGATCGATGTTTCTCTCTCATCGATGTTTCTAGTTCTCTATCCCTCTCCCTTCCTCTCTGTAAAAAATCAATAAAAAATATTTAAAAAAAAAAAAAAATAAATAAAAACAAAGAAGGTTAGCCGAAACAGGTTTGGCTCAGTGGTAGAGCGTCGGTCTGCGGACTGAAAGGTCTGGGGTTCGATTCCGGCCAAGGGCATGTACATTGGTTGCGGGCACATCCCCGGTGGGGGGTGTGCAAGAGGCAGCTGGTCAATGTTTCTCTCTCATCGACGTTTCTGGTTCTCTATCTCTCTCTCTTCCTCTCTGTAAAATATCAATAAAATATATATTTTTTAAAAAATAATAAAAACAAAGAAGGTTAGAGAGGAAAGGACCGGAACTCACCAAGAGCACCCTGCCCGCCTGGGGGAAGGCAGGTGGGCACGTGACCTGCCAGCTCTTGAAGGCCACTCCGAGCATGGCACTCCCACCCCGAGAGCGCTCGTCCCTGCCAACCCCTGGGCACCGGCAGTCCGAGGGGTCCCGACAGGCAGACAGCAGAGGCCGTCTCTCCCCCTCCCTGGGGTGCTGGCCTGGGACACTGTCACGGACGGCGCTGTGGGGGGCAGAGGGCGGGCGGGGTCCCAAGCCGACCCGTCCCGGGCATTTCGCTCCCTCCCATTCGTTTCAGCACGCAGCGGGGGCAGCGACGGACCGGGGCATGCCCACGGTGGACGCCGACTCAGATCCTGGTGCGAGAGACCAGCCCTTCCCGTCCTGGGGGCTAACGATTAACCCAGGGTAAACAGGCGCGGGCACCTCTCCCCGCCCGGCCAGCTGCCACCGACCTCCCCCTCTCCCCGGGGGCCGCCGCCTCCGCCCGAGCAGCCGAGCGCGGCCGGACCCCCGCGGGCAGGGAGGGTCACGGGGGCCGGGGGCCGCCACCGCCGGAACGGGGGCTCAGACTTCAGGTATCGGGTTCTAGGTGGAGTCCGTGTCCCTCCTTCCTGGGCCCACCCTCTCTCCAACCTATCGACCCACAGATTAGCATTAACCAATCGACACGGTTCCATCGACGTGCACACACACGTCCGCTCAATGTCACCGGCGCGTGGCAGTGGCGTTTTCGTTCCCAAGTGGCACAGACACGTCCCCGCCGGCCACACAAGGGCAGGCCAAGAAAGGCGAGGAGGTCGCGGCCTACAGGCAGGCGCGGGGATTGGCTCCCGTCTGTGCACGGTTGCTTTTGGTTTCATTTACACACTTGCTTCCCTCGAAGGAGGATGTCAGGAACCAGATCAGGTGGTATTAAAAAAATTAAAAAGCCTCTGTGCCAAAGGTGCTTTGGATTCTCCCAGGAGTCCCCTCACCCCCAAGCCCTGCAGACCCACTGTGTGCCAGCGTCACCCGATGTGACACGACCTGGCACGGAACGTCCGGACAGAAAGACCCCCTGAGCCGGAGGCGGGAGAGCGAGCCCGGGGCCGGCCGCCGGGGGGCGGCTCACCTCGTTGAAGTCGCCCACCCTGGGGATGTGGTTCTTCCTGCTCTTGCCCAGGACGGCGCCCGAGTTGGAGACGACGACCGCCGTGTTCCACAGCACGTCCCCGTGCGCCGCGTCCCGCTCCAGCATCGGGGACACCACCACCATGTTGTGCTTCTTGGCCAGCTGGGAAAAGGAGAGACGGGCCGAGTCCCACTTCCGGGCCCGCGGCCGAGGTTCCGACCGGGCGATCCAGTGCTCCCTGCAGAGAGCCGGCCTCGGCTCGGGCCGGCGCTGGGCGTGGGGAGGACGGAATGCCGGTGCGGCCCCGAGGCCCCACAGCACCATCGCCGTCCCAGCGCGCTGCGGGGGGGATGAAATGGTGCGCCTTGTGCGAACAGCATGGCGGTCCCTCAGACACTGAAAGTATGGGATTGCCACGGGACCCAGCAATTCCACTCCTGGTGGAGAGCCAAAAGCAAGGAAAGAAGAGTCTGGAAGATCTACTCGTATACCACGGTTCACGGCAACGTGATTCGCCACAGCCAAAAGGTGGAGGCAACCCAGTGCCCACCTGTGGGTGAAGGGTACGGCCACACCACGGGGTACTGTTCAGTCGTAAAAAGGAAGGGAAGTCTGACACACGCTACAACATGGGTGAACCCGAGGACATCACGCTAAGTGAAAAAGCCCGCCGCAAAAGGGCAAACACGCGCCGTGTGAAACCACTCCCTACAGGCCACACTCAGACGGGAAAGTGGCACCGCAGCTGCCAGCCGCTGCGGGCGGGGGTGATGGGGTGGTGGTGGTGGAGGGAGTGTTCAGTGGGAACCGAGTTTCAGATTGACAACGAGATGGGGAAGTTCTGGAGATTTATGCACAGCACCATGGGTGTGTATATTGGGCTGGACACTTACATAGGATTAAGAAGGTAAATTCCATGCTATGTTTGTAATACAATAAGAAGTAAAAGAAGAATAATCACCTTACTTCATATAGATATTCATAGAAAGGCCCTGATACGGAATTCCTTTGTCTCAAGTAAGAGCATCATCAGGACCTTGGGACTGGTGGGATGAACAGCCCCAGCCAATCATTTGTCCTCTACTCTAACTAGCCAATCATTTGTCTTCTACCCTAACTAGCCAATCATTTGTCTTCTACCCTAACTAGCCAATCATTTGTCTCCAACTCTAACTAGCCAATCATTTGTCCTCTACCCTAACTAGCCAATCATTTGTCTTGAACTCTAACTAGCCAATCATTTGTCTTCTACCCTAACTAGCCAATCATTTGTCTTATACTCTAACTAGCCAATCATTTGTCCTCTACTCTAACTAGCCAATCATTTGTCTCCGACTGGAACTAGCCTGTCATTACCTCTGGCCTCAGAGACAGGAGAGAGGGAGAGGACAGGGGGGAAGAGCGATGCTATGAGCCATATCACGAGGGCTGAGTCCCCAGGCCCCTCTGGGTGCAGACAGGTGTCCCCTGGTGCCATTTCTCGTGCCCACTCTTCCTTTCCTCTTCCTCCAGCCTGGTGCAGGCGTGCCATCTGCAGCCGCCTCCCAACCAGCCCGGCCCTCTTTCCTCCCACAGCACAGGATCAACCACGTGGTGGGTGAGAGATCCCCAAACCCCTAGAACACTGGTGTTTGGAATCACCATGAAGTATTGGCAGAGTCACCATGATTACATGTTCTGCTCAGAACCCCCCCCCCCAAAAAAAAATCCGTAGACACTCTGACGTGGGCTGCGGAGGCAGGAAAGGGGTTCTCTTCAGCTGAGAATGAGAGGCATCTGGCCTCTCCTCGTGGGGCGGAGCTCCTGTCTGTATAACCTCTCTGCATCGCAGGGTGCTTTGGGGAGCAGTTTCACGAAGGCCCCTCCGCCAGACCCCGTTCTCTCACAGGTGTCCTCGGGGCCTCAGGGCACGCGCAGGGGCGTGTGACCGCCACCACAGCTGACGGCGGCGGCACGCTGTCCTGACCTCAAGTGGAAACCCGAGACGCATTAGCGGTCGCTCTCCACCCGCTCCGCCCGGCCCCTGGCAACCACTAATCTGCTTCCTGCCGCCGAGATCTGCTCGTTCTGGGCATTTCACATACATGAGAGCCTCCAGCCGTCTGATGGGGTTTTAATCAAGAGAAATGGAGGCCAGTTTCCGCGCGGAGGCCGCCGGGCCGCTGGAGGGGCTTACCCCGCAGGTGGCTGCGCCGAGGGCTGGGCAAGGGCCCACTTTGCCCCTGGCCCCCGAGAGCCAGCTGGGCCACGTGCCGCCATAGAGCCTGCCACGGGGTTCCCCGGGCCTGAAAAAGCCATTAGGGGCTCTTCTGGCTCCGAAGCGCAAGCACAACTTTTTTTTTTTTTAAAAAAAGAGCAGTAAACAGCCTTATCTAATCTGATCTGGCACCAGCAGCAGCCAGCCTGCAGGTGCGCTTCCTGTGGGGGCCACACCCAGGAGCGGGGCCGGGGTGGGGGGTGGGGGGGCTCGCCCTGCGCCCTGCACGTGTCTGGCAGCTGCTGCCGGGGAGCAGGTGACGGCCTACCTTCTGGCAGAACCTGGTGGTGGGCCCGTCCTCCGCTGACTCAGCAAACTCGGTCCACGGGAGCTTCTCTCGTGTGCAGAACGCAAAGGGCATGGCTGCGGGAGGAGAGGCTGGCGTCACGCCCGCGCTCCGGGCCTTGGCCTGGCAGCGGGGGTCCCCACGGCCCGGAGTGCTTCCGGCTGGCTTCCACGTCTCCCCCTACCTTCCCCTCCCCCCCCCCCCCCCCGGCTCTGGACAAAGGACAGACCCTGAGCTTTCCGGCTTCATAGCAAAATGAGGAGTGGCCAGGTGCCCCAGCTGTAGTCTTTCTTTCTTTCTTTCTTTCTTTCTTTCTTTCTTTCTTTCTTTTTTTTTTAAATATATCTTATTGATTTTTTACAGAGAGGAAGAGAGAGGGATAGAGAGCGAGAAACATCGATGAGAGAGAATCAGCGACCAGCTGCCTCCTGCACACCTCCTGCCGGGGATGTGCCCGCAACCAATGTACATGCCCTTGACCGGAATCGAACCCGGGACCCTTCAGTCCGCAGACCGACACTCTATCCATGGAGCCACACCGGTTTCGGCCCACCTGTGGTCTTAACAACACTCACAGCTCAGACTTGAACAGACGCCCACCCTCCCGTGTCACCGCAGCACTGGGCACAGAGCGGAGAGACGGGAGCCACCCGAAGGCCCACAGACGGGGGGGTGCCGGGTGTACCGGTTAATGATGCGGATTTCTGTCGATCGATGGGGTTACCCATATGCTGGTGTATATGCGATTTGATATATGCATGCTATTTTGTTGTATTGACAACAAGCTTCATATATCAAATTTTCTGAAGGTGTTAACATCATAGATACTTCTACGTTTAAAAATGTTAAATTTTGTGCCCCCCAAAAAGAGCATTTTGGGGAAGTTTTAATTCATTACTTTGTTTGGAAGAAAAGTGCTGCCGAAAGTGATTGTATACTTCGGGAGGCTTATGGTGAACACGCTCCTTCTCAAGGTACTTTGAACGCTGGTGTAAACACTTTAAAAGGGATGATTTCTACGTGAAGGACAGAGAACGTCCAGGTCAACCAAAAACGTTTGAAGACCAACCATGACAAGCATTAGTGGATGAAGATGCGTGTAAAACTCAAAAATAACTCACAGAAAGATGAAATGTTGCTCAGCAAACAATTTCCGATCGTTTACAAGCAATGGGAAAAATTTTAAAGGAAGGAAAACGGGTGCCACATCAACTGAACGAAACAGAAATGGAAAACCAAAAAGTCATCAGTAAACTATTGCTTCAACGGCATGAAAGAAAGTCTTTTTTGCTTCGAATTGTGACTGAAGATGAAAAGTGGATTTATTTTGAGAATCCCAAACGCACAGAATCATGGGTTGATCCAGGTCAACCATCAACATCGACTGCAAGGCCGAATTGCTTCGGAAAGAAGACAATGCTCTGCATTTGGTGGGATCGGGAAGGTGTGGCGTATGAGGAGCTTTTAAACAAGGTGAAACCGTTAATACTAGTTGCTACAGACAACAAATAATCAATTTGAACCACGCTTTGATTGTAAAATGACCAAGATGGGCCAGAAGACACTGCAAAGAAATTTTGCTTCATGATGACGCACCGTCACACCCTTCAAATCCCATTAAAGACACCTGAAAAGATCTTGCCTGGCCCTAACCTGTGTGGCTCAGTGGATAGGGCGTCGGCCTGCAGATTGAGGGGTCTTAGGTTTGATTCCGGTCAGGGGCATGTACCTTGGTTTCGGGCACGACCCAAGTAGGGGATGTGCAGGAGGCAGCTGATCGATGTTTCTCTCTCATGGATGTTTCTAACTCTCTATCCCTTTCCCTTCCTCTCAGTAAAAAAATCAATAAAATATATTAACAAAATAAAGATCTTTCTGGGAAGCATGAGCCCACCGCCATGTTCACCAGCTCTTGCTCCTTCAGACGACCACGTGCTCCGATCGATGGCGCACGCCCTGTCTGAGCAGCACCTCAACACACATGAAGAAGTGGACAATGGGGTCTCTGAACAAGAAAAGTTCTATTGGGACGGTACCCACAAATTACCTGAAAGATGGGGGGAATGTATGGCTAGCGATGGACATTGCTTTGAATAAAGCACTTTTGATGTTTCTCTTGAAATTATCATGTTTTCTTTGATTACAAAACCCGCATTTTTTAACCGGTTAAGAGCCAATCTGCATCCCAGTTAAAATGTGGACACTGGTCCACAGAGAAGGACAAGAACTGAGAACTCCATTCCTTCCAGCCCTAGGAAGCCGGTGTCAAGTGCAAAGAGGCCACCAGAAGCTGGTGTCAAGTGCAAAGAGGCCACGGTGGCACCACCCCCTCTCCGATCCGCAGCCCGGGGTGGCGGCCAGGGAGGTGCCCGAGTGGGCACGAGGCTCTGCCAGCCGCAGCCCGGGGGGCGGCGGGGGGGCCCTGGCAGCAGGCCCCGGCTCCCCAGGCTCCTCTTCAGCGGAGAGAGATGAACTGTCTGGAGGAAGCCGGCAGAGGAGCTGTTGACAGCAGCCTGGTCCCTAATGAGCGCTCCTTCTCAGCTTTCAGAGCATTAGGGGAGCCGCGGCGCCCCAGGAGAATAGCACCTCCCTCCCCGGCCCTCCCCGGCTTCGTGTGAGACGGAGGAGCGCTCCCCACTTCTCCGCTCTTCCCACTTTAATGGCTTCGTTTGTTTCCTGTTTACAGGGCCACCGCCGTGTAAACAAACGTTCCAGAGGAGGAGGCGGGGACGGGGAGGGAGGGAGGGGGAGGCTGGCTGCCAAGCCCCAAGCACAGTTTCCAATTCCAGGGGAAGGGGGTTTCCCATTCATTGAACCACGACGCCCCCAGAGCCGGGCGGGGAGCTAGAGCTGGCCCTGCCCGCAGGAGCGGCCAGCCTCCACGGAGCAGCTCAAGTGTAACCGGGGGTGGGGTGGGGGGGTGGGGGGTGTGTTGCAGGGCTCCACAGAATGCCCCGTTCTGGGCCGGGGAGTCCCCCGGGGCCCTTCCAGGAGGAGGTGCCTGGGCGAGGCCGTGATGGATGCGTGGGACTTTCCAGATCCAGGAGAGGGGGGAGAGTTGGTGAAACCACCCGATGAACATTGTTTAGTGTCTGTCATGCACCGGGACTGTTCGAGCCGTTAGTTAAAGAGAAAAACGGGCCGAGACCGGTGTGGCTCAGGGGTGGAGCTTCGGTCTGCGGACTGGGGGGGAGGGGGGGCCCCGGGGTTCGATTCCGGTCAGGGGCATGTGCATTGGCTGCGGGCGCATCCCCGGTGGGGGGTGTGCAGGAGGCGGCTGGTCGATGTTTCTCTCTCGTTGACGTTTCTGGCTCCCTGTCTCTCTCCCTTCCTCTCTGTGGAGTATCAATAAAATATATTTTTTTTAAAAGAGAGAGAGAGAAACGGGGAGGGGGGGTGAATAAACAAAACGTGGCCTACGGTACAACAACGACACAACCGGCGACACCCAGGCTGGCCTCACGGAGCCTGCAGTCTGATGGGAGAGGCGGGGAAGACCGGAAGTGACGTAACTGGAAATGTGTGGAAAAACCCAGAGAGGGACTTCCCGGGTACAGACCGCCGACCAGACTGGCACCGTGATCCTTTCCCGAAACCCCACCTGCGTGGCGGAACAGGGGTTTTTACGTGAAGGTAGAAGCCGCCGAGGATGGGGCGCTGAGAGGGCACAAGAGCCACAACCTCTAGGAGGCTGGACAGGACATCTCAGAGGCCGGAAAACAGAGTCCCCCCGGCCGTGGAGGAGCCCGGGGGCACCCTACCCTCCAGCACAGGCCCCTCGCGAGCTCAGGAGCCGGAGGCGCCACCGCGTAGCTCTGAAGGCCGGGAGGTGACAAGCCGGAAGGGTTGGGTGCGAGTCTGTTTGGGGAGCGGTCAGGGGCCCAGGCCCATCCCCTTCCAGAAGAGGCTGGGGCTCGCCCCGCCCACCCCGCAGAAGGCCGCGGCTCCTTCTCCAGAGAGAGCGAGGCAGAGGGTCGCTGGCCCCGGGGAAACCAGGACGGAGGGCGGCATCGTGTCCACAGCAGAGGGGTTAAGTAAACACCAGTGTTCTGGACCCCTGTTCTCCTCCTCTCCTTGGCAGCCGATGAGAGGGATCCTCTCTGGAGCCTCTGGCCACTCTGAAGAGGATGGCCTGGAGACAGGACCGTGGGGGATTGCGTAACCGATAGCGAAACTGGGTCACCCTCCCCTCCCTCCCGGGAAGCTCGATGAAGAAACCCCCTCCTGCATGCTCAGAGGCTGCAGTCAGCCAGCTTGCTCGCCCCCAAGTCTTAAAATAGAACCCACCAGGGGGGAAGAAAAAGACCAAAAGGAGTCAGAAGGGACTGTGTAGGAAGAAAAAAAAAATAATTCTTAATATCTTCAGAGATAAGAAAAAAGATACTGCGATTAGAAAATAAGAACGGGACGTGATAAGAAAAGGAACGTTCGGACCAAAAGAACTCGGAGAAGCTCAAAATATGAGAGCGGAGACCAAAGACTGAATAGCAGGCCGAATGACAAATAAGGTAAAAACTACCAGAGACCTGAGGGGGGAGGAGGAGAGAAAGAGATATAAAATAAATAATAAATAAATAAATAGATAAGAAAGATAAATAAAGGGATTGAGCTCAGAATCCCAAAATCCTAATAGCTAATAGCAGGATATCAGGAAGAAAGCAGAGGGGGAAAAAAAAGAGAGGAGAAAATCACTAATGAAACAATGTTAAGAAAATTTCCCAGATCTGAAGGACCCAAATGTCTAGACTGAAATAACCCATGGAGGGCTTAGGACGGTGGGTGAAAATAGATACAACAGCACATCATAATGCAATTTCAGAGAATTAGAGAGAAAGAGGATCCCCTACAACCTTGTACAGAGAACTACCTGAGGTCAGGAGACAATGGAGCAAGGTGTTTAAACTTCCGAAGAAAAAGGATTGCCGACCTAGAATTCTATACCCAACCAAACTATCAACCAACTCATAGGAGAAAGGTCCCCAGAAGGTTACCTCCCATGTGTTCTTTCTTGGGGAACTGCAGCTGACCCTGAGAAAACACAGGGGTTAGAGAGGCACCAACCCCTCCAGCAGTTCAAAATATGGGTATAACTTTCTACGGGTGAGAAAAGAAAGGAGACTTTAAAGACCATGGAGCAGACACTATCAACATGGAGATAGAGCAGCATTGCCTAAGGGCGGCTGAGAACCCCCTCTCCCCCCACACCACAGAGACTTACTCCACGCCTCCTGGAAACAGATGATGTTGACCCCGCACATTGCTGCCACCTCCACGATGGACTCTATGCGTCTGTGAAGGGCGGAGACCTGGCGATATAAAAATCAAAGGTCATGCCGAAACCGGTGTGGCTCAGTGGATCGAGCGTTGGCCTGTGGACTGAAAGGTCCCGGGTTTGAATCCGGTCAAGGGCATGTACGTTGGTTGCGGGCACATCCCCGGTAGGAGGTGTGCAGGAGGCAGCTGATCGATGTTTCTCTCTCATTGATGTTTTTACCTCTCTATCCCTCTCTCTTTCTCTCTGTAAAAAAAAAAAAAAAAAAAAAAAAAAATCAATAAAATATATTTTTTAAAAAAATCAAAGGTAAGGGGAGCGTGTGAGATCTCGCTTCCCAGCAGTATCGGCATTTTGGCTCAAATAAGCTCACAGACTCTCTTCAAATGTGGACGTTTCTTACATCGGCATTTGCTGGCATGATATATATATGTTCAACCTCAAGATGTGTGTGTGTGTGTGTGTGTGTGTGTGTGTGTGTGTGTTTTAAATTTCAGAGAGGAAAAGAGAGGGAGAGAGAGAACCATCAATGATGAGAATAACTGATGGGCTGCCTCCTACACACCCCTCCTGGGGATCGAGCCTGCAACCCGGGCGCATACATGTGTGTGACTTACTGTTGAATGACTCGCCTTTCTCAGCTGTGCCCTCGGCCAGGGGTGTGCTCTCCCCTCTCCTCCCCCCCTCCCGGGATGAGCTGTCCATGCCACCCGCCCTGGGGAGCGTCTCCTGGGAGTCCCGAGGGCCCCCCGCGGCCGGCGGAGCTGTTCGCACTGCGCCGTCACATTCCTCCGCCGCCTGTCATGCCCGTGACCCGAGGAGCGTGTCCCCACCTTCCCCGTGTCCTCAGCACCGGGGCTGGCTCCCGGGAGACGGTCCGCAGGGTTTGCTCGGGGAAAGGGACCCGGAAGCCGCTGAACACCCGGAGAGCACGCACTCTTCACGCTGCTCTCTCCCCTGCCAGGCTCGCACCCGGGCCCACCGTGTTTGCTGGGGCTGACAGCGTGCAGGGCGGGATGCTAGGGTGGCCCACACCCCTGCCCCTGACAACCTGACAGACAACCTGGGCCTGTCAAGGAGGGACAATCAGCTCATCTGAAAATCAGAAACCTTTTCATGCAACCAAAGCAGAGGAAGGCCCGGCCGGTGTGGCTCGGTGGTTAAGCACCAACCTATGACCCAGGAGGTCAGGGTTCTATTCCAGGTCGGGGCGGCAGGCCCAGGTGTGGGTTCAATCCCCAAAGTGGGGCATGCAGGAGGCAGCCGGCCCACGATTCTCTCTCCTCATTGGTGTCTCTCTCTCTCTCTCTCCCTCTTCTTTCCCCTCTGAAATCAATAAAGATATATTAATAATAATAACAACAAGCAGAAGAGGAACCGCAGTGAGGACGACGCAGAAACCCGACCCGGAGCCCAGGTGACCTCCGGTGTCTCGAGAACCCCTGGGTGTTCCCGAGCACGTCGGTGGGGAGATCCGAGAGCCGTGTACACAGCCCCCGCCCGTCTGTGCCGGCAGGTTTCTTTGCAGAAACACAAGGTGCCGTCCTGCTGACAGTCCGTGTAAGCTCATAAGCAAACGTCTCTCACAGTCCCACAGCCCTGCGGGCACCGCCAGCTGGCAGGCACCTGGGTACAGGGAGTCCCGGCCTGAGGGACCCGGCGGAGGAGGTCGGGGACAGCTGGACAGGCCCTGACCGGTGCGTGCTGGCGGGAGGCTGAGAGGCGGAGTCCCGTGGACAGTGCGGACCAGCCACCAGGGCTCCGGCCCCAGGGGTAAGGGAGCCACAGAGGACGCAGGTGGAGGTGGAAAGGTGGAGGTGAGAAGCCAGAGGGGGCAGAGAAAGGGGAGGAGGCAGAAGAGAAAGAAGAGTGAGAGAGAGCCGAAACCGGTGTGGCTCAGTGGTAGAGCATCGATCTGCGGACTGAAAGGTCCCGGGTTCGATTCCGGCCAAGGGCATGTACCTTGGTTGCGGGCACATCCCCAGTAGGGGGTGTGCAGGAGGCAGCTGGTCGATGTTTCTCTCTCATCGACGTTTCTAGCTCTCTATCTCTCTCCCTTCCTCTCTGTAAAATATCAATAAAATATATATTTTTTTTTTTAAAAAAAGGAAGAGCGAGAGAGAGACACAGGCAGAGGGATGGGGGCGGTCAGGTCAGAGCATCGATGCACCCGCTAGCCGAGACCAAGGGGCCGGCAGGGGGCTGCAGCTGTGTCCCAAACACAGAGCGGCCCGGCCCGGCCCGTGGGTATATTTGGGGGCAAAAGCAGCCGCACCTGCTTGGCCACGGGGGCGTCCACGGGCAGGGGCAGTCTGTTCTGCACCAGCCCCACGCGCACGATCCGCGGGGCCCGCAGCTGCTCCTCGGCCGCCTCGAAGGCGTATCCCTGCAGCTCGAAGTCCCCTTCGGCGGCACATTCGAGAGCCCTGCTGGGCAGGTCGAGCTTCCTAGACGGGCAGAGAGAAGAGGGGAGGTGGTTGGCATGCGCGCTGAAGTAAATCCCCCGGCCCCAGCCACTCCTCGGGCAGGGGAGAGGTCACGTGTCCTGGCAGGAAGGCGCGCAGAGCCCCGGCGGCCTGGCTCAGGGGCTGAGCATCGACCTAGGAACCAGGAGGTCAGGGTTCGAGTCCCCGTCAAGGGCGCGGGCCCAGGTTGCAGGCCCGATGATCTCCAGTGGGGGGCATGCAGGAGGCACCCGGGCCATAATCCTCTCTCCTCATGGATGCTTCTATTCCTCTCTCTCCCTCTCCCTTCTTCTCTGAAATAAAATAATTTTTTTTAAAAAAAGGAAGTACACAGAGCCCTAGCCAGTTTGGCTCAGTGGATAGAGCATCAGCCTGCAGACTGAAGGGTCCAGGTTCAATTGGGGTCAAGGGCACAGGCCTGGATTGTGGGCTCCATCCCCAGTGGAGGGTGTGCAAGAGGCAGCCGGTCCATGATTCTCTCTCGGCATGGATGTTTCTATGCCTCTCTCCATCTCCCTTCCTCTCTGAAATCATTAAAATATATATATTTATATTTAAAGAAAAAAGAAGGCACACAGAGCAGACCAATGGCAGGGCTCACGTGTGGGGCCTGGAGTGGGGCCTGGAGGAGGGGGAGGGCCTGCACCCGGCACCGAGCGTGGACTTGGGCTGATGGCCACTGGGGACATTCCAGCAGGGGACAGAGGTCAGAGCTGGCCAGGGGAGGCAGGGGAGGGGAGGGGAGCGGCAGGGAGCCCGGTGAGTTGCCGGGGTTTTGGAGGGGCTGAAATCAGGGGAGACAAGTCTCAGCCACGAGCACAGGAGCGGGGGAAATGAGTTCCCAGAAATGCCCGTGGGCTGGAATCAGAGGCTCTGCGGAGCCTGGGGGAGGTGCGCCGTGGTAAGAGGGGGGTGGGGGGTGGGCTGTTGAGAACCGGGATCAGGAAATCTGGGGGGGGGGGTGCCGGGACTGGGAGCGGGACAGAGGGCCCTGCGGCCCTGCACACCGCGGACTGCACTGTCTGCTGCTGCTGCTCCCTCGGGGAGGGGGGCGGGCTGGGGGCAGGGGACGGTCCCTCGCACATGTCCAGGCTAAAGGCCCGGGCGCTCCCGGTCTGTGGTTTATTAACAGAGGCCGGTGGATGGCCGACGAGCCTCCCCCGGGAGTGCCCGCTGGCCCCGTGCGAGCACCTGCGGCCCCGGCCCCGGCCCGGGAGGCCTCGCCATCCGGGGACGCGTGGTTACGCAACCCCCAGGGAACACATCAAAAAACAACCTGACAGCCTTTGTCTAAGAATAAGGCTTCCCTCCCACCCGAAGTCAGTCTCTCTTCAAGAGGCTCCTTTCAGAAATCACGGGCCTGTCACCGAGCCCCGGCCGCCCCTGCCGGCGGCTCCCACCGACAGCCTGACAGCTCCCGGGACGGGCCCGCCCCTGCCAATCAGCGCGTCTCCTCGGCTGCTTGGAACTGACAGCGTGCCCACTCCTCCTCGCCCCCTTCGCCGCCACCATGACTGCCTCGGAGCCGGCCGGAGCCGGTCCTCCCCTCCGCGGGGGCCGCGGCCTCCCGCCAGGAGGAGAGCGGGGGGCCGGGGTGTCGTTAGGGAATGGCTGTCAGGTCAGCGGCCCGGCAGTCACTGTCACGTGGGGGCCCGGCCTCCCTGCAGCCACGCCACAGCCTGGCCCGCGGGGAGCCACCGGTCCGACCCACACCCTCGCGTGGACGGTGAGCCGCTCGGGTTCCTGCCTTCCCGGCACCGCCAAGGCCAGAGAGCCCTCCGATGGGCAAGGAAGTGGAAGGACAGTGAGTCAGAAGCTGCGTGGGGCCAGAGTTTGGATTTCACGGCAGAGAGTCATGGCCATCCCTGTACAGACCTTTAAGCAAAGGAGCCATAGGCTGCGATTTACATTTTCCGGTTGCTTTGAAGAGAACCCGTGTGTGTGTGTGTGTGTGTGTGTGTGTGTGTGTGTGTGTATGTGGGGGGGTTGGCAGTGTCTTCTGCCTCTGCAAACCCAGGGTCCAGCAGGGCAATGCCCTCAGAAAGCCCAGGGCCGGGTGCGAGTGGGAAAACATTTGCCGAGCGCAGCCGCCAACTCCCACGGCTTGCCAGGTGGGAAGGGTTAGGGTTCAGCAGGCCCCCACCTCCAGGGGACCGCCAGAGGCCTACCCCCAAGAAGGGGGCTGGGGCTGGGCCACCAGGTGACCTGGTCGGGGCTCAGGCCGGAGGCTCTGACCAGCACGGACACCCGAGCGCAGGCTCTGGGGAGGGTCCTGACCACCGCAAGCGAGGAAGGAGAGTTGGGTGGCCACAGAGAAAGCCTCGGGGAGCAAAACACCCGTCCGTTCCCTCCCGGTCCCCGGCAACAGAGGGGAGAAGTGGCTTGGAAAGTTCACGCCAGCCTTGCCCGGCGCCCCAGCGGCCCAGGGCGGGCACATCTCCACTCCTTATGGTCTCTGCTCGCCTCTCGGGACTTCGTTACGTTACGAGCCCTGCAGACCCTGAAGCACGCTGCCTTGTCCCCGGGCCCACATTCCCTACACTCGTCGCACCCCCCCACCCCGTCCCCAGACCCCGTCCCCCCAAAGCCTCCGGGCTCCAGACCTGGTCTCCTTGCCATAGAGCAGGCGTTTGACCTCCCTCAACTCTGCGGGCGGCAGGTGCTTCTCCAAGCACTGCTCCAGCGACTCCCACTCAGGCTCCGCCATGGCTGGAGATGTCCGGGCCCAAACTACCTGCCCTTTACCCCTGGCCGGCCGCAGAGATGACCAAGTCCACAGACCTGCCCTCCCCTCCCCTGGACACTTTCCCCTTCGGCCCTGGGAGGGCTCCCCGGAGACACGCCCCCTCCCCACGCCTTCGCAGCGCGCAGCCAATCAGCGCTCCAGAGCTCCCCCGGAGGCCCCGCCCCCTGCCCTTCGCGCCTCCCTCGGCACGCGCCTGGACACGCCCCCTCCACCGCGGGACACGCCCCCTTGCCCTTCACGCTTCCGTCGGCACGCGCCGGGGCACGCCCCCCTCGCGCCTTCCGCGGCGCGCAGCCAATCAGCGCTGCGGAGCTTCGGACACGCCCCCTCTCCACCGCGCCACACGCCCCCTGCCCTTCGCGCCTCCTCAGGCACGCGCCAGGCCACGCCCCCTCAGGCGCCCATTAGCGGGGGAGGCCGCGCCCAGGTGGCGCCTCCATTGTCGTCGCTGAGGTCCAGTCCCCTCGCCCTGGCCTCTGGCTCGCCTTCCGGTTCCTCCTCTCACGTGTCCCGAGGTGTCGAGGTGTCCGGGGGCGGACCGACCACCGGGAGAGGAGGTGAGGCGGGCGGCGGCGCGGCCCTGAGGTAAAGGGCGGGCAGGCGGCGAGGCTCAGAGGTAAAGGGCGGGCCGGTTCCGCAGCTCTGAGGTAAAGGGCGGGCAGGGCCTCTCCCCACCACGACCGCGACCGGAAGAGCTGGGCCCCGCGAGCCCCTCGCGCATCCCTCCCGGCCGGCCTGCTGGTGCCCGCAGGGCAGGGCGGCGGCCTCAGGACGGGGTGGGTGAAGGAGTGGCTCCGGTGGAGTCGTTGGGGGGCGGCCTGGGCGCCGAACTCTAGCAGAAGCGGGAACTGCCATCCCTGGTCCCCGTCCCCTCTCCCTGCGCTCGGGGCCGTGACCAGGGTTCGCGGCCGGAAACGCCCCCTCCGAGGACTTAGCCTCATGGAGGTGGTGATAGCTGCCCCCCAGTGTCCTTTCCACCCTAAATAAGGCGCTTCGCTAGATCCTTCTGTGGCGATCGTCTTATTTTTTTAAAAAATATTTTATTGATATTTTACAGAGAGGAAGGGAGAGAGATAGAGAGCTAGAAACGTCGATGAGAGAGAAACATCGACCAGCTGCCTCTTGCACGCCCCCTACCGGGGATGTGCCCGCAACCAATGTACATGGCCTTGACCGGAATCGAACCCTGGACCTTTCAGTCCGCAGACCGACGCTCTACCACTGAGCCACGCCGGTTTCGGCATGGCGATCGTCTTATTTTATTTTTTTCAAAATACATTTCTATTGATTTCAGAGAGGGAGAGAGAGAAACACCCATGATGAGTGTGTGTGTGTGTGGCAATCATTTTATTTTATTTTACTTTTTAAATATATTTTATTGATTTTTTTACAGAGGAAAAGGGAGAGGGATAGAGAGTTAGAACCATCGACCAGCCGCCTCCTGCACACCCCCCACTGGGGATGTGCCCGCAACCAAGGCACATGCCCTTGACCGGAATCGAACCCGAGACCCTTCCGTCCGCAGGCCGACGCTCTATCCACTGAGCAGCATCGGCCAGGGCCGCTTAAAAAGGCGTTAAGCTCCCCCAAACTGGTTTGGCTCTATCCCTCTCTCTTCCTCTCTGTAAAAAATCAATAAAATATATTTTAAAAAATAAAAAATAAAAAGGCATTAAGCTCTGCCCAAAGGTGTGGACTGCATCGGCGCTCCCTGGAGCGAGGGAAGCCTCCTCTTTGTGACCCGCACGCTCCCTATGGCAACATGGGGGGTTGGGGGTTTGGCAGATCGGGGACCGTTTGGCAAGTGCATCCAAAGGGGAGCAGGAAGCAGGGGGTCCTCACAGCCCCCAGGCCCCCGGCGCCCCCTGGGAGAGGCGGTAGCACGGAGGATGGGCATCCTGGGCCAACACATAGCGTTTTAAAATGGAGCCCAAGCCGAGGATCGGAACCTTTACACGTCTGGGTCTCTGTTCTTTGGCTTTCCTTAATGTTTGCAGTAGCTTATTAAAAATTATTATTATTATTATTTTTTAAAAGAGCCTTAGAAGCCAGGAGCCAGGAATCTGTAGTGCCACCTGGGTTCTACCATGACCTGTTGTCCTCCTAGGAAGGGAGGGGAGGGATGGGGAGGGGAGAAAGCTGGGAAGACAGGCAGAGCTCTGGGGTGATTTAGCTGTAACAAGGTTCTGATCGTCCAGCCCCGTGGTCGGCAAACTCATTAGTCCGAAGAGAGCCAAATGTCAACAGCACAACAACTGGAATTTCTTTGGAGAGCCACATTTTTTAAACTTCAACTTCTTCTAACGCCACTTCTTCAAAATAGACTCGCCCAGGCCCTGGTATTTTGTGGAAGAGCCACACTCAAGGGGCCAAAGAGCCGCATGTGGCTGGAGAGCCGCAGTTGGCCGACCACGGATCTACTCGCCTAAAAATTCCTCTACTCGCGCCTCTGTAACGGAAGAGTTTCAGGATAGAGGCCGGTTTCCCGGAAAGAGCGCTCTCCGTGTCTGTGTTTACGTTACGTGTCCATTCTCATCCTCTGGGGACGGGTGTAGGGCGCGGCGGGCTCTGCCCACGGGCACGGGAAGGCCTGAGACCGTGCGCTCATCGCTGGGTGAGCAATGCTCGCAGGGGCCGCCGCCCGGAGGTGCCCCCTGTCCTCGTTTCTCTGGTGAGCCCGAGGGGCTGCCGGTGCCCTCGGCCGGCATGGCACAGGGCACCAAAGCGCTCGCCTCTTTGCCGTCCTGTTTAATCCTCCCGGGAATCCTGTGAACTCCGGGGTGAAGGCCCTCAGACTCTGTCGCATTTCCAAATTAAACACAACGCTCGCTGGAAAGGAGACTGCGGGAGCCAGCACGGTCAAGGGAGGGAAGATCTGAGGTGACCCAGTTTCCCAGTCAACTTTCTAAAGGCCCAGCTTCTGGATTAACTTGGTTCTCTCGCTTCCGGATGTTTCTCAGCTCGGAGGGTGCAGTTCCTCTTGCTTTGCCAGGGTTTATTTTATTGTCGTCGTCTTGTGATTATCCTGACGTAAACGTAAATACCGCCCCTGGGAGAGTTTGGGACGAATGTAGGCAAGCTGACTGCGCATGGCTGTTGGAGCAGAGGGCTGTTTCATCCATCTTTCTTTGAAATGCTGGCACACGAGGTGTCTTTGTCTCCCTTTTAGCAGCTTCAACTTTCGGTCCCTCGGTTTTGCCCTGCTCATCCCTGCAAGGTCTCTGCTCTGGGTAAAATTTCATAATCCACCTTTTTAAAAAGAATCCATCTAAATGTTAGCTGACCAGCGGGAAAATGCACTGGTCAACTCCGTTTTGTAAGGAACCATTCAAGAGCCTACAGAAGGAACTTCTGATGGTGAAAGTGCCAGGCATGAAGGCAGACATATTTAGATCAGAAGGCCCCACCCTGTAGGTAACATCACTCTGTAGCCTCATTACCAGTGCGAACCCTGAGAAGAAGAAGGGAATAAAAAAATTTAAAATAAAGAAAATCTACAATTCTTGATGACTGAGTCATGGCAATGTGTTTCTTTGCCCAGGTTCAATAAGACCAGTCTCCAAGTGTGCTTTTATTAACCAAGACTTTGCTGGCATGTCATTTAAGGGGAGAAATTGTGTTTCAATCTATGCATATAAAAGCCTAAGTGACCATCCCACTGTTCAGCTATCCTACCGGCAGCTCTGATGCACAATGACCACCACCAGGGGGCAGATGCTCCACATAGGAGGTTGGCTCCAGGGCGTGTCCGGCCTGTCTCGCCAAGTCCCGCCCCGTTGGCCACCTTCTAATTAATTTCCTTTTAACATGCACAAATCCGTGCACTGGGCCTCTAGGAGACTATAATACAGTTGTGAATATAACACTTTAATTGTCTTCAACGTTTTATTTTTCACCTATGGATTGAACTAAACCCTGAATTTTTCTAATTTTCTTAATATTTGACTTCCAACCATTCAAACTAATGTTTCCATTTTTCTCCCATCCTTTGATTTGGAATCTGTGAGAATTAAAATATTTTTTTCCTTCCACCAGACCATTTGTCATAATTCTTGCTGTCCTAGCTTTTGCCCCGATAGTACTAAAATTTGTAACACAGTTGGTCTCCACCAGGTTACAAGCTCTACTTGCACTCAAAGAATACCACCTCTAGTGTAAACACAATATTTTTCCCCCACACCCAAAATCAAGGAAATCTAAAATGCCACAATTTTATCCAACAAAAGATGAACAGCTAACGGTATACTTGGGGACTAGGAGAAAGAAAGATTACAGATAGTGCCTTCATGTTGGTAAATTTAAGGGGTGTATTAAAATTATCACTTATCACAATGTGAATCTTAAATCTTAAACTATTTTCCTTTCAATATGTATTTGCTTATTAAACATTTTTCTTTTCTGGTTTAAAAAAAAAAGAAAAAGAATATCACCTCTAGGCACCATAGCCACCTCCTGTGCCCAGGCCCCATCGTCCCTCTGACAGAGAGTGAGGATCTCTTGCTCTGAAGGAAAGCAGCTACAGAGAGCCCCTGAACCCCTTTTCTCAGAAAGATTTCAGAGCCAAGATCATTGAAGGGAGCTGGGGGGCAGTTAGACACGAGCACAGTAAGGACGATGGGCCAGAAGGTTACCAAGGTGGAGAGCCCCAGGGTGGGACCTCCCTGCCAGGTGACTTCCCGTCCCCTGGAACGTGGCCGGTCATGGGGCTTGGAACCCCAGGCCTTTCGGAGATGACATCGAGGCTTCAGTTGTATCTCAGCTCCAGACCCAGAGAAACAACTACACCACCACAGCGGAGGCCAGGGCCAGCTGCACGGAATGATGACCCTGCCCGGTGCCGGCCAGGCGATCGGGAGACCACCACCTGGAAAGGACACACCTGGGAAGCTGCCGAGTCTTCCATTGAGATCTTCTCTGGGACCGCCCCTGAAATCTCCACCCTTAACCCCCTTAGGACTGAGGATCAAGTTTGCCTGCCCTCCCGGAGCCTGTCTGCCCTCCCAGGACTCTGTCCTCCCTCCCAGGAGCTGTCCTCCCAGGACCCTGTCCTCCCAAGAGCATGCCCACACCTTTCCCTTTCCCTGGCCCCTCTCCTGCTGTCTCCTCCCACCCCCCAGCACATTACCATCATCTTCCTCCTTCCCAAACCCTATAACTTGTTTCCTAAACCCATTTCTCCAGGTGGTTTACCAAATAAATGTTCTCTTATTAAACAACAACAACAAGATGTAGGAAGATTTGAAAAGCAGAGCCAGCAGCATTCCTGCGCAGACTGCGCTTCTCGGAGCGGCTCTCTGTGCCGGGCCGCCTGCCTGCCCTGCACCACCTGCTCCTGCACCGAGCCAGCCCTTTGAAGGTCCCCTAGAGCCTGTCCCAGCCACCGGGACGGGGGCCTTCCCCGTGCAAGCAGATCCGGGAAGGCGTCGAGTATAAGGGGTTTATGTTCGTTCCGGGGGCCCCCAAGGCGGGGAGCTGAGGCAGTGGGCGGAAGGCGGGCATATTTCAGCCCAAAGCAGTGATTCCCATCCAACAAGCTCGGAAGAGAACCGCGCTGCCCCTGCAGGCGGAGCGCTCTCAACCCGGGCGCCCGTGCCGGCCGAGTGGCCACTTGGTGGGAGTGTTGTAGAAGGAAGTCCTCCGCCGGTGGCTGAGCCAGCCTGTGGCTTTCCTGTGAACCCCAAACAGGGACATGATGTCCAAAGAACCATTAAAGACCACAGGACAATACAAGACCGTTTGGCACATAAATAAACGAGTCGAGAAATGTGATCTTACCGGAAAACCAGGTAATAGGAGGACTTCATCATTGCTAATGTTATATCAATAGTGCATTTGGTTTGTTTAAAACATTTTTTTTTTTTAAGTTTTAAAGATTTATTTTCAGAGAGAAAGGAAAGGAAAGAGAAACATCACACACACCCCAACCAGGGAACAAACCTGCCACCCGGCCATGTGCCACGCCTGGAAATGGAACGTGACCTCCTGGTTCACAGGTCGGTGCCCAGCCACTGATGTGCCAGGTCCTGTGCCAGGCGCAGGGGTCGGACATGAATGAGTCCCGTGCTTGTTTCCATGATCAGAACCAGAACCGGAATCATAAGGGCTCCTAGCTCTTAAGCACCTGCTACGGGCCAGGCACTGTGCTAGGCCTGAAGCCACAGATAGGGAGGGCGCAGCGAGGTGTTGGGGGGGGAGCAGGAGGGCAGGGGGGCAGGCTGGGTGGTTTGCATTACATCCCTAAGGCTGCAGACGCAGCCCATGCTCAGTGCTGGATAAACAGTGGCTGTGTTGACAACATTAGGTGATCCCGTCACCAGAAGCGCCACCCGGGTCCGGAGGCGACAGGACAAACTTGTGAGCCAAAGTGACGCGTGAAGGACACGGGCAGGTCAACCCACAAAGAAGGAGAAGCAAGGCCTCCAGCAGAAAAAGGTGCCAGTCCGTAAGGGGCTGCCCCGCGCCAGCGCGCCAGCGTGTGCAGATACGTGGAAGGTTCTAGACTAGAGACCTGTGGGCTGAGAAATGACGGCAGCCATGAAACCCTTTGCCATATGCACGGGAGGAAAGGGATTGTGTGAAGGTGTAAGAACCAGGAGGAGGAGACCGGCCTGGGAATTACCCAATGAAAGGAAGGAGGATTGCAGACGCGCTTAGTCACCTGCAGGGAGCGGGGAGGCCTTCGGGGCCGGGAGGCGATGATCGCATCGCTTAAGTGGGCATTGATCAACGTGTTTGGCAGGACAAGTGGAGATGGTTTTCCTTAAATAATTCAGACCTGCAGGCTCCCAGCCCAGCTGAAGGTAGCAGGAAGGCCTGCTCGATGCAGAAATACGCGTGGAGGCCCAGCGCCGAAAGAGGAGCATCTAGAGGAGGAAGAAGTAAGACTCGCTGCCTGTCTGAGCTGAGAGCGAGGAGCGAAGGCCCCGTTGGTGACTACACGGTAGCCCGCAGCTGAACCCCTTGCATAAGGAGAAGGAAATGCCGTTTGCTTGCTGACCTGGAGCAGAACAGACTTCAACCATATGATGATGATGATTTTATACAATGGAGAAATACGCTAATCAGCCAGGACGCCGGAACTGGCCGGCCGCCCAGAAGGAGGCTGCGTGCGCAGCGTTGGGGCAGGCGTCAGGGGCCCCCACGCGCCCGCACCGGGGGAAGGCCTGAATGGCCACGGCTGCTCCCAGGGCCGCAGAGGGAGGCGACTCCAGGTTGGGCCGTGCCATTGGATCTCCAATCGAGCGTTGGGCTCCTAGTGAGGGAGTCAGGCGTGGCGATTTGAAGACACGTTTACTTGGAACATTCAATACTTGTCAAAACCTGTGGCACATTTCCCTGGCTGGTTGTCATTTCCCCCCAATATCTCCCTGGACTGGTCGGTACGGGACGCAGTGGGGGAGACGCCTGAATGGAAAGGGTGGTAAGGTTATGGCCGTGTGTGATAGGACCCAGTCGCCTTTGTACGGTTTGGTGATCCTGTCAGCCGTGGGGAAGTGGCGTGCTTGCTTCCTCGGCAGCCCCGCGGCACCGCGCAGTCAGAGGCGGTAAAGCCTCCGCGGCTGCGGGTCAGGGGTGACCCTGAGCGGGTGCCTAGCTTTTCCGGCCTCCTCTGGCCTGAGGTGCTGGGCAGTGCTGCTGGGGTGGCCGCTTCAGGGACGAAGGGAAATGCAGGTCTGTGAGCCCTCGCCGGTTTGGTTCATTGGACAGAGCGTCCACCTAGAGACCGAAGGGTCCGGGTTCAGTTCCAGTCAAGGGAACAGGCCGGGGTTGTGGGCTGCATCTCCAGTGGGGGGCGTGCAGGAGGCAGCCGAACCATGATTCTCTCTCAGCATTGATGTTTCTCTCTCTCTCCCTCTCCCTCCCTCTCTGAAACCAATGAAAACATTTTAAAAAAAGAAAAGCAGGGCTGTGGCATAGTTGGCAGAGTAGTGCCCACCCCGGGCAGGGCACGCCTCCCCCCAGGGGTGCTGCCACTCGGAGGGTTTGGAAAGCCTCCCGCAGATGCTCAGAGTCTGGCCCCGCCTCTGCCACCACCTGAGTGCTGGCCTCACACTCGGCGTGCGGTTTTTTAAAGGTAGATTTTATTTTTTGGGGGAAAAGTGAACTGAGAACTAAGTTAATGGGTGATCAGAGATGCTAAACAAAGTGTGACCACCAAGTTAGGGTTCTAGATCAACCTGAAAGCAACGCCAGTAAAAGAGACCCCCGAACCGTGTTGAGCAAAGCAGCCCCCTGGAATCAGTTCCAGTGAGACCTGTTCTGTGCGTTTAAATGTCAGCTTTGTGGCGTTGCATGCGCACCCCATTTCTGTGGGAAGAGAGACACGGGGGGGATTGTTACCAGAGACTAGCAGGCCCCTGTTTGTCCAGCAAGTACCCTCCTGTTTTCTGTGCCAGTTCCAGCCCGGAGCATCCCACCAAGGGCCTTCCCCCGGCCCGCACCCCACCCCCTCCTCCGCGGCCCTCCGGACCTGTCCTCTGTGAGGCCAGCTTCTCCACTCGCCTCCCGCTCTCTTTTCTGAGCAGCACTGGCATTCTGCGCTTGAGTCTCGGTTTGGTATTTAATAGTTCCTTGTGTTTACTTAGTCTCTCCAAAGAGAATATGAGCTCCTCGGAGACAAGGAGCACGTTCTGTTTCTCTCGCATCCTCTCCGGGGCTCGTGCAGGCACACCCCGTTCCATCCCGCTTCCTCTAGGATGTCTCACGGACGTTGGGTTTTTTACAAATTGAAAGCAAGACCCTCCACTGATGGCTTAGGCCCGCTGTCAGCCAGACACCCCCTGCGGGCTCCCAGACTGTGAGAGGGCACAGGCCGGGCTGACGGGCCTCCCAGAGTGCACCGGGCCTCTAGCAGTTAGTAAGAGGGGCCTCCATCCTAATGGAAAGCTAGAGATGAAACTATTGGGATTTCGTAGGGTCGCCTGTGATTTCAGAGTGGATGGTTCATACGCTCAGATCTGTGAATTAGGTAAATCGTGGCTCTGAGCCGAGGATGGGCAGGTGAGTGGCTGGAAGCAGGAGCTTCCGGTCTGTGGCCTCAGGGAGACATGTCAGAGGCCTGCAGGAAGGCACTGGGAGTAGAGGGTACACTCGGCAGCCACCGCGGACATAGGACTTGTGGCCACTCGGGTTCAGACTGTGGAGCGCAGCAGACAGGAACAGGGAGAGGCGATGTAGGCTCTGGCTGGAGCACTGGCTTAATGCCCTTTGGGAAGTGGGAGCCGCGAGGGGAGAAAACAGCAAATGTGGAGACTCAGATGCCCAGGGAGCCCCCAGAGAGCACATGGAACCTGGGTCCGGGGCCTGAAGATGGCATTTGGACCAGAGAGAGCAAGCGTTTGAAATCTTAGCGAGCAGTGGTGGCTGAGTCCTGGAGAGGCCGTATGCAGCAGGATGAGAGGTAGAAAGAAACGCCCGGAGCAGTCAGAGGAGGCGCGGAGAGGAGCAGGCCGCGGGCAGAGGGCCGGGCAGGAGGCGGGCCGCAGCGGGCTCAGTGGGCAGCGGGCTCAGTGGGCAGCGGGCAGCGCACTCAGAGCTCGGGAGGACGGAAGTGAGCGGAGCCGGTGCTCGTGGGAACCAGCCTGCAGAGGCCAGAGCTCTCTGAACCGGGAGAGGGTGGCTGGATAAGCTTGGAATGACCGGAAGAAGCAAGAATAGCTCATTGTTTGAGGAGAAGATAGGGCTTTTTAAAAGGTATTTTCTTTTTATTGACTTTGAGAGAGAGAGTCAGGGGGAGGGAGGGAGAGCAACATCGAATCCAAAGGGCAACCTCTTGGTGCCCGGGACAACGCCAGCCAACTGAGCCGCGGCCAGGGCATTAGACCGGCTTTAAAAAACAGAAGCTCCTTCGAACATGTGTGTGAAAAGGGGGAGGAGCCAGCGGAGCAGGCGTGTCTGTGTGCCCGGCGACCACTGAGCCTCACGGCCTCTCACCCACTCTCCTCGCGACGGGAAGGAGGTTTGCCGTCCCCTGGACTCCCTGGTTAGCTACAGAGTTAGCGGGCTGGGGATTTGTTTCCCTGCAAGGACCCGGCCTTTCTGCCGCGTGTTCCCGGTCCCATGAGTTTCCCGGCCTCTTCGTAATGTGTGGGCCTAGGTACAGGGGAGGCTGGAAGGCCCGGGGCCACGGTCCCTGTGCAGGCACTGCCGGGGGGGGGGGGGGGGGGGGGGATACGGACGCCCGCGCTCCGGGACGGAAGGCAGGGGTGAGGAAGGCTGCCGATGGGTGCCCAGGAGCCGAGGGGCACGCCAGGCCTCGGGCGGTCACCTGCTAGGAGGGAGAGGCGAAGGAGGGGAGTGTGAGGTAAAGCACTCATTGGGCGATTGACCACGAGGAAGCACAGCTGAATGGCAGTGTTTGGTAAAAAACGGAGGAAATGGTTAAAAAATTTTTCAATCTTTTTCGGCTTTCACTTTCTTGGGCTTTAAAAAGAAGAAGTCCCTGGGGGTAGGGGTAGGGGCCGGGACAGGCAGAAGGGAGGGGTCAATGGGAAAAAAAGGGGGACATACGTAATACTTTCAACAATAAAGATTTTTTTTAAGAAAAGGAGACATCATAAAAGAGCCAAGTTTAAGGGAAAAAAAGTCTTTTAAAAGAGTAAGGAGGAATGGGAGAGTCAGTACATTGCAGAAGAACTGTATGGAAATGTGTTTATGTTCCTATCCACGTAAGATCCATTTCCTAAAGAATAAGGGAGGAAGAATCCAAGACCGGCAGCTCCTTCAGAGAACGCCTCCGGTTCCTGCTCTGTCAGGAGGCCGTTCCCACCAGCTCTGTCTGTTTTCTCAGCTGCAGCTCGGAGCTGGCCCGCCGCGGCTGCGCCTCTGAGCTCAGCGGATCTGCGCCCCGGTCCGGCCCGTGCCTCCCGAGCCAGGGCCCGGGCTCCGGAGCCCGCCTGCTTGCGTCCAACCTCACACCTCCCGTCCACGCGGTGTGACTCATGGGCGCATTGTTAGCCTCTCTGGGCCTCAGTTTCCTCATCCGCAAACGGGGGGTACTAGTAGTAAATACTCCTCTGGGCGGTTATGAAGATTCAATGAAAAAACCACAAACCTTCTCACTGAAAGTGCCGGCAGCGGTGAGCACTAGGCAAAGGGAAGCCGGCGTAACGAGCGGCTGTCGGTGCGGCTGTTCCGATGCCTTTGCCCCTGCCGAGAGCACCGGCTCTGCACCTGCCGGGATCGCGGCGCTGGTGGCAAATGGAATTAACCAATTAGCGCTTGTCAGGTTCCCCTTTTGGGAAAGGAATGGGAGGAATTTTCAGAGATCTGAGTGGTCAGGACCTCTGGGGTATGATTCAGCCACAGTCGACTGTCAAATTTTCCCACAGCTCAGTGGAAAGTCACTGAAGACTCCGAGCAAACATCCCCACCCCCACCCAGCGTGTCCCTGTGAGGACGCACCGCTGGCTGAGAGCAGGCCTGGCAGATGCCCAGGGCCCAGCGCCCGCCAGTGCTTCCGCTGCACCCACCGTGTGCCGGTCTCACCCTGCGAGCGCCCGTTGTCACCCCCGGCGGACGGCGGAGAAGAAAAGTTGGGGGTCTGTTCTCGCTTGTTCTCCAGGCCGGGACCCTGAGGCAGCGACTGCCGCAGGCTAGTTCACAGTCCAGAGCTCAAGTCTGCCTCCTCCGTGCCTTCCTCTGTGGGGAAGGTCAGCCCAGTGGTCGGCAAACTCATCAGTCCACAGAGCCACATATCAACAGGACAACGATTGAAATTTCTTTTGAGAGCCAAATTTTTAAAACTTATTCTAGCGCCACTTCTTCAAAATAGACTCGCCCACGCCGTGGGTATTTTGTGGAAGAGCCGCACTCAAGGGGCCAAAGAGCCGCAAGTGGCTGGAGAGCCGCAGTTTGCCGACCACAGGGTTGACCCATTGTGTGCCAGTAGTTTTATTGCTAGCTTTACCCAGTGGCCAGATAAGTTCCTATTGAATGAGTACAAAAAACGTTTTACAAAGTGTCAGACTTTAAAAAGATATTGGCATGTCATAAATAACTTCACAATGCAATGGGTAATTTTAAAGTGTGCCTTTAACATCTCTGTGAAACACTGTAACAGTAAAACACGAGAATGCTCGTGATTGGCCGCAATGTGTTAAGATTACGGACGCCGCCCTTAGCTGGTTTGGCTCAGTGGATAGGACATCAGCCTGTGAACTGAGGGGGTCCCGGGTTCGATTCCAGCCTAGGGCACATGCCCGGGTTGTGGACTCCATCCCCAGGAGGGTGCGTGCAGGAGGCAGCCGATCAATGATCCTCTCTCATCATTGATGTTTCTAACTCCCTCTCAGAAATCAATAAAAATTTTTTTTTTTTTTAAAAAAGATTACGCACACAGCCCTGATAGCATGCGTATGTGACTGTCACTAGGTTTCTAAGTTTCTCGGATGACTTCAGTGGAAGTCTCATCTGGTAATGAAACTGGTCGCAGCTGCAACCAAAGTGGAACCATCCCCACAGGTGCTGAAATCTTCTAGTGTCACTTCCCCCAAGTTTTCGGGCAAGATCCCTTTCACGGCCCTCCCTCTCCCCCTCCTCGGCCTCCCGGGAAACCTGCCGCCGGCCCGGGCAGGTGCCCCGCTCGCTCCGGAGATCTGGGCCACAGCTCGGTCTGTCTGTGTGTTTCCTCAGGAGTAGACGTGTGGTCCAGAGCTGGTCCGGATGTTCCCCTGCCCCGAGTCTTTAATGCAGAGAGAGCCTCGTACGAGAATAGACTTCAAAATCTAGGCCTCTTGTCCGGGGGCAAACGCCCTTCTCGCTGACCCAGAGCTGGACGCGGGTCCCTGGCCAGACAGGGCCCGCCCTACAGCAGCGCGGGGGTTCCGGCCCTGCCCGCTGACTGTCTGCCCTTGGCCTCACTCCTCCCGTGCATTTCCCTGCCTTTAGGCAGATCAGTGGGGTCCCTGCCCTCGGCGGCAGCATCTGCTCCCTGGTAACTTGAAATGCGAGGTGCTGGCCAACGTTTTTGCAGATAAAGAGCCCAGGAGAGGCGACTGACTGCCCAAGTGCATACAAGCACTGGCCAGCAGAGTCAAACCCAGAATGCTGACTTCTCTGAATCCTGCGCCATACGCTCCCTGTCAACCTAGTAAGCATCTTTCAAAGGAGAGGTCAGGGCCCTGTCCGGGTAGCCAGTTGGTTAGAGCATCGTCCCAATACGCCAAAGGTGCGGGTTCCATCCCCAGCCGGGGCACTTACAAGAAGCAACCAAAGAATGCACAACTAAGTGGAACAGCAAAAGTCAAAATCAATCTCTCCCCTCCCCTCTCCTCCCCTCCCCTCCCCTCCCCTCCCCTCCCCTCCCCTCTCCTCTCCAAAACCAATAAAGGAAAGCACTGGCCAGTGGCTCAGCTGGTGGGAGCATCATCTTGCACACCAAATGGTTGCAGGTTCGATTCCAGGTCAGGGCACTACCGAGGCTGCGCATTTGACTCCTGGTCGGGTCAAAGTTGCAAACAGGAGGCAACCAATCGATGTTTCTCTCACATTGATTCTTTTTTTCTCTCTCCCTCCCTCTCTCTAAAAGATCAATGAAAACATCTTTGGGTGAGGATTAAAAATAATAGTAATAATGACTAAGGAAAGGTTAGGAGGGGGGGGGGGATGAGACTGTCAGTGAAGAAGGGAGGGCTGAAGGAGGGTTCGCTCCCAGGCAGGGAGAGGCTCTGTGAGGCGCAGGGAGCAGGGCACCTGGCTGCGGGCAGAGAAGGTGCCACAGGTGAGGAAAGGGCACGGGCAGAGCTGAGAGAGCACACCACACACTTGGCTACTTTGACAATCTCATCCGGCCAAACAGATCTGGGCGCCCCCCCCCCCCCCCAATCTGATTATTTCCACAGCTGCGACCCAATGCTGCTTATCTCTTCTCCAGGAGATTCCTTGGGACGATGCCAATGGGAGACCGGGGGCCGGGAGAGTCTCATCGGAGCAGATGGGCCAGCAGCCACAGCGGGCTTGTTGCCCTTGGCCGAGAGCAGTCCTGGGCCTGGACGTCCTGTGAGTACGCTTCTCCCCGAAGAACCGCCACGCTTCCACTCGGGCCGGTACTGGCAATCCCATTCTCGGGGCGCTCTGCAGCCCCAAACCCGCTGCCCGGGAGCAGCCCGGAGGGCGGGGCTTGGTGTGTACTTGGCAGTTCTCTGCACGAGGCCCGGAGGCCGGGCTCTGGTTCCTCCCCAACGCGGACTGTCCCGGGACCTTCGGCAGTGGGTCCGCCCTCGGCCCAGTTTTCTCAGCTGTAAGGCTGTTTAGAGCAACAACAGCTGTCATGAAGGAAGTGCCGTCACTTTGCCGAACCCTTCCGTAGGCCTGCGGGCGGGTGCTGTGGTCCTGGGTTACAGAGAGGGACACGGAAGCCTAGGATTCTCATCCCCGCCCGCCCTGTTCAACCCTCAGCGCCCGCCTGCCCAGCCCTCCGCTCTCCCTCGCCGGGGATGGGTTCTGTCCTCTTGGCGTTCCTTATTGGTGGTTGTTCACCTGCTGAGCTCTCAGGGATGGCGTGGTGCCTGGCACGGGTAGGCACTCACATAGTGGGGGAGCGGCCCGGGCCTGTGTGGCTCAGCTGGCCGCGCACCGGAAGGTCACCGGTTTGATTCCAGGTCAGAGCACATACCCAGGTTGCGGGTTTGATCCCCAGTAGGAGGAGGCAACCAATCATTGTTTCTCTATCTCTCCCTTCCTCTCTCTCTAAAATCTCTTTTAAAAAAATATATGGCCCTAGCCTGTTTGGCTCAGTGGATAGAGCGTCGGCCTGTGGACTGAAGGGTCTCGGATTCAGTTCCATTCAAGGGCACATGCCCAGATTGCCGGCTTAATCCCCAGGGGAGGGTGTGCAGGAGGCACCGATCCATGGTTCTCTCTCCTCATTGATGTTTCTCTCTCTCCCTATCCCTTCCTCTCGGAAATCAATAAAATATATTTTAAAAAAACAAATGAATGAATTCTTGGCAGGAGGATCAGTTGGCGTAAACTCTGTAAAGTCAGTTTGGCAGTGTTAATATTTGATACACATTGACCTTTTGGTCCTGCCATCCCAGAACGAGGAGCTTATGCTATTTCTGTGCACACACCGGAGGCCCCAGCTCGGGGCGGTTACCGCAGCGCTGTTTGCTCTTCGGACTGGAACAATCGACGGTTCAGCAGTCGGGGAACCTCTTAAATGCGTTGCCGTGGTCCCCACGGGGCGCTCTCCACAGGAGCAGAAAGAAATAGGCGGCGGGTCTGCCGGGCTGATGGGCAGTGACCCTCCATCTGTTGACATGTGAACAGAGGCCATCCCAAACAGCATCTCTCTTCCTCCGTTTGTAGTCAGAGAAGAACACCTAAGAGGTTTAAAACGTGCTGGTGTAGGCCTGGGCTGTTCTAGAAGGGGAGGCAGGAAACAGAGTTGCCTCTGGGGAGAGGGACAGGGGTTCTGGTTGGGGAAGAGACTGGGTCTTACGGTGTCCTCACCCCTCCCCCGCGATGTTACTGAGGCCCGCTCCACAGAACACAGACTTTCTCATTCAAAGCGCCCGCTCAGCCCTCCTGGCTCCAGGCTGGCCAGCATTCTACCTGTCTTTCCTTGTGGTGGTGATGATGGTGATGGAGTTGATGGTGGTGGTGATGGTTGTGGTGATGGTGGTGGTAGTGATGGTAGTGATGGTGGTGATGGTAATGATGGTGGTGGTGATGGTGGTGATGGTGATGGTCAGCATTGGAGCTGGAACGTCTTGAAGTCTAATCAAATCCTTTCATTTCACAAATTGGAAACAGAGGCCTCGAGAAGAGAAGGAGCCCCCCGAGGCCCCACAAGAAGGCACTGGCAGAGCCCGGCCTCGAACCCAGATCTGGCCCCCGAGTGAGTGCTCTTCTTGGTGAAGACACAGGAACACACCCAGCTGGTCGGGCTGCGTGCCAGGCCCCTGCGGGAGGTCACATAGCCGGGCGGCTCTCAGAGTTCCTCGTCTATTCTTAGCCTGAACTTCTAGTGACTCTGGTCTCCAGCAGCCCGGTCCCCTTCCTCTGCATCGGCGTGTGTGTGAACGGGGGCGTGTTTCGGCGATGTGCTACGTGTAGGAAATGGGCTCCTGCTCGGGCCGGCCGAGGCCCCGGAAGAACAAACACGAGAGGGGCCTGAGAAAACAATGGCCTCCCTCCTCCAGGCGCCCCGGCGCCCCGGGGCCTCCGCAGCCGCTGCCCCCCCAGAAGGAAACGCCGCCAGGAGGAGCCCCTGGGAGGACGCCGCTCGGCCGTTAGCTCTTCCCTGGCCCGGCCTGCTCCGACCAGATGCCTGTCGCCCCCAACACGGCGAAAAGCCCGTCTGACCCCCGTTCCACCTCCTCAGCACCTCTCTCCACTCGGGAATCGGTGTTGAAAAACCACCAGCGAGAAGAGCAGGTCTAGGTCAAGTTCACAGGAGACAAGCTGCTCAGGGCCAGGCCCCGCTCACAGAAAGCGGGGAGCGATCTGCCTCACCCGCTGCTCTCCCGGTTTCCGCTTCCGGTGGGAGCTGTCCATTGCTGGGTCACCAGGGCCTCAAAGCTCGGTGGCTTAAGACAGTGATCAACTGTTACAGTTCTACGGGGTTTATTAAGACAAAGTGTGGCCCTCAGCCTCCCCCTGCCCCCCACCCCACCCCCAGCTCCCCTGCCCCGAAGGGACAATTTCAACTCGGTGCAGGAATTCTTTTACCTCTCTATAAATAACGTGTTTGTGTTGCTGCTTCCTGCCTCTGTCCAGGCATTATCTGCTGACTTCCCACCGTGGGAGACAGGACTCGGCGGCACCTTGCCCTTGTCCCGTCACCCCCTCTCTCACACCCTCGCCGCCCGGGCCCCTTCCTCCCAGTGCGTTGGAGTGTGACTCCCGGCGGATCGATCCTCAGTGCACTTGTCATTGTGGCCGTGTAAATGCCATTTCAGCGAAGCCATCGAGCCGCCTGATGGCCTTTCCCGTCCCGTCCCAGCGTCTTTGTTTCGATTATCTTGTTTTCCCATACGCTTAGGTTCCTGAGATCTTATCAGCGGTGAGCCCTACACACCGCCCGCCCCCGGAGCCCCGTGGCGTGGTCGTGGGAAAGGTCCTCGGAGCCTTCTCCCCTGCCGGGGGCCGCTGCTCGGCTGCCTCCTGGAGCCCCTCTGCCCTCCTCCAGCGAAGCCCTCTGCCTCTCCTGGGCGGGTCGCCTGTGTCCGGACCCTGGGTCTTCTCGAGTTCTTCCTTCTTCTTGAGGACACATGCTTTTGAGGACTTCTCAGAGTGCGCGAGAGAGGGGACTCGCCAGCTCCTGAGGGGCGGGTGGGATTCCTGATAAGAGTCCCTTTCGCCGCTGAACGTGGGTAGCGTGACTCGACTGTGGGGCCACAGCCCTCGTGCATGCGACCTCGTGGGGTTCCTTGGTCCCCATTGTCAGGACGTCTTACCATGGCCCGGTATCCGGCTGGCCGCTCCGTGGCCTTCCACCCGGGAGCTTTCTCCTTGGATTCTGGAATGTTCTCTCAGATTATCTTTACACCCTTTGCATGTCTCTAGAATCCCGGTTACTCAGCCATTAGGACGAGTTTCTCATCTCTTCTTTCCTAGTTTCTGCCTCTTTTTACTCTGCTTTCTGAAAATTTCCCTCAGTCCGTCTTCTAATCCTTACACTTGTGTTTTTGTTTTTATTTCTGATGTCACAGTTTTTTTCTTTCCAAGAGCCCCCACCAGAGACTCAGCCCTGGAAAGGGACACAGAGCCCTCCTGGCGGAGTTTTAGCTCCAGAGACACTCGATGCGTGTGTCTAACCCACGCCTTTACCCGGGGCTCTGCGCACACCGGCATCTACCAGTCTCTGCTCCTGGTCCTGTCACACCCTCTCAGCTTCCACCAAGCTTTCCGGCCAGCTACACGCATGCCCTCACAAGCACACGCATGCCCTCACAAACACACCTCGGCCTCTGGGTCCGGATGGCCTCCCGGAGAAGCCCGGCCCTTGGACAGCGTCCTGTGGCCACCTGTCGTTCCTGCCAGAACTCCCCGGCGTGGGATGGGTCCCCCGGAGGGCACCCTGTGCTCGGTACCTCTCCTTCTATTTTAATCTTTCCCAAAAAGCGCTACAAGGTGTGACTGGCACACCACAAATAAACTGCACCTACCGAAGACGCCCAACTGATGTGTTTTCACTCACACATACACTCCTGAAACTACCGTCAAGGTCAAGGTATCCCCCTCGCCCCCGGATCCCCGAGGACCTTTGTCATCCTCTCTCCTGCCTCCCCAACCCGCCCAGGCCACCCCGGATGTGCTTCCTGTGGCTGTGGATGGATGTGTATCTGTAGATACACCGGGAGCCGCAGATGTGATCTTGGGGGGGGGGGGAGGCTTTCTTTCACACACAGTTTTAGTGAGTCCCGTGCAGCCCACACCTGACTGTCTTGGAGGGAAGCTTCTGTGTCCCCCTCTATCCTCTCTCCCCTCCCTCCAGCCCCAGGGCTCAGCCTGCGATGTCCTGTCTCCTCTGCGTCAGAGCCCGCCCCGAGGACAGGCCCCCCCTATCCCCGGCACCCCGAGGCGCCGGCTGTGCTTTATGGGTGCGTCAGGCTCCTGGGCAGAAGACAAGCACCCCACTGGCGTGTGCCACGTACGTAACGGCTCTCGGGGTGCACCCAGCATGAACAAGCACGTTTGGACCAGGGCTCCCCCGAACCTCGGGGAGCGCACACTGGGGACCAGGCCCCGTGGCGGCCGGATGAATTGAAATCCCCTTTGGTCCCATTCAGAAGCCGGGCTTCCTGAAACGTCGGCCATTGAGGAGCTAAGAAAAGAACTAATATCTCGCCGGCTTTCCTTCCTTTTGGTCTATTTGGCAGGGAAACCATCCTGTGTAGATAAAAGGTCACCCGGGAGGGCAGGGCTTCCCTTGCTAGCCCGCCGGCCCCGCTCCAGGCCAGAAGAGGGCCGGCAGAGGTGGCCCCGGCACCGGGCCCAGGTCCCCGCTGGCGGCCCGAGGCTCACGGGCCGGCAGCCGGTCCGGAGACGCCTCGCCCATCTCGTCTCCTCTGACTGACTCATTTTCACATTTAATTCTCCCCTAATTAATTCACGTTTAATCCTCACGGCGCGTGAGGGGGAAAGGGAAGCACGGCCGAGTGAGTAACGCTGCCGCCCATGGGGGAGCACCAGGCGGTGCTGAGACCCCGCTCTCCTCCCCCGGGGCTCACACCCAGAGCGGAAGTGCTGGACTGTGCTCAGATCTACTTGTAATTTTTTGAGACACTTCCACCCGCCTGGCTGCCCTCTGGCCACCACCACCCTCTCCTATATGTTTTTACTAGGAAGTGTTCCTGTGATGTTCTCTCACCTGTGAATCACATTGATTGGTTACCTACTATTCAGCCAGCCTTGCATTCCCGGGATAAATCCTAACGGGTCGCGGTTGGCGTTATTTTTATACAAGGTTGACTATGGCGTGCTGACATGGAGCATTTTGCATTTCTGCGCCTGAGAAATGTCAGCCTCCAACGCTCCTTTCTCACGCTTTCCTCGGAGCGCACACAGACGTAAACAGGCCATTTTTACGTAAATCGGAACCATAACAATTGGACGGGGAAACAAGAAGCAACAAGTTGGGTCTCATCACCCGATCGTGGAGGACACTGGAACTCAGAAAAGAGCAGAGAGCCCTCTTGGAAAAGCACAGAGTGAGAAGCGGAGTTGGGCCAAAGCACTCTGTCCCTTCCCACGCGAGATCTGTTGTCGCGGGCGGGCACTCCGTGGCCCCTCACCGATGGACGGGCTCCCTGAGGGCCGGAGGGGGCGTCCCGCTGTGTGACTGCGGCTTCCGACCCCTAGACCAGAGCCCTCTCCCCGTTCTTGTGCAGCTCCCTTTAGGAGCTGAAATGAAGGGGACCCTGAGCCGCACCCACATCATCACCTTGCACATTGCCAGCAGTATTGTCCCGGCTCGTCCCGAGGCATGGCCCCAGGCCCTCTGACGGAATCTTTGCTACCAGGTCCCGAGGGCCTGTCTGAACATCCCGGGTTGGAATGGGGGAGGGGGTCCAGTTTCCCCTCTATCCCCCTCCCCACCCTCTGGCCACCACCGCCCTCCCCCACATCTCTCAGCCGGAGAGCCGGCAGCTTCCTGCCCCAGCGCCCTGTCTCTGCTATTTGTGTCCGCGCCAGCAGCTGGCCCCAGCCTGGCAGCCCGCGCTCCGAGGTTATCCGATTATCCCATTAGCCCAGCGCGTCCTTCCTTCCTCCGGCCATTAGCGCCCGGCGCCCCTTCCTCTCCCTCCCCGCCGCGCCTCCCAGCGTCCCCGGGCACAGGGCCTCAGAGGGCACCAGCCCTGGCGGGACGCTGGCACCACCCATCAGCTTCGCCCCCAAAGCCACGCGAGCCCTTCACCCCAGCAAAGAACGCAAACCCGGGTCTCCAACCTCAGGCCGTGATCTCTCGAGCCACGTCTGGTCAGCACCCCTCAGCTCGGGCCGAGGCCTCCGCTGACGCCACGACTTTGGGGCGTTCCAGGGGCGCGGGGTGATCAGACTCAGGAGATGTTGGAAAGGAGACTGAGTGGGAGGCGGAGACGGAACTTGGGGAGATAAGGAACGGCGTCCCCACCACGATGAGGGACGCGAGGCGTGGCCGTGGGAAGCTCCGTGGGAAGGCGGAGGCAGCCAGAGCCCGATCCCACCCCCCATCGGGCAGAGCAGTTTGTAAAGTCGGCAACTTTTGCTTCGTGGGCAGCACGAGACGTTCTCTACCCTCGTGCCAGCCGCTCTGGCTCCTCCCCTGGCCCAGCCCACGGCCACCTCCGCCCGCTGCCGCCCCCCACAGCCCCGGCGGCCACAGCTGGTACAGCCCGGGCACTGCCCACCCTCCCACCCGCACCGGGCGACCACCTCCCGCCCAGCCCCGCGGGCTGGACTCCGGCGATGACTTCGTTTTTGTATACTTTCTTTTCTTTATTTTTTAAAATACATTCTTATTGATTTCAGAGAGGAAAGGGGAGGGAGAATGGGAGATAGAAACTTCAATGAGAGAGAATCACAGAGCGGCTGCCTCCTGCACGCCCCCCCCCCCCCCCGGGGATGGAGCCCGCCACCTGGGCCTGTGCCCTGACCGAGAGGGTGGGCACCAGCCCTGACGGCTGGTCCTGAGGCCACAGGGGTGGCACTGTGGGCACCTCTGTGACACAGCCTCCCGGTCGCGCACACATGTACCTGTTTACCTAAAGCCGGTCAGCCGGGGACTGGCCCGCAGTGGGAGAAGTCGGAGGTGGCCAGGGTCTGAATCAGGGGGAAGGAGGGGGGGGAGAAGCTAGTGGGGGGGGGGTCACTGTGGCCTCTGGCACAGGCGAGCGGAGCCGACACCCCGGAGAGAGCGGTGGCGGCAGATGCCGGTCAGGCCTCAGAGTCCCGCAGCCCACAGCAGCCCGGGACACCGGCACAGACCACGCTCCCTCCCCTGTTCCTCCGAGCGCTCCCCACATCTCCGAACCCGAGCCAGGCTCCCCCTCCCCGCCCACCCTCCGAGAACATGTGGGCGGGGAACAGAAAAGACGCATCACAGCCTGACAGCCTCTGACAACACCTTAACTTGAAAATTGCTGTAAATGGGCGTAATGCTGTGTGGGCAGAGGCAGCCTGCGGCATCGCCCCCAGCACACCCCGTGAAGAGCCCCGCGGTGGGGTTCACTGACTTCAACTGCCTGATCCCCAGCTGGGTGTGGCCTGGTCCCCCCCCCCCCCAACCCTGGGCCTCCCTGGCCATCCCTCCTGGGCCCGGGCAGTGGCCTCTGGCTTACTCCCCTGAGTCGGTGGCTGCCCCCCCCCCCCCCCCCCCCGCTCCTCCTCAGAAGCAGGTGCTAGGAGCTGAGAGGGGAACGTCAGGGGCTCCAGCTTCGGCCTGAGCGTCCGAAGGAGCTTCCTGGTCCCGATGGCTGAGTCTGCCGGCTCCTCGAGCACCCCACCAGGGGCCTGAGCAGGCCTGACCCCTTCCTCGGGGGGCCTTGACCTCTGTTCCCCTCCCTCTTCCCCCCCCACACCCCCCCCTCCTGGTAAGGGCCAGGCAAGGCAAAGAAATGAGCGAGTTCCACGCCAAGCCTTTCCCGGAAGCCCCGCCCCCCTGAGGACACGGGGTTCCCCCCATCCCCTCCTCCCCAGGGGGTCTCCACCCCAGCCTGTCCCTGCTCAGCCTCTCCCCGCCTCTCCCCTGCTGCAGGGAAGGGCCGGGCAGGGGGCAGGGGGCGCCTGCACCAGGCTGTGCCCTGTGCTCACCCTCCGCTCGCCCGGAGGCTGGGAGCCCGATGCCCCGGCCGCCCAGCTCGGCAGCCCAGCCCGAGGAGCTGCCAACGGGCGAGGGGCAGGTGTCCGGGGCGTCAGGACAGAGGCAGGTGTGGGCGGAGGGAGAGGGGTAACGTGACATGTTCTGCTTTGGGGGGTCGATGAGGGCCCCACAGCAAACAGCTTCCTGCCCCGGCCTAGCCCCGTCCATGGAGGGGGTCCTCCAGCCTGCTCAGGCGGCGGCCAGCCCCGAGGCTGGGGGGGGGTGCCCACTGCAGTCAGACCCCGGAGCTGCCGTGCCGGGGTCTGTGCGGCATGCCGGCGGGCCTGCCGTCGCCCAGACCTGGGGAGGCCGCACCGAGCCGGTCCCTCTCCTGAGCCTGCGCTTCCTGCACCCACACCACCTGCGCCCGGGAGGCAGGGCCAGTCCAGCCACAGGGCCGGGGCCCCAGCGCCCCTCTCCTCCGGCTCGGGCCGCCCTCCCTGGCCCGCAGAGCTGCCCTGGGCGCCCGGGAGCCGCGAGCACTCTGTGTGCGGCCTCCAGAGGAGACGGACACAATGGGGAGTCAGCGCCGGGCAGGGATTCCAGGAGGGGGGGAGCGGGGAGGGGAGGGGAGCCAGCCTGAGCCAGGCCTCCACCCCCAGGCACCGGGGCGGGGGAGGGGGGGCAGGAGGGGAGCCTCTGGCCCGCTGCCATGAGGGGTGCAGCCACCCCCGGACAGGCCTGCGGGGGACCCTGTGCTGAGGCCCCGGCCCTGGGACCGGAGGGGCGAGGACAGAGCTGCAGCCCGGGCCCCAGGCAGCCTGGCCGAGCAGACGGGTGCCTGCACCCCGGGGCCAGCGGCTCCGGTCCCCATGCTGCTGGGGCGCTCTGCCCTCACACACACCTGCGTCCTCTGACATGTGGCTATCTGTGCACACATGCGTGCGCCCGAGCCCCGGCTCACCGGGGAGGGCGGGAGCCTGGGCTCACTCGTGCTTGGAAGCCGTTCCCGGCCCCTGGCCGGGTCCCGCCCCAAACCCCAAAGGCCGCGCCCCACGCTCAGCTCCCGAGGAGCCCCGGGAAGGGCCTGAGAGTCGCTTCCTCCCCTACCTTTGCGGTTCCTCTGGCTCTCTGCCAGCTGCTCCGAGCACCGGCAGCTTCCGGCCTCCTCGGGGTCAACCCAGGCCACGGCCAGGCCGACCCGGGCGTGGGGTGTGGGGTGTGGGGTGGGGTGTGGGGTGGGGTGTGGGGTGTGGGGTGGGAGGAGGAAGCCAGCCGGCCCGGAGGGGCTGGTGCAGGCTCAGGGCCTCGCAGCCAGGCTGAGCGGGAGGCTCCGGAGCCGCTGCTGCTGGGCCCGCCGGGGCTCGGGGAGGCCGGGCTGGCGCTGCCCCGCGGGCTGTGCCCCGTCCGCGTCCCGGGCGGCCTCGGGCGGCCTCTGAGGGCGCAGCAGGAGGCCGGGATCCCCGCACACGCACCGGGGAGATGGAGCCCAGGCGGAGGGGGCCAGGTGCAGGGCCAGGTGGCCACCGGGGGCCAGGTGCTCCCGCTGGAGCTGTGGGCGGGGTGGAGCGGCCGCTCGTGTCTTATGCCTTACGCTCTGGCTGAGAGCGGTAGTGAAGGGAGCGAGATGTTTGCGGGCAGATAGCGCTGGGGGTGTGTTCATTTTTTATTTTCCACTGACTTGTAAAAATACGTTTTTACTCATTTCAGAGGGGGAGAGAGAGAGAGAAACATCAGCGATGAGGGAGAATCGTTGGTTGCCTGCACACCTAACACTGGGGATGGAGCCAACACCGTGACCTCTGGGTTCATAGGTCATGGTTCACCCTCTGAGCCATGCCGGGCAGGGTACTTTCCACTGACTTCCAGAAAAAGGGGGAGGGCGGAGGAGGGGGAGAGAGAGAGAAACATGGATGTGAGAGAGACACAGGCATTGGCCGCCTCCTGAAAGCGCCCCTCGGGGGGCTGGGGGACCCACAACCCAGGCGCATGCCTTCGCCCAGAGCCACACTGAGGCCCCGTGGCCCGCAGGCAGGCGCTCTAACCACTGAGCTGGTGGCCGGGGTGTTTTTTTTTTTTTAATATATTTTATTGATTTTTTACAGAGATGAAGAGAGAGGAATAGAGAGTTAGAAACATCAATGAGAGAGAATTATCGATCAGCTGCCTCCTGCACACCACCTCCTGGGGATGTGCCCGCAACCAAGGCACATGCCCTTGACCGGAGTCGAACCCGGGACCTTTCAGTCCGCAGACCGAGGCTCTATCCACTGAGCCACACCGGTTTCGGCGGTGGCCGGGGTGTTAAGTTCACTTCTGCCCCTCGTCAACCCGGGCGGTCCGGCCCTCCGCTCCGAGGGGCGCAGGCTCTCCATCCAGCAGCCCATAGGTGACCCGTGAGGTTCCCGGGAGCTGTGACACCCCTCCCTGGCCCAGCCCCAGGGTGGCTGGTCCTCACTGCCCTGACGGATGGCTCCCCCCTGAGGCACCGGGCCGAGGGGAGCACAGGAAGCACCTGCTCCTCCGGCTTCCTGCGGGGAGCAGGGGGGGGGAACCCCGGGGGGAGGGAAGGCGGAGCAGCTCAGCCCATCCCTTCCCAGGTCTCCGGCTGCCTCTCAGCCGGGGGCGGGGCAGCGGGGGGCGGGCACAGCTCGGAGAAGGAAGACAAAGGGCTTTGTCTTTGGCCCTGGCTGGTGTGGCAAAGTGGAGAGAGCGTCGGCCTGCGGACTGAAGGGTCCTGGGTACCATTCCAGTCGAGGGCACGTGCCTGGGCTGTGGGCTCCATCCCTGGTGGGGGGCGTGCAGGAGGCAGCCGATCCATGCTTCTCTCATCATTGATGTTTCTCTCCGCCACCCTCCTCCCTTCCTCTCAGACATCAATAAAAACATACTTCAGTTTGGCTCGGTGGATAGAGCATCGGCCTGCGGACCGAAGGGTCCCAGGTTTGATTCCGGTCAAGGGCATGTGCCTTGGTTGCGGGCACATCCCCGGTAGGGGATGTGCAAGAGGCAGCTGGTCGATGTATCTCTGTCATCGACGTTTCTAGCTCTCTATCTCTCTCCCTTCCTCTCTGTAAAATATCAATAAAATATATTTTAAAAAAAATAAAAACACAAAGGAATCTTTGCAGGACTTTAGGAAGGGGCTGAGGGAGGGCGGACCCTGGTGCCCACGCTGTGCGTGGAGGGAGAGCAGCTGGGCAAAGCCCCTCCCTCCCGCCCCCCTCGCAGGGAGGCCCCAGGCAGACTACACGCGTTCTCACCCACACGACGCACGCCTGTAGCGCGTGCCAGGCCGCGGTGGCACAGGGAGAGGAACTCGGACGCCATTCCCGCCGGACAGGCTTAAAACACAAGTGGCTCCACGTTTATTTTATCTCAGAAAAGACATTCCCGTCGGGGAAAGGCAGTGAGGCCTCCACGGGCCGGCCGGCGAGCTGCCCGCACCCACGCAGGCCGGCCCGCCCTCCCAGCCCTCCGGCTCCATCGCAGCATCGCCCACCCGCCCGGCCCAGCTCCGCCCCCGGGACAGGGGACAGGGCTCCGGGCCGGGGGAGCCGCAGGACTGCGCCAGGGGGACAATAATAACGTTAAAGGGGCATCGCCACGCTCACATTTCCTCCCGGAAAACAGAGTCCAACGCCAGGTCCAGGCACAGCGGCTCCCAAACCCTCGGAAAGTCTGGGGTGGGGGTGGAGGGGCAGGCAGGGGCCCCCAGGAGCCACGCCGCAGCCTTGGGGCCCGCGGGCTGCTCTGCGGAGACAAGGTGGCCCCTCCAGATGCGTCCGGAGGGGGGGCCGGAGCCTGCCCAGCCGAGCTGCTCGGGGGGGGGCCGTGCTCCTGGCCGGCACAGGGGACCCCGAGAGACACGCCCCTCTCGGGCTCTGAACCCCTCGCAGGGCCGGCCGCGTGGGGACCAGCCGGGAGGGGAAGGTCTCGGGGCGCAGTCACCCTCCCCCACCGCCCGGACCGGCTCCCCGGCTGCAGTCCCTTCCCGGGGGCGGCTCCTCAGGACACGCCGGCTCCGTCCTGGGCCAGGGGCCCCGCCGGGCCGGGGAGGTCCGGGCCGAGGAGCTCCACGTCGTCGGGGAGGCAAGGGTCCCCGCGAGCCCCGCGGGCACCCCGTGCACTCGCCGCCGCCGGCCCCAGAGCGTCGCCGTCGGGGGGCCGCCGCTCCGGGCGGGCGGCGCTCCCGTTGGCCAGCCAGCCGGGCGGGTGCCCGTTGAGCCGGAGGCTGATCTGCTCGCCGTCCCCGCCGCCGCCGGGAGCCGCCCCGGCCCGGCCGCTGGCGCCGCCCGCCTTGAAGGCGTCCCGGGGCCGCCGGCGCCGCGGCAGCAGGTGGCTGCGGAGGATGCGGCGGAAGGTCTGGCGGAACTCGCGGATGCGGTAGGCGTAGATGAAGGGGTTCACCACGGAGTTGGAGTGCGAGAGGACGATGGCCAGGTACATGAGGCCGGGCGGCGCGTGCCGGCACTGCGGGCAGAAGAAGGTGAAGCCGTTGATGATGTGCAGCGGCAGCCAGCACAGCGCGAACAGCCCCACGATGATGGCCAGCGACTTGGCGGCGTGCACCTCCTTCTGCAGCGTGGAGCGCGCGCGGGCGCCGGGCAGCGGCGGCCCGTCCATCTGCTGCAGCTGCCGCCGGGCGGCCTGGAAGATGCGCAGGTAGACGCCCAGCATGAGCAGCAGCGGGCCCAGCACGCAGGCGAAGAAGTTGTAGTAGACCATGTAGCTCATGGGCACCACGTCCTCGAAGAGGCAGGCCACGCGGCCCCCGCCGCAGGCCCGCGACCCGTTGCCGTCCTCCCGGGGCCGGTCGCAGCTGTTCCAGCCCAGCATGGGCGTCAGGCCGATGGCGAAGGACAGCACCCAGCACACGGCGATGACGCCCTTGGCCCTGGCGCCCGTCACCAGCCCGTTGTACCTGCGGGGGGCGGGGGGGGGGGGAGGCAGGCGTCAGGGACCCGCGCCCCACTTCCCGCCTCCGTCTCCCCACCCTCACGGGAGAGCAGCCCCCCCCCCCGAGGCCAGCACGGCCCCATGCCCAGGTGGTTGTCGGTCGGCATCGCAAGCACCCCTGGCCCTTCCTCGGTGTGGTCTGAGGACATCGCTAAGTGAGGACGGGGGGTAGGGGAGACGGGGGACAGGGGATGGGGGATCCAGGAGGCAGCCAGTGCCACTCGGCCCCTTCCTGCCAGGCTACAGGTGTGCCCGGCGCGGCCGGGTCCCAGGAGGGGCTGTACAGCTGATTTTCGGGGTAAAATCCCCGTGGCTTTTTAAAAAAAACATATAGCCGAGGTCGGTTTGGCTCAGTGGTAGAGCATCGGTCTGGGGACTGAAAGGTCCCGGGTTCAATTCCGGTCAAAGGCACGTACCTTGGTTGCGGGCACATCCCCGGTAGGGGGTGTGCAAGAGGCAGCTGGTCGATGTTTCTCTCTCATTGATGTTTCTGGCTCTCTATCTCTCTCCTCTCTATAAAATATCAATAAAATATATTAAAAAAACAGAAAACAAAAAAACACACATATATAGCTGAAACTGGTTTGGCTTAGTGGTAGAGCATCGGTCTGCGGACTGAAAGGTCCCGGGTTCGATTCTGGTCAAGGGCATGTACATTGGTTGCGGGCACAGCCCCAGTAAGGGGTGTGCAGGAGGCAGCTGGTCGATGTTTCTCTCTTATCAAAGTTTCTAGTATCCCCCTCCCTTCCTCTCTGTAAAAAATCAATAATATATATATATATATATATATATATATATATATATATATATATATTTTTTTTTTTTTTTTATTTAAAAAACATATATATTTCTATTGATGTCAGAGAGGAAGGGAGAGAGAGTGACAAAAGCATACATGGTGAGAGAGAATCCCGGACCGGCTGCCTCCAGCACGCCTCACACCGGGGATCAAGCCCGCCACCCGGGCCTGTGCCCTGACGGGGAATCGAACCCTGACCTCCTAGGTCACAGGTGGACGCTCAGCTCCCTGGGCCCCATTGGCTGGGCTCCTGCGGCTTCAGCTGTGTCAGCTGGTGGCCTCGGACCTCCCCACGAGCCCTGGTCTATGGTGGGGAAACTGAGGCCCACGGAGAGCAGCAGGCTTACTGCGGGTGTCCCGGAAGCCGGGGCCACTCCGCAGCCACAGACCCAAAGCCGCCAGGAGGCCGGGTCCGGTTCCCGGCGCCTCGGGCGGCAGTGAGCTTCCGGGCCTGGAGGCAATCGAGCAGGGACGAGCCGAGATGATGGGGCTGGTGTGGAGGCCCCGGAGGCCCCTGCCGGCTCCGGCCGCAGACCGGCCTGGGCGTGAGTGCCGGGGATGCGGGCCTGGCCTGAGGTTTAGGACATGCTGGGCAGCTCTGGTCGTGGCCTTGGAGAAGGCCCCTGGCAGGCACAGCCAAGGCCTCGAGCAGCGCTGGCTGTGGGGGCAGGTCCAGGGGGCTCCCAGCTGCCCCGGGAAGGGCCGGGAGGGGGCAGGGCAGCTGCCCCCTGACTTCAGGCTGGTCGCGCTGCGGCGTTATCCGTGTTTAGAAACACCGGCTCCTTTTGTTCAAGAGACAGCCCTCGGCTTGAGGCCGGGGACCAGGCCCCCAGGAGCCACACCGGACAGCGGCCCCGGGCCTTAGCGCCGGCACCACCGGGGTAGCACCACCCGGGGAGCACCACCCCGGGAGGGGGCCCAGAGGGGCAGCGGGCTTCCCAGGGTCACACAGCGCGTCCCGCCCTCCTCCACCAGAAACAGCCACGGCTCTCTTTCCTCCACCAGAAACAGAGCGAGACCACAGCTCGCTCTCCCTGCTGCTGCTGCCCTTTGGGGGGGAGAAGGGGGGGAAAGTGAGGTTCCCATCGGGCCCGCCCAGCCACGCGTAGCCTGCCCTGCCGGGGTGCCAGCTCTCGGCTCTCCGTCCCCTGGGAGCCACCCTCCCGGCCGGACTGCCCGCTGCTCTGCCCGAGGCCAGGCCGCCGGCTCCCAGGGACGGCAGCCCCGGTGGGAGGGAGGCAGCCGTGCCGCCAGCGGGCTGTGGTCCCGGGCCTCCCCGTTCCGCCCAGAGAAGCAGAGGGAAGACGGCGAAGGGCCCCCGGTTTGACACTCACGTTCCATTTGCTCTTCCAGCCGCTCCTCTCCCCCCCACCCCCCCGCTGGCGCCCCACCTGCTTGGGGCTGGAGTGCCCCCTCCCCTGAGGCCCCCCTGGGCGCCAGGGGCAGGGAGGTGGGCGGGCGGACACCTGCAGCCGCACCCCGGCTGGGGCGGCGGAGGCCACGCACACACACGTGGCCTCTGGGGGAGCCTCCCGACCCGGGGTGGTCACTTCACGGGAGAACCCCGCAAAACCCCTCCGCCAGCTCCCCACCCCGCCTTCTCCCCAACTCCCCTCAACTCCCCCCTTCCCCACGCAAAACGCCTCCGCCAACTCCCCCCCCTCGCACCCCCCGCACCCCCCCCCCGTCCAGGCCGGCTCCCGCGGGCACTGGAGGCCGGAGGGGCAGGGCGTGGGCACTCAGGCCACATGGCTCCTGCGGCCTCCACTTCCCCTCCGGTCATCTCCTCCCGAGAGACTGCCCCCGGGGGCTGGGAGAGCTGGCGGAGGGGGGCGGGCTTCTAGCTCCGATCCTCTGGTTTCCCGGGGTGCCCCCCGCCCCCCTCCCCCCGGTGAGCACACCGCCCAGGCCTGGGCCACGCTCCCCCGCCACCCGCCGGAGCACAGCGGCCTCGTCCCCAGGGCAGGGGGGCCGGGAAGGGCCGGGGGGCCGGGGTCACAGGGCCCCGCAGGATGGGACGCCTGCTGGCAACGGGCCAAGCCCGGGGCAGCCCCGGAGGGAGCCCCGTGGGGGGCCCTGTCCCCCCAACACACCCCGCAGCCCGGGCCCCGGGCGGGCGGCTCACCGGAGCGGGATGCGGATGGCGATGTAGCGGTCAATGGCGATGGCCAGCAGGCTGAAGATGGAGCTCTGCGTGAGCACCAGCACGAAGCAGGCCAGGAAGAGGCAGCTGTGGCAGGCGGCGCAGAAGCCGATGCTGATGGTGATGGCGAAGGGGATGGCCAGCACGCCCACGGCGATGTCGGCGGCCGCCAGCGACACCACGAAGAAGTTGGTGACGCTCTGCAGGTTGCTGTTGAGCCACACGGCCCAGCACACGAGCACGTTGCCCAGCACGGCCAGCACGGCGATGGCCAGCTCCACCACCATGTACACCGCCAGCGAGCCGGTGCCCGTGCCGGCCATGGCCACGGCCGCGGGGGGGCGGCGAGCACGCGGGCCGGGCCGGCTCTCGGTCCATAGCTGCGGCGCCGCCGGCCGCCCTGCCGCGCCCTCCCGGGGCGCCCCGCACGCTTTGGGGGGGGCTCCTAGGGGCTTCCGCGCGGCTCCCGCGGCGTCTTCGGCAACCAGGCCGCCCCCCGGGGTTCTGGCGGCATCGCGCTCAGCTCGGCGGCATCGGCGTCAGGGTCCCGGCACCTGCGGAGGAGAGGCGCGTGAGGGGCTGGCGCTGCGGGCGGGGGGCACTGCTGGGTCCCCCCCACCCAGAGGCCCAGGGAGTGGGACCCTCTCCAAGGAGAGTCCCTCCCGTTCGTCCCTCCCTCTTGGCCTCTCAAGCCCACGGCAGCCCTGAGAGTCCGTCCCCGAGCTCACTGCCACCCCACAGCCCCCCCCCCGCGCCCCCCCAAAGAGCCCCCTCACCCCGGGCCCCTCAGGCCCGGCGGGGAGCAGCTGGGGGACCGTGTGCTCCCTCAGAAGGAGCCGGGCGTCTGGTGTGGACCCCGTGCGGCTGCCAGCGGCGCCCTCCTGCGCCCGGGGGCGGAGCGGCCCCGCCAGCTGCCGGCACGTGGGCGGGGGGCGGGCAGCCAGCTCCCTCCCTCCTCCCACCCGCTCCCCCACCTGCTCGCTGCCTGGCGGTGCCGCCGTGGGCGCCGGGCGGCGACGGGCACAGCCCGATGTGCCGGGAGACTGTCCTCTCCGGGCCTCGGTTTCCCCCCTTGACACGTGAGGGGGTGGACCCTCAGGGCCTCCGGCCCGATTCCAGGAGGAGGAAACCCAGTTCTGCAAGGCCTTCCCGGAGCCAGGAGGCCACGGCCGTGGGGGGGTCACTGACCCGGACGCACAGGCAGGGGGCTCGGAATCCCCCCAAATGCCCGGTGCACCCCCTCTCCCCACCGCCTCCGTCCCAACCCGTCATCACACGCGTGTCGGCGTGTGTGTCCCCTCTGCCAGACAGCCTCCTCCAGCCCGGCCCCCGGGCCCCGTGTGCGCGGCAGCGGCCGGAGCAGGAGGCTGGAGCCTGCAGCCCCCACCCGGGCCGAGGGCGCCCTCTCTCCGGAACCGAGGGTCCGATGCCGGACCATCACCAGCCCCCCGGCCTCCCACCAGCCCCGCGTCTCTCGGGAGCTGGCCCTGCCCTGGAGGCCGGCGGACGCCCTGGGGCCAGGACGGGCCTCGGGCCTAGCCCCCCTCTGCCCAGCGGTCCCGTGCCGGCCTGCGTACCCGCCCCCACTCCTCAGGGCCCCCCCAGTTCTCAGGGTTCCCCCAGTCCTCAGGGTCTCCCCGGTCCTCAGGGTCTCCCCACGCCTCTGTGTCTGGGCTGCGTGTTGAGCAGCACTGGCACCTACACCCACACACACACACACACACACACAGCGGTCTTGCAGGCCCTTCCAGGTGTGGTCAGCAGCCCTGGGTGAGGCCGGCCCGGCCCCCGGCCACCTGGGCATCGCCGGACCAGGCTCTCCCGGCCCGAGCACGGCCTGCGGTCGGAGGCACCATCTGCGGGCAGGGCCCCCCAGGCCGCAGGGAGGGGGGCGGAGGTGCCGTGCTGTGGCCTTGGCCGGGCTTCTGCGGTGCACGCGCTCCCGTGACGGCCAGCGAGGTCCCCTCCGTCACCGTCACCAGCACCCACGGGACCCGTGAGACCCACCTCCAGCCCCCCCCCCCCGCGCCTGCGCCGTCCCAGGGCCGCCCGCCCGGACACAGGGCTGCACCCCGACCTCCTCAGCTCGCCGTGCAGCCTGAGCGCTCACGGTCCCCGGGACCCCATCTCAGATGAGGAGCTGAGCCCCAAAGAGCCTCACAGGAGCGGCCCTGGGAAAACAGCAGCCAGACGGTTCCTGGGTCCCCCCCCTGCGCCCCCCGCACCTCCCTTCCCAGGCCTCCCAGAGCCGCAGGGAGCCCGGGCGCGGGGAGGACCCGGCCGTCTCCTGACCCTCGCGGTGGCCGTGCGTCTGCGGAGCCCCGGCCCCCGCCGCAGCCGGAGGGGAAATTAAATATCAATCACGCATCATTTCCCGCGCCGGCCGCGCCGCGCCGGGGCAGAGGTCAGGCCGGCCCACGCGCTGCGGCTCATGCCGGGCCCCGTGGAGGCGCTGGACGGCCAGCCCACGGCCGCCCGGCCCCCGCCGACCGCCGCCCCCGCCCGCCCGCGCGGGCCTGGAGCCTCTCATTAAAACCCCATTTAATCACAACCCACAGGTTTCCCGGCCCCATCCCGGCTCTCTGCATGGCGGGCTGGCGAGGCTTTCTGTGCACACGCCCAGATGTGGGCCCCGGAGCCCGCTGGCCGGGGTGCCCGCTGGTGGGGTCCCCCCACGCCCCCCCGGCTCCCAGGCCGGGCAGGACCCCCCACCTCTGCTCCCGGGGGCGGCTAAGGGCAGCTGGAGCCCGGCTGGGGACTCAGGCCCGGCACAGCCACACGGGGCCCACCCCCGGGATCACGGTGCCATGTTCTCCCCACAGACGTCTCCCGAGGACCACCTCCTCCACGCCAGGCGGCCGCTGGCACACGGGAGCCGGGTCCGAGCAGGGCCTGAGCCGCCCGCCAGCAGGGGCCCGAGGGAGCACTGGCCCCAGGAGGCTGTCCTGAGGGTCAGCGCCCCCCCCCCCCCCGACGGCCCCGGGCATGGAGGCTCTTCAAAGAGATAAAGGAGGGAATGGCGCCCATCACCGAGAGCGAGGACTCACGGGCCAACGGGCAGAGAGGAAGCGGGTGTTCGGGACGAGGAGCCGCCGCCACCACCTCACGTCCAGGCCGCCCTGTCGGAGCCGAGAACTAGCGGATGGAGGCAGAGAGCCAGCCTCAGGGTGCGGGGTGGGGGGTCTGACGGCCACACGGGGAACTCTCACCGAAACTCCACGGGCAGCAGGGTCTGATGCACCAGCTACCTGAGTCTCCAGATGCGACGGGTCGGGGGGGCTCCGTGGAGAGCCCAGAGGGCCACGGGCAGCTCAGCTCCTGTGCCAACCACAGCCGCCCGCCGGCCCTGCCCCGACCGGCTTCGGGCGGCCCAGGCCTGGGCACCAGACTCCCAGAGCCCCAGGGCCCGGGGACCCTCCAGCCCCTGCCTCCCTGGTCTGGGCAGGTGTGAGCAGCCACCAGGTCCCGCCGCCTCTTCCCTCCCTCCCTCCCTCCCTGCAGGGCTGCCCGCGGCTCCAACCTCAGGGACTCGGTGCAGGCACCCCGGGGTGCCCCCTCCTTCCCTGCCCCTGGGGTGTGAGATGACTGTTCTCAGCCCCCGGAGGGCAGGATGTGGGCAGGAGCGGGGCGGGGATCCAGCCCCCCAACCCCCAGGAGGCTCCACATTGCCTGCCCCCACCGCCCCACTCCCTTCTCCCCACTGGGCACCCAGCGTCCCTCCCTCCCTCCCCCACGGCCGGGCCAGATGCCGGAGAGGCTGCAGCCCCCGTCCCCCGTCCCAGCCCAATGTGGCCGCGCCCCCCTCGCTGGCTGCCTGCCGACACCCCCTCCGAGGGCCACTCACTCCTCAGCACCGGTGCGGGGTGCCCACCCCCTCCCTCCGAGACCCTTCCCCTCCGTGCGGCCACGGGGGGCCAGGGGTGACGCCCCGGGGCAGGGGGGCGGGGAGACAGCAGCCCAGACCTGAGGCCCTCACCGCGTGGGGCTGCCCCATGTTTGGGGGGGGCAGGGGGTGCCTCCGGGGGCCGCTGGGCTGCCAGGAGTGAGGTGGAGCCCCGAGGGAGCCAGGCGCTGTGACACCAAAGTGGCTGGGACGGCTCATCGGAGGGGAGCGTGGCTGGTCTGGGGGGACAAGGAAGGGGGGGCAGGCAGAGGACGGTCTGGGGGGACAGGGAAGGGAGGGGGGGTCCAGGCAGAGGACCGCTGGGGGTGGCAGGGAAGGCCTGAGGGGCCCTGGAAAGTTGGGGTGTCTTCCTCCCATGGGGCACTCACTGTGGAGTGGCGGCTGCTCCTCCCCTCCGTCCAGACCCCTGAACCCCAGGATCCACGGCTGCCAAGCCCCGGGCCCTCAGGGCTGCGGACTGGGGGCCTCCCACCCCACGGCCCTCCCCCGCCCAGGGCTCTGTCCGGGGAGCGGCTCCGGCTCTCCTCCTTCCCCGCCACCGGGGCCCACGGCCCGGGCAGGGCGCCCCCCCGGCAACCCCCCAGGGCCGCCCCGCTCCCCTGGCCCAGACCCCTCCCGGGCGGGGACTCCTCCCTTTTGGTAACTCGGCCCCTGACTCTGCGGTCAACTCAGCACCCCTGACCGCACCCCAAACCCCTTCCCCGCCCCCCACCCCGGCTCCCTGGGGGCGCCTCCAGGTGCAGCCCGCCCTGAGGAGGCCCCGGGCCATTTCCAGCTCCTCGGGGGGCGGGGGGTGGTCAGCGGCTTCGGGGTTTAGGTCCACAGCGGGCACTGCCCGCCACCAGGGCCCAGAACTGTGCGGGGTGCCCGGCCCTGAAGCCACATGTCCCTCCGGCAGCGACTCCTGTGGGGTCCCCTGTCCCACGAGGCTAACGGCCTCCCATGTCCCCCCAGCCAGGCCCCCCCTCACTGCCCCTCTCCGGGGGGCCCTGCTCCTGAGAAGATGGGGGGGGGGGCGGGGGGACCTGCCCTTCACGGGCCAGCACGAGGGGGGTCACACACAGCGCCCTGGGGTCACCGGCCGGCTCCCCTGACCACAGCGCCCTCTGCCCCTGAGCCCCGAGCTCCTGTCCGCCCAGGCGCCGGCCGGACGGCTCTGGGGGCGCCAGGCCACCGTCTGGGGGCGCAGGGGGGGCCGGCCGAGGGGGGCGCAGGGCCCCGGGGCCCCGGGCCTGTGACAGGCCCCCCTCCCCGGGCCCAGCCGGACTCCAGGCCGGGGGAGCGGGGACCCCCTTCCCGGCCCATTGGGCGCCCCGAACCCCATCGCAGTCGGGGCGCCGGAAGCTGAAGCGGCGGCCGCGCGGGACTCGGCGGCTCTGCCGGCCCCGCGTCCGTCCCCCTCCGCGGACCCCGAACCCCTCCGCGGACCCCGCACCCTCCGCGGACCCCGCACCCTCCGCGGACCCCGAACCCCTCCACCGGCCCCTCCACGGACCCCGCACCCTCCGCGGACCCCGCACCCTCCGCGGACCCCGCACCCTCCGCGGACCCCGCACCCTCCACCGGCCCCTCGGGGACCCCGACGTCCGGCCCCGCCGCCCGCCGCGCCCCCCGCCCCGGCCCGGCCTCGCCCGGAAGGTCCCCGCGCCCGGGGCGCCCGACGGACGAGGGCGGTTCCCGTCCCCCGGCCCTGGCCTCCCGGTCCCCGGACCCCCGAACCCCCGGACCCCGGGCCCCCGCCGCCCGCCGCCCCTGCGCGCCTTCCGCTCAGTTCGGCGGCCCGAGGGCGGCGCGGGTCCCGCCCGGCATCGGGGTCCCGCCCGGCATCGGGGTCCCGCCCGGCATCGGGGTCCCCCCCGGCAGAGCCTCCGCACGGCCACCCGGGCGCCGCCGCCGGGCAGGCTCGGACCCCAGCCCGCGGGCCCCGCTCCCCTCCCGGCGGCGGGTGGGGAGGTCGGGCGGCCGGCACCCCGAGTGGGAGGGACTGGAGCCGCCCGCCCTGCCCCGGCCCGGCAGCCCCGACAGCCCGGGCCCCGCCGCCCGAGACCCCCGGACCCCGGACCCCGGACCAGGACCCGGACCCGGACCCCGCACCCCGCACCCCGCACCCCGCACCCCGGACCCGGCTGACCTGCCGCTGCGCCCGGCCCCGCGGTCTCCGCCGCCGCTCGGCTCCGGCTCCGGCTCCGGCCGCGCCGCTCACGGGCGCCCCCTGCCGGCGGCTCCGGGGCTGCCTGTCCCCGCCCCGCCCGCCGCGCGGGGAAACCGAGGCCCCGATCGCCCGCCCGCCCGGAGGCCGCTCCCGCCTGGAGCCCGGCGGCGGCACCGGGGGCCCCTGCTCCCCGGAGGGCCCGCTGCTCCCCGGCTCCCCGGCTCCCCGGCTCCCCCGCTCCCCGGCTCCGCGGCTCCGCCACCGCCGCCCGCGCCCCCCGCGACCGGTCTCCGCCCCGGACGCCGCCCGGAGCCGCCGGCGGCCGCGCTCTCCCTCCCGGGCCCCGCGGGCGCCCTGCACCCCTCCCCGCGCCCGGCGGGGCCTGGGCAGTGCCGGTGCCCGTCCTCCGGCCCCTCCCGGGCCCCGGGCGCCCGGGCCGGCCCCGCCTCCTCACCCGCCTGGGGCCCCGGGGCGCCCCGCCTGCACCCCAGCCTGGCCCGCCTCCCCAGTCTTGTGTGGTGGGCGGAGGGGTGGGCCCCTGAGCTCAGAGGACGCCTCTGGCCCCCAAGTCCAAGGGCCCCGCTGTCCCCCCTTCCCGCCAGGATTTGGGGCCCAGGCCACGAGCAAAGGTTGGGGCGTCACTTTCTGCTCCCCAAGCCCCGGGCCCGCGCCCTGGAGACTTCACATCGCCAACAGCCTCACATCCGGCCCCAGCCCAGCAGCAGGGACCGACCTTTGACCCTGGCGTCTGGAGACGGGGCGGCTGGTGCATCAGACAGCTGGCCGCCGCTGCCCTGACTGCCCGGGGCCGAGGGGCCTGCCCGGGGCCAGCTGGACCCCGGGGCTGAGGGCAGGGGTGTCTCTGCACGGCCGCCGGGAGACAGCGGGTGGGGAGTGGGGTGCAGGCGCCTGGCCCGTGCCCCCCACTTGCCCCGACTCCGGGTGGCGTTGTCAGTCCCCCGGCAGGTCCTGGGCTCTCCCCAGGGCTGTGCAGGGGCCCTCCCTCCGAGGCAGGGGAGGGGTGAGGAGGGCAGACCCGGGGGAGCCAGGGCCCCCACACACCTGGTGGGGCGAGGCGCCTGACCGTGCTCACTCGGGGACCATCCTGCCCCCTCGTCCAGGCCTTTGTGGAGTCCCAGCTGCATATACCACCCCCCCGCACCCTCCCTCGAGGGGGATGGGGGACTGCGGGAGCCACCCCTCTCTCCCAGGCCTTTGATCACCCCGTGAGGGAGCATCCCCTTCTCCCCCCCCCCCCCCCATTAGGGACACTGCCCTGGGCTGGGCTCGCCTGCCCGGTACCGGTACCGTGGGCTGTCTTGGTTCTGCCGGCACCTCCTGAGCCAGCGTCAGACCTGGGGATACCAGCGGGGCCCCCTGCTCCCTACCACTGCCCTGAGACTCCTGTGGGGTAACCGCCTACCTACCGGGGACAAACCCCCTGCCCCGCCCATTGGGCCACAGTCCTAACTCGGCAAGTGGGGGGGGGGGCAGCGTGTCCCCTCACCTGGGCCCGGAAGGGGCTGGAGGGGCTCGTGGGCAGAGGCTCAGCCACCCTCAGGGGTCACTCTTGTCCCTCAGCCCCCCGCGTGGGCCAGTGACCCTGTCCCCTGCCCTTCCCACCCGGACCACCTCCCACACTGGCCACCCCCACCCTCAGCCCTCAGCGTTCCCCCCGGGGCCCAGCGCACAGCCCCCCACATCGGGGTGGGTCCCCCGGGCCTGGGGGGAGGGGCTGTGTCCTCAAGCCAGAGTGGCCCCAGGACCCGCGCCCCCCGGAGGGAGAGCCGGTCAGGGCAGGGGCTGGCCCAGGCCGGGGGGAGCCACTGCCCAGAGACCCTCCGGCTCAGCCGACGGGAAGCAGAGACACCGGGCGGGCTGCTCCCACACCCCCTCCCCGTGGGCATGTGCACGGCTCACCCACACCTGCTCCGGGCGCTCCTGGGGGACCCTCTGCAGCTGTCGACCCCCCCCGCCCCCCGAGTGTGAGAGGCTGCACCCTGGCACGGAGCCTTGAGGTCGCTTCCTTGACCTTGGGTCCGGCTGCGCTGTCGCCAGGCCCGTGCCCGTCCCCAGGGGCGGAAGGAGGCCCCTGGGCGGGGGTCTTGGCCTGGGCTGGCCGGCCGGGCCAGAAGGAGCCCCGACGTGGGGCCCAGACCTGCTGCCCCTCAGTGGGCACGGGGGTGCCCCCAGGCTCTGGGCACCCACCCTTCCGGCTTCCGGGGCCAGCAGGGCCCCCGGCCCCCTCCCCGCCGGGCCTTTGTTCCCGTCCAGGATGCACCTGGTGGCCTCTGGCCCCCGATTGTTTGCTGCGGGGCCAGCTGGGCCGCGTCGGGGAGCCCGAACCGCCAGACCCGGGACAAAGCCGGTGGGTGCGGGGGCCACGGCCGCCCCCGGGCTGACCCGCGTCTCCAGAGGGGAGGGCACCGAGCACTTCGGGGGCGCAGTGGGGGGCTCGCAGGGCTCCAGGTTCTGTCCAGACTGAGGCAGCCCGAGAAGGGGACCCACATCTGAGCCGCTCGCCAGCGCCCGCAGCCTCAGGGGCACCGCCACCCCAGCCCCGCCAGGGAAGACGCTCCAGCCCCCTGGGGGGCAATCTGCGGCTGGGGAGCCACAGGCAGCTCGCGAGCCACCGTTTGCCGACCACTGCTGTAAGGCATCACCCTTACCCAGAAGTTTTAACTTCAGGTTAAAGACATTAGTGCATTATTAAAATGTTTTTTTACGTGTTCATCCCCAAGGCAGTGGTCGGCAAACTCAACAGAGCGGCAAACTGAGGCTCGCGAGCCCCATGTGGCTCGCGAGCCACAGTTTGCCGACCATGGGTCTAGCCCAGCCGTGGGAAAACTACGGCCCTCGGGCCGGATCCGGCCCGTTCGGCTGTTCTATCCGGCCCTTGGAGCCGAAAGAGCGGAGGGTTCTCTTGCTCTCCCCTCCGCTCCTTCACCAGCAGCCCAGGATGAGAGTGCCAGCGTGGTCAGGCTGCTTTTGTTCCGGCCCTCCCTCCGGTCCAGTGTAAGAACCCATGGTGGCCCTCGAGTCACAAGTTTGCCCACCCCTGGTCTAGCCCATCCTGGCTTTGGGGGCTCAAATAGCAACCCCACTAGGAACCCCGAGTCTCGGGGGCTGTGGGGGGCCTCTGCGTAGATGGGAGGCTGAGGTGAGGGGCTGTGGGCTCCCGAAGGGTGGCCCTGAGCCGGAGCCCCACCCACTGGCAGCAGCCGCCACCCATCCCCACCCTATGCACCTGAGAGCGGGGTGCCGGGAGCAGAGGCCAGCAGGGGACCCTCCTCAGGGCTCCCCTACTGCAGAGGTGGGAAGAGCCCCGGCTCCGGGGTGAGGCGGGGTCAGAGCTGGCTGAGCCCGACCCCAGCCTGAGGCCATGGTCCTCTCTGGGTCTCTCTCCGCCCTGAGGAATGCCTTCCTGCTTCTACCCTCCAACCACTGCCCAAAAGGTTCTAGAACCGTCCCAAGTGCTGCCCTGGGGCGGGCAGAGTGTCAGGTTGGAGGAAGTGGAGCCCTGGGGCCGGCCCCCGGGAGCCAGGTGACCCGTCACCCGAGGCCAGGAAGCTCTGGAGGACAGCAGGCTGTTTGGGGCGGCACCCACCCGAGGGGCACCAGCCTCCCCAGCCAGTGCTGCCCGCTGCCCGGGGTGCAGGGGAGGGCCCTCTACCGCCGCCATCAGGGGCCACTCCGTGCAGGGCCGCCAGTGGAATGGCCGGCACACGCCAAGTGCACACGCCAAGTGCACACGAGCTCCATGTCGGAGCCACAGCCTGGCCTGGGTGGGGGTGGAGCCAGAGCTACGGGGTCCTGGCTTGGTAGGACCTGGGGGCTCAACAGCCCTCCGTGACACCCCCTAACTCGGGTGGTGGGGTTTGGCCTCCGATGGACCCGACTCAGGAGGGGGTGCAGGTCCAGGAAGGGTGCCGCGGGTCCCTGTGCAGTGCGGGAGGCAGTCCACACGTGTGTGACATGTGACATGAGAGATGCAGGAGGCCTGACTGGCTGGGTGCCGGAGGTCTAAGCATCGGTCTCTTTAGATTCTCTGAGGCCGGGGCCACCTCAGGACAGCCTGGTGCTTCTGGGGTCTCAGGACCCGGCCTCATTGGGGTGGACCCCCCTCCCCCGGCTTCTCCCAGGGCCCCCCGCCAGTTCGACCCCCAGCCTGGCCCTGCCAGCACCTGCGAGGTCAGAGGGCGGGAGGGTGTGAACTAGGAAAGCCCAGCGACAGCGTGTTTCACCGACTTTAATACGTCTCGGAGCAGTAATACAACAGGAAAAGCATCGCCGGCGGAAGCCGCCCTTCACGGGCGCTCGTGCTCGGGGCCCGAGGCAGACGGCTTTCTGGAAGCTTCTTGTCAAGTGCTGCGGGGCCACGGCCCCCGAGCGTCACGCTTAGCGTGTGACCACCCAGAACCCCCGCGATGAGGATCCTATAGGAGAAAAGCACGACGTCACGCTTCTGGAATCTTCTGTGGACCCGCTTGCGGGTGTGGGCGGCCAGTGCCCCTGCTGGGCCTCTGGTCAGGGAGACAGGTGGGCCCTCCTCCCGGGCACCCTCTGCCCGGCCCCGGCCCCGGGCTGGCCTTGTGGGCACAGCCGCCTTCCCCCGAGGACACGGAGCCCCACCAGGCCTGCACTCAGCCCAGGAAAGTCCCCCCCACAATGTAGTGAAGAGCCAGCCTCGGCTGCAGGCCGGACATGGTGCCCACGGGCCCGAGGGAAGGACCGGGTGGACGGTGAGGCCCCCACAGCGCCACCCGCAGCAGCGCCGGCGGAGGACCGGCAGAGGCGTCCGCTCGGGGCTGCGAGTGTGGGGGGCTGGGCTCTGCGCCCCGGCTTCTTTCCTCAGCCAACGGGGCGTCTCACAGAAAGCCTCCCGCCAGCAGCCAGCAGCCGGGGCAGGAGGCTCAGCCCCCTCCCAGCCAGGAGCCACACGGCACCCTCTTCTCTTCTGGGCCACACGTCAGAGCCGGCCCCTCCAGCCTGGTGGCCTCCTGCGGCGTGGCTGGGGCCGGGCCGGCTTCCCGCGGCAACTCCTCCTCATGCGACTGTCCGGGCGCCGGCAGGAGCGTCCACCCACAGCGGCGTCCCTGCACGGACCCGGCTCCCGGTGGCAGGGAGGGCCGAGGCCCCGGAGTCGCACCACCAGGACAGACGCCGGGAGCAAGGCTCTGGTTCAAACGGCAGAAGGCGGGCGAGGCCGCCTGTGGCAGGGACGTGGCCAGCGCTGCCCGCGGGGCCCGGGCTCCGTGGGGGCGCCCTCGCAGGAGCTAAGGCACTTCCTCCGTCCGCCCGGAGGCTGCGTGCCTGCACCTGCCGGGGCTCTGCGACCCGCTCCGTCCTCTCCTCCTCCACGCGGCTCCGCGGCCACGCTGGGGGCCGGTGTGTTTCCTCTCCCGGCGCAGGAACCGCCTCACTCGGAGCTCAACAGGAGATCTTGCCCTCGATCCCGCTCAGGGGAAAAGTACGTTTTTATCTAGAGAATTCCTTCCCGTCAGGTCTTTTAAGTCACGGCTGGGTTTCCACGCCCTCCGAGGCCGAGGACGGGAGCCGTCTGAGAGCGCCGTGCGCTGCCGTGACACCAGAACCAGCCCACGCCGTGGGTGCGGAGGCGGGACTGAGAGGGCGGCGAGCACACGCCTGTCTGCACCCGCACCGCGGCTCAGCAGCCTCTCCGAGGGCCACTGGGCAGCCGGCGGCACGGTGGTGCCGGGCCCACGCTGGCCGCGGACGGGCCGGTCCGGGGCAGGAGCCTGCTGGGAGGCCCGCGGGGTCCCGCCGGGGCCGGGGCCGAAGGCTCGCACGCTGGGCAGCGGGCGGCTGAGGCTGCGTGGGGCTGGCGGACGGTGCGGCGCCGTGCTCAGGTCTCGAAGTACTTGTAGATGGCCGTCACGTACAGCATCACGTTCTGCCAGTCGGGCCGCTCCGTGCGCACCATCTCGTTGATGTCCTGGTGGAGGGGGGGCTGCTTAGAGCGCCTGGCACCGGCCGGGCGCCTGCCCCACCGCTCCCAGAACCCGACACGCCTCCTCCCAGACACAGCGCCGCCCTGCCTGCGGCTCCCCCTGCGAGCCGGCTCCCCCTGCCTGCGGCTCCCCCTGCAAGCGGGCTCTCCCCTGCGAGCCGGCCGGCCGGGCCGGGCCCGTCTATGAGGAGCGCTCACTGCGCTGAGAGGCCAGCACGGCCCGAGCTCGGGCTCCACAGCCCGTCTCTCGCTCCGAGGGGGCGCCTCCCTCAGGAGAACAGAGGGAAGCCGGGGGGCTGAGGGTGGGGGGCGGGGGGCTCACCAGGGTGGACTTGATGCCGACGCTCTCCGCCGCCTGGAAGGCCAGGGTGAAGTTCCTCCGCTGCGAGAGAGACTGCGTGAGGCCGCGCTCGGCGAGCGCTGGGCAGGCCCCACGTGCCCCAAACACAGGCGAGCCCTCCGGACACGGGCCGGCCCGACACCGGGCCGGCCCGACACCGGGCCTTCCTCGGTACCGGAGAGGCTCACTCCCACCCCTCAGCCCTCAGCCACCCGAACCCGAGCGGGAGAGAAACCAGAAGCCATTCGGAGTGTGCTCCCTGTGGAAGGGCCGAGGGGCTGAGGCTGGGTGCGCGGGGGCCGGAGCCGCTCACCTTGTCCTGGCTGCTGAGCTCCTGGAAGGGGATGTGGGCCGGCAGGTAGGTGTGCAGGAGCGCGCAGAAGGCCAGCCCGTCGTTCCAGCTGCTGCTGAAGTTGGTGATGTCGATGTTCTGCAGGAGGAAGCACATGGCACACGCTTGCCTTCCCGGAGAGCGTGAGGGGAGGCGGGACGCCACAGCCTCGGAGCCGGCAGGGCAGGCCATGGAGCCAGCGCCCAAGGCCTGGCTGTGTCCGTGACCGGCCCTTCCCCACCCCACCCCCACCCCCAGATCGCCGCCATGGCTGGCAGACAGTGGAGCCGCCCGCCCCACAGCCCGGCAGCCTCGTGGGCACTGGAAGAGGGTCCAAACCGGCCTGCTCTCCCACCCCATCGCGGTCCCGGGAAGCAGCCAGCGGACCAGTGACCTGTCCAAGGAGCTGGGCGGCAGCAGGGGGACAGGTTGGGAACCGGGTCCCGAGCTCCCTACAGGCGCTGTCATGTGCCTCTCACAGCACCCAGGGGCGCGCAGGAGGCGGGCGGAGGCCTGGGGGGCACAGCGGACCTGGTGATGACTGACACTCGGCCCAATCCCCAGCCCGACCGGCCCTCCCGAGAGCCAGGGCAGCGGACAGCGGGCAGCGGGCAGCGCTGGGCCCGGGCGGGGCTCTCGGAGCCGCGGGCGCTGCAGGCAGGCAGCGCTCACCGAGGACCCAGCCTGGCCCCAGAGGTCACGTTCGCAGCTGGAGGAAAACAAATCTGCACTTCCTGCCGGGCGCTCCGGCTCCTGACAGGCAGCTCTCTGGCGGAGCCGCCTACGTGCCGGCCTCACCGTGCTCAGGCCCGGCTCCTGCACGAGAGGAAACCGCCGCCCCCTCCCAGCGGTGAAACCCCAGCCGTGCCCAGCTTCCTCAGACAGACGCCCAGCCCGAGTCCTCGGCGGAGAGCGTGTGCCTGCAAAGCATGCAGAGCCGCTCGAGAAAGAGGAAACCGGGGCTCCTGGGGTTCCCGGGCCGGGGGCCGACTCCCAAGCCTGACAGGCAGACGCCAAAGCAAACCAGCTCAGCCCAAACCTGGCCGGGCCAGCCCGCCCTGGAGGCCGCAGGGAGGCCAGACCAGGCATCCCACCCAGACCGGGCATCCCACCCAGACCGGGCATCCCACCCAGCAGACGACGAGGCCAACAAGCGCCGAGGTTAAAAGGCCGGGAATGGCTTTATGACCGCCGTGGGGCTCTCCACGTGTTTGCTGAGGCTGCGGGTTCTGTCCTCCAGCGGACCTGCAGGCGAGGAGCCCGCCTCTGGGGAGGAGTGGACTGGGCTCCGCAGGTGAAGCCCGGGGTGGCCATAGGGCTGGCCTCCGCCCCACGTGCTCCCCCTGAACCCCAGCTTCTGGGCAGGCCAGCGGCCCCTCGAGTGAAAGGACCTTAAAGCCAGAAGCTGGCGGCTTGCGTGCGGGGACCCTGCCCCAGGCAGGGCCGCTCTTATTGGACGGGAGCTGGGGCTCACGGTCAGCACACCGGAAGCTCCTGTGGGAAGTCGGGTCTCCCTTAGCTCCTGGCCGCCGCAGCCTCTCTGCTGCCCACGGTCAGTCCCTGCCTGGATCCGGGCACAAAGGGCTGTGACATGCGCCAGAACACAGTGCAAAGAGCTTTCAGCATCCGCCCGTCCCCGCAAGGCGCACGTCCTTCCCCCGGAAGTGTCCACTGCGTGACCCGGCAGGGCGGGCGGCGGCCGCGGCCTGGGCCACAGGGACAGCTGCCGTCCTCCTCCCGCGCCTGGAAGCGGAGGCTGACACACGGCGGCCCCGGGCCCTCGGAGCCCAGGGCTGGGACAGACCTGCCTCCTGCCGCTCAGACCCGACGCTGCCCCGTCTGTGGCCTCGGGTGGCCGCAGGGCCTGCCCTGGAGCGGAGGCGCGGGGAGCCACACACACACACACACACACACACACACGTCATCAAACGTCTTTAAATGTCTTAATTTGTCTGCAGTGTAGTTAAGGGCCACAAAATCCCCAAATACCTCCCGTCTGTAAATAGAGCCTGCAGCCGTGCCCTATTTAAGGAAACGCCGCTTCCATGGGCGGCGGCGAGCGGCCAGCGCCGTGACTCATCGCTGCTGGCACGCGCGGCCCGTTTCCCCGCGCCGTCCACGGCCGCCCGAGGCAGGGTCTTCCCACGCTGCCACTCCAATGACCGCACGGGGGCGGGTCACCCCCACGCCGGGCGGGTGGAGTGGGAGGGAGGAAGGGGCGCAGGGTCTAGGAGGGGAAGCCCCTCTGGAGCCGGGCTTCCGGCCGCTGAGGCTGCGCTGCCAATGGCAGACCACTCTGGCTGCAGATCTAGTGTCTCCTGGGGCCTTGTCCTTCTGACGCTGAGCCACGCTCTGCTCCAGGTCAGGGGAGGGGAGAGGAGGGGAGGGGAGGGGAGGGGAGGGGAGGGGAGGGGAGGGGAGAGGAGAGGAGGGGAGGAGAGGGGCATGTGTCCGGGACCCGCATCATGAGTTCCCAGTTTTGAAGAGGGAGGAAGGAAGGAACCAGGGCACCGGCCCAGGGTGAGCCGCCAGCCCTGCACCGTGTGTCCCCGGAGCGCGGTGCCGTGGACCGCTGTGATGGGGTGAGGGGAGCTGACCCAGCCGACGGGCGTCCTTTTCTTTGGGCCCCGACAGCCTGGGCACGAAGCCTGGGCAGGACCCCGAGCCAAGGGCGACGGCGCTGGACGGCCCCGGCCAGCCTGGGGAGGCTCGTGATCCGAGTGCGGGAGACCCGGCAGAGAACCGAGCCGGCGGGTCTCGCTGCGTGGACAGCAGGTGAGCACAGCCCTGCACGGAGCGGCCGAGTCGGGGAGACGTGACCTCAGGAAGGGTCGCTCGCACGGCGCTCAGTGAGACGGACTGATGGCCACAGCAGGAACAGAGTGTCTGACACATGGCGGCGTATATGCACCTGCCACCACCCACCCTCCCTGCGCCCCGAGCCCCTCACTCGGCCGTTTTCCTTCCTGCGGCTCGGCCGGGGGGAGGCCGGCCCCCCTCTCGGCACCAGCAGCCTGGCCACGAGGAAGAGCCTGAGGCACTGTCACGGCCGGGCGGAGGGGTGGGGGGCCCCCACGGGGCGTGTGTGGCACTTTCTCCCCACCCCAGGCTGACTTCATCTGGCTTAATTTACGTTCACGTTGGTTACAGGCCCTTTCTGCCGGCCTCCTGGTGCAAAGCACATTCGGGTGCAGCTAGGGGGGATCCGGGCCAGCCGGAGAAACAGCAAGGCCCCTCAAACCGGTCCTCAGAGCACCGCGTGAGGGTCAGCGCCGCAGACAGCAGGCATGAAGACAGTTACATTTGCCCAGAAAAAGGTGTAACTTTTAAAGGCCTAGAAATATTGTTTCAAAAACAATTCTGAAAGTCCCCGAGGGCCAAGGCCCTGCTCTAGACTGCAATCACGTCTCTCCTTCTATTTCGTGACCTCTCTGTGCACAGCTAAGTGTCAGAGTTCATGACTGATTTAGAGCAAGAAAACCCCCGGAATAAGCATGTGACCAGGTCAGACGCTGAAGGAGCGTCTGTGTCACAGACACGTCGTGGGCGGCCCGGCCGCGGCGCGGGGAGGTGCCACGCGGCTCCCTCGGCTGTCAGCCTGTACTGGCTCCGCGTCTGAGTGCCGCCCGATGCCCTCCAGGGTGAGCCCAGCAGAGCCAGCGCGGCCGGCTGGCCGGGGCTGATGGGGGCCGCTCTGGAGGACACCCCGGGGGCTCTGAAAGGCGGGGCTCGGCCCACGCTGACCGGGTGGGGGACAGAGGCGGCCCCGTCTGGCGGGCCCGGGCGGGCTTCACCAGAGCCCGAGCACCCGGCTCCTCTCACCCGGGAGGCAGTGTTTTTAAAAATCATCGTGGAGGTCCTGCCAAGTTCAGTCCCGTGACCGGCTGTCCTGGTACTTGGAGAAGGACAGCCGTCGTCGCTGGGGCCGTCTGACAAATGGCCGCGACGACAGACGCCTCCCTCCCGCCCCAGGGCCTCGTGTCACTCCCAAGGCGCTGGGCGCCGCTGGGGACCCGCCCTGGGAGGCAGCCAGCGCCTGAGGAAGCGCAGGCCACAGGGAGAGGCTGCGGTGGGTTTCCGGTCACAGCGCGGCGACAGTCGCACCGACAGCCACGGCACCCGCCACACCGTGAGGGCGGAGCCCAAGGCGGGCCTCAGCGGAGGAGCCCTGAGCTGCCAGCGCCCCGCGCAGATTCCTGAGCCTAACAGATGCCACCCCTTCACTCACGGCACCCACACCGGGTGGTGGTGGCACAGCAGTGACGGAAGGGTGAGTCTTGGACCACTCGGCCGCCCCCGAGGCAGCCCCATGAGGACTGGTTCCGGGTCCCCGCGGATACCAAATCCACGGGTGGTCAAGCCCCTGTTCAAAAATGGCCATAGCAGTGCAGCCAGCCCACTGCATTTATTGGGGGGAAATCCGCGTATAAATGGACCCCCCAGTTCAAAGCCGTGTTGATCAAGGGTAAACTGTTTAGTTCCTCCTCCCTACGCCCTCTGATGGCTCATCTCCCTCCCCGACACCTTCACAAATCACCCGGGCTTCCCGGCTTCCCGAGCGCCTCGGGCCAGCGCCTCGCAGGAGACAAACGAGCCTGTCAGGTCCCCCCTCCACCGCCTGCACACTGTGTGACTGTGTGGCTCCCCCGGAGGGGACGGCGGGGCAATCAGGTTCTCCTGCTGGTGGAGAGAGAGCACACACGGAGAGACAGCCTATGGTTCTGCTTGTAGCAAAAAACATTAAGAACTTTCTGATTTCTCTCTTTCTGAGATCCCCTTGTATGACCTCAGGTAAACATGCCATTAAAAAAAATAATAACCATTTCACTGAGATACAATTTATGTACAAAACTCATCCTGTGTGCAGTGTGCGCCCCAATGCACTCTGGGTGTGCCCGTGACGTTATGGCCACCGTCAAGACAGAGCATCTCCATGGAGACTGCACTGCTGTCCAGTGCACACCTCTGCCGGCAGCTACGAGGTCACGTTTCCGGGTGTCTTTCCAAACGCTGGGGCCTGGATGCAGCTCTGAGAGATGGTCACCAGGAGAAAAGTAAGACCTGGCATTTAAGAACTGCTGAGCCCGGCTGGTGTGGCTCAGTGGTGGAGTGTGGACCCAGGGACGGAGGGGGGGGGGGCGGGGGGTGGTGGTCACAGTTCAATTGTCGGTCAGGGCACATGCCCAGGTTTCTTTCTCTTTCTTTCATATCCTCCTCCCCCCTCTCTGAAATATATATATATATTTTTCAACTGGTGTTATATGTAATCCTTCCGCTCTTTCATGATAGGAAAATCTAATTGGTGTTGCCGGGTGGGAGGACTGGACTGAGGGGGACTCGAGCACACGCTAAGACACTGATAATTCGTGGTAACGGCGCTCACCGTGAACACTGAGAGACGGCGCTGCCCCGGCAGTGGAGATCCACGTGTAACTCAGCACTTTCCCAACCCCGGTGGCCCTCGCACAGCGCAGGCGTGAATCGCGTGGGTCAATGAAAACAACCCACATGTAAGTGGACGCCACAGACCAAACCTGCCCGGCTCAAGGGCCAGCTGTCACTTAAAGCCGGCAGCCCGGACAGCGGGAAGTAGGTGCTAATAGCTGCTCTCAGATCATGTTTAAACAGAACGTAAGACGTACGTTGTGACCTGGGAAAACTGCTTCCCAGCTGCTCGGCTGGCAGGGAAGGAGCCCCTGGACTCGGGGAGCAGGTCCTCCCTCCTAGGTGCCGGGGGGCGGGCTCTGCCCCCCTCTGCGCGCCAGGGCTCAGCCTGGGCCCTGAGCCCGAGCGGCAGCTTTCCGGGCGAAGACGTCCTGTCGCCGGGCAGAAACGGGGGCACGGCAGCCTCAGGCCCCGGAGACGACGTGAGCGCCGAGGCCGCAGGAACGGGTGGGACCCGTCTGCCCTCCGCTCCCTTTGTCCCGGGCCCTGCGGGCCGGACAGTGGTGCTCACAAACAATAAGGCCTTTCTGAACGTGACAATGTAAGGTTAAAAAATTAGACTTTCAGGCTAGACTTGATTCAGATCAAACCCTTATCTAGGCTTGCAGCTTTAAGGCTATTTTAGCGCCGGGAGCCGTCTGTGGCTGAGAGTCCAGTAGAGGAGGGAGCTAACCCAGGAGCCTGGCTGGCTGTCCGAGCGCTTTCTTTCCGCTGCTGCCCCTGGCACAACTCCCACTCCCCTAGCCTCCGTCCCCCTCCAGCCGGCTCTAACTGGAATTACAAAGAGAGGATGCTCGGGCAGGGGGAACGGGGAGGACTGGGGGAGGGGCACCCTCCATGCTTCCCTGAGAGGGCAGAGGAGAGGGAGCAACAGAGGAATCCCTGGAGAAACGGGGACAGACACGGAGCGCGGCCACATATGCAGAGGATGCTTCTCCATCCGGTCCCCGCCGCCCCCAGCACCCGCATGCAGTGGCCAAGAAGGGTCAGAGGAAGCCTGAGCTCTGGGGCCCGTCTCCCCATCGAGGAGAGCCCCCCGTGGGGTTCACTCCAGCTGGGAGTGAGGACAGACACCAGCGAGTACCACACGCCCTTCCCACGGCCCCTGAGACCGTCCTTCCCTCCGGCTTGTCCACAGACTGTGTCAAAGGAAGTGCGGACTGAGCTATTTTTATCTGCCACTAGTCCGGACTGTGACTTCCGTCCACAGGGACACGCGGCTGTGGGAGAGGACCGGCGCCCCTCTGCTGCCGCTCAGAGAGCGGCCGGACGATCAGGAAAGAGCCTGAGGTGGACAAAGGTCACCCGTCCCTGGACACACCTGTCCCCGCGCCAGGCCAGGCCCTGGAGGCCACGAGAGGCAAGCAGACCTCGACGCCGGTTCCCGCAGGCCCCTCGCCGAGGCTGCTCTCACCGCCTTTCTTCTCTTCATTAAAAATAACATGGCTGAGGCCAGAATTAGAACACAGAACCGCTGGGCTCATAACACAAACAATGGAATACAGATAACAGCAGCACAGAGAGGCCGGGAAGGAAGCACATCAGAGCACACTCGCTACCGTTTACCAAATTAAGTCAGAAAAACCTCAAGTAAACTGGGATTCTGATTCCACTCGTCTCCACTAAGAAATACACAGCCTTGCCCTGGCCAGTTCGGTTCAGTGGGGAGAGCATCCGCCCAAGGGTCAGGGGTTTGATTCTGGTCAAGGGCACGACCTCCGTTGCAGGTTCAATCCCTGGCCTGGTTGGGGCGCATCCGGGAGGCAACCAATCGATCTCACATCGATGTTTCTCTCTCTGTCCCCCCTCCCCTCTGCTCCCTCTGAAAAAACAGTAGAAAAATGTCCTCGGGTGAGGATTAACCAAAAAAAAAAAAAAAAAAAAAGGAAAAGAAAAGAAATACAAAATCTTTTCTCAGCCCAAGCACTGAGTAAATCTCTCAATAAAACTGTATATTCTCAATGCCTATTTGAGATTCAATTACTTCAGGCAGTACTAAAAACTTTTGTTCATTTGTTAAAACTCTTTTGTGCTAGATTGCTTTCATTATCCTTCGTATTAACTAATCCATTTCTCTGTCTGGCATTTTATCAGAAAACAATGATATTTTTCATCTGAAAGCAAAGCTCTCTTAAATTAACATTTAAAGGCTAAAAGAGAAGCCGTTAAATGTGAAGTTTAGATTTAAAAAGTTTACTGGAAGTGTACACTGTTTTCTTCTGTTACCTAATTACTCTCGGATGAAGGATCGAGTGCTACCCACCCCTAGCGAGGCGGACGGAGAACTGGAGGCGCTGCCGGCGGGAAGCAGACAGGCCGGGTGATGGGCAGGGAGCGGACTGTCACTGCGTAATCGTCAGGGTGACTGCATGTTTAAGGTACATGTCAATCTCAGAACTGTGTGTAAACGGAGGCGCTGATTTTCAAACACAGGAAGACTCGCCCTCACAGCGGGTGCTGCGGGCCGCGCGGGATGTGTGCACCTGTGACAAAGCCTCCGGGAGGAGTTCATCCTCGTGGGCTCAGCCCGGCTGTGAGCCTGCCAGTGAGCCGGGCCGCCGAGGCTGGACAGCAGCGCCTTCGTGCTCGGAAGCCGCAGCCAGCGAGTGGCAGGGCACAATTTAAGAGAAAAATGCATTTGTCAGATAAAAGGCCAGCTCACAGGCCTGTTTCGTAATGGACGGTTAATGAGATTACTGTGATTAGTGCAATTATTTCAGGATGACTCTGAAGAGAGTTAAAGGAGACGACCGGGTATTAGGGAATCCATCTCCGTCGATTAGACAGCTCCGAGACATAAAGCATGCGTGGCCCGCGCTGCGGGTGCTCGGGCCGGGGGGACATCCGTGCGGATCGGCACGTACCGCTCCCGCCCGGCGGGCGAGCAGTCACGTGCCTCCTGGAGGCCGGGCGGCCCCACGCTGCTGGCTCCCGAGGGTGGGCACGCTGAGCCACGTGCACAGCTCGAGGAGGACAGGGCCCTGGCACGTCTCCGATAGCTCTGGACAAAGTAAGAGCGCGATCAGCTACACCTTTCATTTTATAACCGTTACGCGTGTGGAACACCCATTGTAACTCACGGCCCTTAAGGAGCCAGCTCCTGTCGGCTCTGAAACAGCAAGAACACGTATCTGTCTCACAGGAACAAGAGCCAGACACACACACACACACACACACACACACGCGCCTGTGTCACCACAGAAGCGATCACGGGAGGCGATCAAAGGGAGGGGACCGGGTTTGTAGCGCGAGACTGTCCAGTGTACGAAAATGTCCTTCTTTATACGTAAACTACTCTGTGTCACATTAATTTCCTCCTGCAAAGTGCGTACGCAGTACATGAAAAAAATTACTTATGGACGTTCTTAAGTAAATAATTTATGTGCATTTTTTTAACCTAACAGAATTTGCCTTAAAATCACAGGCTCGGAATTCCAGTGGGAAGGAACCACGCTAGCTAAATCACTGATCAGCGCTGAGTGTCTTAGTCAGTCGTACACTCGGTTCTCTCACCACCTGAGGGCCGGGCAGGTACACACGGCAGAGGCGGAGCCGTGGTCCTAGAGCGATCCCACAGTGGATTTTTTAGCCAGTGCCATGCCGTTTTCTCAGCCACTGCAGCGCCGGGCCCCGATGTCCCACCCCCGGCCGGCACCCCAGCCTCCTTCCAGCTAATGGACGTGGAGACAGAGGCACCAGCAAGCCCTCCCTGCCGCCTGTGACTTCCTGCAGCTCACTGGCTCCCCCGTCCTCAACGGACCGAGACAGCCTGCAGCATCACAGTGTGTCCAAGGGACTGACTTCCGGCAGCCTCATCTGCTCCTCCACCACCCCGTTCCCTCTTAGACACAGAAACTGTCAGAAAGTGCTCCGGCTCGTTCTCCTGTCATTCTGGTGAGACGAGGGCTGATGTGATGAGACCAGGGCTACACAGAGCTCGATCCCTTCTCATGCCGTATTTCTGTGTGGTTGCACCAAAATAGGAGGCAGCAGCTGAGACGGGCTGCAGCTAGAAGTCTCATGTGCAGACCCTGGCCTCTGCACCATGCCCCTTGCGGTCCCGTGGGTGCCGTGGGGAGGTGTGCACAGGCTTCCTCTGCAGACACCGTGTTAACGTCACTCAGGATAAGACACGGAGAGGGGAGAGACACACACACACACACACACACACACACAGGGGGATAGGGCAGGCTACTAAGATAATCCAGATGTGGAGTGATGAGGGCACAGAGGCAACAAAGGAGGAAGGAACATTCTATGAAAAACAACTAACACAATAAGTGAAATATTAATGGAAAATACACGCTTTCACTCAGGCCAGACGAGAGCGCAGCCTCAGCGTTCCCAGAACCCGAGCGCGGCTGTCCAGGCGGAGCGCTGCGGGCCTGGCTGCGCCGGGAGGGAGGGAGGGAGGGAGGGAGGGAGGGAGAGAGGGCGCTTCCGGACGGGGACACGGACGGGGACACGGCACTCCAGCGCCTGCCTGGGAACTGCTCTCGGGACAGAACACGCGTGTTACCTGGTAGCCCTCGGTTTTCTTCTGACACCACTTGAGCAAGGCGTTCCTCTTGGAGCCGCCGTATTCCCGGGCCAGCGCGGAGAGGGGGTCCTTTCTCTCTTCCCTGGGGCGTGAAGAGAAGAGACCAGAGCTGGCACCACACGGAGCCGAGACCCAGCGACAGGAAGACCGCCCGGAGCAGGACCCATCACACACCCAGGCCCCGGCGGCAAGTGCCCTTTCCAGTCGTGTCATTTTACCTGCGGTTTTCCCGGGTCCCCGGTCCCCGGGCTGCTCTCTGCCTCTCCGTGCCCCTCCCTCCCCTCCGGTGCCATACCTCCTCCCCCATCCGTCTCTTCGTACGTGCACGCCCGTCGCTGGCTCTGGAATAAAGCCTCCCTCCCTCCCCACCCCGCCCTCAAGGCCCCCCTCAAAGTCCACTTTTCTAGCCTCCCTAACACTCCCCCCGCTCCCCCGTATGTGAGTTTCACAATACGAACTTGTGTTCAACCGTTCTCTAATTAAAACCCCCAAAACAGAAACGCCAGCTGCTTGGGAAAGAAACTGTTTTACTTTGTTCTTTTTAATATATTTTTATTGATTTCAGAGAGGAAGGGAGAGGGAGACAGAAACATCAATGATGAGAGAGAATCATTGATCGGCTGCCTGCTGCATGCCCCCCCCCCCCCCACACACACACTGGGGTTCAAGCCCACAACCTGGGCATGTGCCCTTGGCCAGAATGGAACCTGGGACCTTGCAGTCTGCAAGCCAACACTCTACCCACTGAGCCACACCAGCCAGGGCCTGATTTACTTTTTACAATCTAGACCGTTTTACCCAATTCTGAGCACAGAAGAGGAAATCAGAAAAGACTTCCTAACACCCAGAGGAAAAAATCTGTGCCTGAACGCCTAACTTTGTAACTTGGTCACTCCCTCTCCGAGGGCAGGAGAGGGCTGCGCTCCTACCTGATGCGGCTGCGGGTGGTGGGGGTCACGGAGGCCGTGGGGGACGAGGAGAGGGAGAGCTGGGGCGGCGTGGTGCCCATGGCCATGAGCGAGGCTGGCGACGCTCCCTCGGGCGCGGAGATGTCTCGCTTCATCTCCTCGCTGCTTCGCCGAGACACTGTAACAGCCGGAGGGCATGTTATGGCAAACACACGTCAAACGGAGCTCGTGGGACATTTTCTCCAACAGGTCCCAAGAGCAGAGGTTACTGCACAGCGGAAAGGCACGGTTCTCTCTCACTGGGAAGGACGTGGCCCCGGCAGGTTACCTGAGATGGCCTTGGCGGTCTCCATGGCAGGCACTCGGGGCAGGGCGGCCGGGCGGCTGGCGGAGGACGTCCTCAGCAGGTGCTCTGCAAGGCGGCCGCAGTGAGGACCGGCGCTGGGCACCCCGGGCCCCGGGCGGCGGGAAGGGAGGCGACCCCCACCCGCTCCCAGCCCCACGCTCCCCGGCTCCCCGGCTCCACACCACCCGTCACAGACCCGGGCACGGGAGAGCGCCTCGCTCAGCCTTATTTCCAGGGATGGCACTCAGACACGGAGCCAGCGCTTCTAAACCACCAGCTGCCTCTTCCCTCTGGGATGCAATTCAACATCGGAAGATCCCTCTGGCATCTAGGCCTACACCGAGGCCTGGCCCTGTGCCCACCACAGCGAGTGAGAACCATCCACACCGAGCGGACCGGCCGGAGGGAGCCGCTCAGAGCCCAGAAGAGCGCTCACAGGGAGGAGGGCGGAGGAGGAGGGAGGAGGGAGGCCTCAGCGCTGCGGCAGGGGAGAGGGGTGGGGGCGGCATTCGGCAGAGGCCACGCAGGGCCCGGGTGAGAATGGAGTCCCGCCTGGCTAACCCAGGGCTCTGGGAGCAGAGGCGGCGGCAGGAAGGGGCCGGGAGGCAGCATGAGGCTGGCGTGTGGACTTCCGCCTGAGGGAACAAGGAAGCCGGGGCACCTGAGCACGGGCAGGCCTCCATCAGATAGGCGGGCGGCCTCGCCTTGTGTGTCTCCCCCCCCCCCCCCCCCCGCCACGCTCTCTAAACACAAGCCGGGGGGGGGGGGGGGGGAGCTGCTGGCGGCCCTGCAGCACGGGTGCAAGCTGTCCCGTCTCCGGCCCGCCTCCCGCCCTCCCGAGCGTGGCTGCCGGGCAGGTGTAGGTGAAATGCTGAGACTCAGGCTCTGCGCCTGTAGGGGGAGCCCCCAAACACAGGCCAGCACACCCCTCCCGAGGCGACAAGCCCCAGGCCGTGGCCGGGCCAGGCCCACAGGCCCAGGGCGGAGGTCGGGGAGGACCGCGGGCGTGGGGACAGGAAGCGGAGAACACCACTTAGGAAGACTGGTCTCGGGGAGCATTCATCTCGCTGCACGTCCACAGCAAGCATCTCTTTAACAGGGAGAAGGTAAGCTTTGCCACAAGAGAAGGTCACTCAAACCTCTTTTTAAGAATTGACAACTTAACCAACACTCCCTCTCCTATCACCACGATGTCCGAAGTAATGCATGTGACGTTTTCCCTCAAGGCCGGCACATCTTCTGTCTTAACATTTATTCTCCGGCATGAGGCTCATGTGGCTGTACTTACTAACTACTTGGAGGAAAAGAATGAACTTGTTGTTTTTTTAAAAAAAAAAATATTTCTATTGATGTCAGAGAGGAAGGGAGAGGGAGAGAGAGAGAAACACCAGTGATGAGAGAGAATACCGGATCGGCTGCCTCCTGCACGCCCCACACCAGGGACCAAGCCCGAAACCCAGGCCTGTGCCCTGACCGGGGATCGAACCGTGACCTCCTGGTTCCTAGGTCGATGCTCACCCACGGAGCCTCGCGGCCGGGGAACTCACTTTCTGAACGAAGACAGGACTTCCACGGCCGGGAGCGGTCACAGCCTCCTGGTCACAGACACACGGGCCTCTGTGCGAAAGCCTTCCAGGGCACCCCACAGGAGAGCGCCACCGTGCGCCCGGAAGTGGTGGGAAACACAATCACCACTTTTTACTTTGACTAAAGTTTCCATGTCACCATTACGAAACTGCTCCTCTCGCTAAAGCCTTCCTCTCCCCGAGAACACAGAAATGAAGAAAGCGACAACAAAGGCCCTGGAGACAGCGCGTCAAGCAGCGTGCCAGCCGAGGCCGGCCTGCGTGCCCGCAGGGACAGTGCCCTTCCTCTGGCACAGCACTGTGGGCACACACCGAGCGAAGCTCACGGGTGTGCGCCCATCCCTCTGCCAATCCCTGGCCGAGTCCTTCCTCACCACACCTCTAAGCACCCACGTGGGGCTCGGCTCGGCAGACACGTGTGACGTGTGACGCTGGCCCCGCGGCCTCCTCCGGCCACTGCTCTGTCACAGCGGGGCCTGTGCCAGGGCCTGATGCCCTCCCGAGAGGCACCGGCTCAGAGGCACTGTGACAGCCAGCCATGACCGGCCCCTGCAGAGCGGAGGCCCCACGGGCCCAGCCCTCCTCACGAACACCCGTGTTCCCGGGGCGCGTGGCGGCAGGAGAGATTACACCTCACAGCGCGGGCCTGCTGCCGTGCCATATGGAGCTCCTCAGTCCTCGCACTAAACAGAAACCACCTGGTGCCCACCACGTGGCAGGCCCCGGGTTGGTACAAAGGTCAGAGACAGGGAAACAGGAGGCAGGGAACTTGCCCTCATGGAACTCGGAGTTTAGAGCAGAAGCCAGACATGTAAGAAATCATTCCAAGGCCCTAGCCGGTTTGGCTCAGTGGGTAGAGCCCTGGCCTGCAGACTGAAGGGTCCCAGGGTCAATTCTGGTCAAGGGCACATGGCCAGGTTGCAGGCTCGATCCCCACTGGGGGACCTGCAGGAGGGAGGCAATTACTGATTCTCTCATCACTGATGTTTCTCTCTCTCTCTGAAATCCATAGAAATATATTTTTAAAAACGCAGTCTGGGTAAGAGAAGGAGCCCTCACCGCACGGGGAGGAGATTGGCTGCGTGAGGGCTGCGTGAAGACGGGCAGGCACCTTCACAAGCTGCTGACCTCCCATCAGCCTCCCTGTCTCCTGAGGAGCAGCGCAGCGAGCTCAGCGATGGACACGGGCTGGGAAGCAGACGCCCAGGCCACTGCTCGGTAACGACCTGACCTGCACTGGGACGCTTAGGGAAGCCTCATGGTTAGCGTCTGTAAAATGGGGTAACAACCCGGACCCCACAGGAAACTATGACCACAGCAACTCTCTGTCCTTACCAGGAGGGGTGAGGAGCGGTCTCCCAAGACGCCTTATTAATAACCAACCTCCCCGTTTGTAATTAAGACGTATCATTAGTAAACTTGGGATAAGGATGTATGCCAGACTGGCTCACGTCACGCAGGAGCGTAGGCAGTAACACTGTGGTTGGCCAGAGGGGCCAGAATCACAAGGTGAGTACGGAAGGGACACGCGGCACCGCGGAGCTGTACCTTGCACGGGGATTTCCCCGTAGTTTGGCCTCTTATCTGCCAGGGCTGCCAGCGGTTTGGACGTAGAAATCGGTCCGCTTATGGAATGTCTCTGAAATCACAAGAAAAGCACGGCCCGTTAGGTTAGGCCTGGGGCTGGGACGCACAAAGAAAACGGCGGAGTAAATGGTTACAAATCGCTGGTGCCGCTGCTGGCGCGAGCCCGGCACAGCCAGAGCAGCGCGGGACCCGGCGCCGTGAGGAGGTCCGTGCAGCGGAGGCTGAGGCACGCCAACTCCGTGTCCAACCAGAGGAGCAGCTCAGGACAGTGGTTACAGCATGGTCTCGGCAGCCACACCACCAGGTTCAAATCCCAGCTCCGCCTCGTCCTCCTCGTCTGACCTCAGCACGTTGCCTCCTGGCCTCGGTCCCACAGGTGGGACTCGGGGCAGGAACATGGCTGGCGCCCAGCAGGGCTGCTGTGAGGACTGAGTCGCCATAGGCCCTGGGGCAGGCTGCACACCGTGCGTGTCCGGGGGTGTGCACTCTCCGTCTGAGGTTTTCACGTGAATACAACGGACACCGCCATAACCTACCTCAATCACAGCTGCTCGCCAGCACTTTGGGGGGCATCGCACTGCGCCTCACGCGGAGTCGGCTGCTCCCGCCCCACCTGACCCGAGCGCACATGCTGGAGGAGGAGGACCTGTCGGGCGGTGGGCACTCACCTGCATGGGGGAGACGGCGGCCGCGGGCGGGGTTTTCATCGGACTGGGGCTCAGAGGGGTTCGAGGCATCGCGGCCGCATTGGGGCTCGGCACTGGAAACACAAACAACAAGGGCCTCAGAGGTGCGTCGTGGGGCGGGGGAGCTGCTGGGACTGGTCCCCGACGGGTCACTAAGCGAGCCAGTGCTCCCCGCTCGGCTGTGCAGGCTGACGCCACCTCCGAGGACGCGGACACGGAAGGTCAGGCTTGGTGTGGGACGTGAGGTGTTAGGAGCCACCTCCGTGCCCGTGCCGAGTGGGCGTGGAGGACACGGGGGTGAAACACGAGGAGGAAGGGCGAGGGCGGATGTCATGCCCGGGAGCTCCTGGCACAGACACGGCCCGTGCGGAGACACAGCTCTCTCTGCGTGGGGCCGGCAGGAGCAGAGACCCCCAGAGCCCTGTGAGCAGCACCTCAGGGAGCCGCTCAGTGACTCTGGTTCTGATGGGACGCAGAGAGCAAGGCGACAGAGCACAGGGAGCCGGACGGGAGCACGTGGTGAGCGAGCAGGACCGCCGGCCCGGCACAGCGGGGACCCACCTTGGGACGCGCTGTCGAAGGACTTGATGAGGGTTTTGACGGTGGGGGTGGGCTCCGAGGAGGTGGAGGACCTTCTGCTCAGCCCCATGCCCTGCCTCAAGGCCGCCAGGTCTCTCTCAACGGCATTCATGTAGTTATACACCCGGCCTCGCTCCTCCTCCTGCCTGGAGACAATGGCGGGATCAGGGTTTTCTTACACATACACCAGACGACACAAACTCCCCTCCCAAGTGAAAGGCATTAAGCAGTATCAGTTTAAAATAAAATTTAAAAATGCTATCAGTTGAGCAGAGTAAATTATGAGGCTTAATATTCTCATTTGCTTGGGAAGTTCCAGGAAACGATATTAAAATCCTTATATCAGGCCATCCTAAGTACGGTAAGTAACCATCAGTTTCCATTTTCATCTGAGTGAGTGCAAGGTGAGGACATGGGTAATCAATTAGCAATGAGACGGGAGGCGGGCTGCCGAAACTCTGCCCCGGAGCTGGGACCTCGGGGTTCTGGGCTGCCGGGCCCCCGGGAGAGCCTGGGAACTCCAACACGTACCGGGTCCCCCGACGGCTCTATCCACATGCTATGCGCAGACTCGGAAACACAGAGAGATGAGATCAAAGCACATGCTTTTAAAATAACGGTTAAAATTCTGCTGCCGTCTCCAAACAGAATTTGTACAGAGGAAAAAGCAAAGACTGAGCCCATATCAGTAACACGAGTCTCCTGGATGATCGTGAGTCATCGAAAAATCAATGGCACTTCGCTCTGGCCGGCTCGGGTCCGGAGCTAACGCAGAAGTTTTCATGAGGGATGAAATTTCAGCTGCAGAGTTTGTACATGTCGCGCAACTATCAAGCAAGTTTACAGGTGAGCGAAAATTAGGCCAGTCCCCTTAGGGAAATTTCTCGTTTGGCTCTTCTTTTGATTACGTTTTCAAAAACTAAAAAAATATTAATAAGAACAGAAGCGTTTCAATATTTTTGCGTATCTCTTCTATGTCTGGCTCAATAAAATATTACTGCTTGGTTCTCATTTCTTACACATTCAATCAATTGCGATGTGAAAAAAAGTAAGCTTTGCACAGACATGTAATTGGAAAAGGATATTTTAATTATGTTGAAATCATTGTGGTTTTTTAGATAACTGTGGCTATTCTTCCTTGATGGTGCACCAAAATGCATGAAGTGGTACCGTATTTGCTGGCGTATAAGACAATTTTTTGGCCCTGAAAAATACGTATTTGCCGGCATATAAGACGACTGGGCGTATAAGACGACCCCCTAATATTTCCACTAAAAATACAGTTTGTTATATACTCGCCGTATAAGACTACCCCCCACTTGGAGGCATATTTTTCAGGGCCAAAAAATCGTCTTATACGCCGGCAAATACGGTAATTACTTAAAAGTTAGCCGCTGCCTGCTGGTGTGGCTCAGTGGTTGAGCATCGACCCATGAACCAAGAGGTCACGGTTCGATTCCCAGGCAGGGAACAGGCCCGAGCTGAGGGCTCCATCCCCAGGGTGGGGCTTGCAGGAGGCAGCTGATCCATGGTTCTCTCTCAGCACTGATGTTCCTATCTCTTTCTCCCTCTCCTTCCCTCTCTGACATCAATAACATGTGATTTAACAAAATAACGCGCTCTGCCCTCTTCCAGGGGTGTGATTACGGGCACGGACAGTTCTGGAAGGTCCGTGGGGATGCGCTCTGTCACAGGTGTCACTTAGGAGGCCAGGAGGGTCGGATGACGTCTGCTAGCTCCAAGCTCAGCCATCCCAGCGTCAAACCCCCAGCTCTCTCCACACCACCACGTGACAAAGGCGGGGCGGACGGAGACCCAGGGACACAACTGGGTTCTCAGGACATACTTGCGGGACTTGATTTCCTCCAGTTCCTTGGTGAGCTTCTCGTTTTTTTCTTGGGCCTCGTGTAACCGGCGCTTCAGGTCCCCGATCTCCTCCTGGGCCTCGGACTTAATGTCGTTGGCAATGACCACTGCCGTCTGGAGATCCGCCTGGAACTGCCGCCACTCCGCAGACTCCTCCTGCAGGAAACACGGACTGTTACTTCCCAGAGGGAGCAGTGAACACTTAAAAACAGTCAAGTGTGTCTATGATGAGGTTGCTGTAACGCACTGTCCTAAATGATGATACATTTCCTTTAAACCCCAGGGAATTGCTACTACCTATAGCTAATGGGTGATGTGATTACATGACTGAACTTCTTAACGAGGAAACATTTCTAGCTATCTGTCTACTGAGACATCAAACATCCAGAGTGCTCAATCAATACCAATGATGGTCACGTCACGTCTTCCTTCCTCATTCAAATTTCAAAGCAAGTCTTAGGAAAATAAACACATCATCCAAAGTGCACAGCGCTTTACCTCTGAACAGCTCAAGAAGGTGGGTAAACGACGTGTGAACCACAGTGAGAAGTCACAGAGTGACACTATAAATATCCTGACATCAAAAACTAACGGGAAAAAAATCAAAAGGAAAGGAAGAGGAAGAGGAAGCCAGAAGAAAAACACTGAACTTACCAAGGCAGACTCCATCTGAGGGACAAAGAGGAAGCTGAGGAGCTGCACAGCCCAGGGCTGCCCACGGCTTCCCACAGCCCGGAGGATGCGGGTGTGGCCGGAGCCTCCCGGGCATCACCCACCTCCGCTGCAGCTGCCACCCCCAGCCCAGCGCCGCCCCCCAAACCAGCGCCCTCCCGGGAAGGCACCACCCAGGCTGCGCCGTCAGCCGCCTCCGCCCCCTGCAGCGCGGGCGCTGCCGCTGCCGCTGCCCGGCTCCACGGGAGACTCAAACAGCCGGGCGTAGGATACGTTCTAGTCAACAGCTAACCCCCTTTCTCTCCAAAAGATAACACGTGCTTCTTAAACCATCTTTGTGTATAAATATTTTTACTGATTTCAGAGGGGAAGGGAGAGGGAGGGAGATAGAAACATCAATGATGAGAGAATCATGGATCGGCCGCCTCCTGCACGCCCTCCACTGGGGATGGAGCCCGCAACCCAGGCCTGTGACCCGACCGGAATGGAACCGTGACCTCCTGGTTCAGAGGTCGATGCTCAACCCCTGAGCCACGCCGGCCGGCCTTAAATCCATCTTTCTAAAATTACCACTAATGAGTTACTCGTACATTCTTCTCCCCAGAATCTAGTGCCAGTCCCAATTTTAAATAATGGCATTTGCTTTCTGCTCCAAGCCCGGTGGGGTCAACATTAGAACTGCATTTGAAGCTTATGGTGAATGTTAACATGGTCAGTGACTGCCCTATGCTTAACCTTCAGAAAACTCTGTGTTCTGACACGATAACACATGAAGACTGCTCCTACCCGAAGCCTCCTGTGCAGCGTCTTGATTTCTCTTTCCATGTCATGTTTCTGGTCCTGGAGTTTCTTAACTGTATCTGAAACGATCACAGAAGTTTAAATGTTTACTCAAAAGGAATACTAGAGAGGGAGGAGGCGATTACATATGGCACTCAGAAAGAGCCTTTTTCTTTTAATGCACAGCTCTAAAAAAAAAAAAAAAAAAAAAAAAAAAAGCCATGTTCACTCCAAGGATGAACCAGGATTACTTTCTAGAGAAAATGTCAAATTTAAATCACAATTTCTGGAGTACTTCCTTCCTCACTGCCTTAATCCTGACACAAAAAGTTCAGTACGATCAATTGTTAGAAACACACATATTACTGGCTCACCCACAATCAAAACAACACTGACTGCTATTTCAATGTGAACTTTTAATCACACAGGTTATTAATATCCAGTATTTATGCAAGCACAACTTTCTTTATACACTGGGATAAATGGCAGGAAAGCGGCGAATTGATACAGTTTTTACAAACTTAATTATATAATACCATGGGGACCTGCTACTTCCATTAATTCTAGGAGTCTTTGTACAAAAGAAAGAAACATATTTACAAAGTAAATCAATACTTATTATTTCTTGCATAAAACGAATGTTCTTCCAACAGCTCCAGCACTGTACACATTGAATGAGCACCGAGAGGCAAGGGCCGCACTGGCTGGAGGGGGAGCCAGCGTCCCGACCAGAAACGTCTGGGGAAGCGCATTCCCCCGAGGGCTCTGCTCGAACCCGCGCCTAAGGGGGAAGGCCTCGGCGGGCGCCGCGCTGGTGCGGCCGCTTAACCAATCCCATGCGTTTCTTTGTCCTTTTCCTTTGCTCTTTGTCCTCGTTCTCTTTCTCCACATTAATGGCCACCAAATGCACACAACCGCTGGTCTGAGAAGATGATCCTTCTGCACCCAACACCACATACCTGTCATTGTGTGCGATCCCTTTAAACAGAAGAGAGGCTGGCGCCCGGCGGCCACATTGAGGAAGAATGAAGCCCACTCGGTGTCTCTAGGGAATGTGGTTTAAACTTACAAGTCATAACTGTATCTTCGCTTTGTGACGAAGAATTAAAACTGACCACAGGCCTGGCAGTGTGGCTCCGTGGGCTGAGCTCCGTCCCGGGCACCAAGAGGTCCCGGGGCTGCAGGAGGCAGCCGATAGAGGTTTGTCTCATCCCATCGAAGCTTCTCTCCCCCTCTCCTTCCCTCCCTCTAAAAAATCAATGAGAACAAATCACCAGCACCAAAGCGACGGCAGCTTTTCCTCCTTAGGACCGAGGAGTCTGTGCTTAGCTTTTGTCCTGACCGCACCAGGAGGCACGTCTTCCATTTGGGAGCCGCTCACAGCCTTCCCGGCGGAGGACACTGCCACCTGCTGTCCCCCCACGGCAACATGCACCTCTGCCAGCAAAGGGCAGCACTGCTGGGGCCTCGTTTTTAATGACCGCTAACTCAATTCTACAACCTATTTTTTCCAGAAATCAGGTAAACAGCTCTTCTCCCTGCGATTAGACCAATTTTGCTCTGGACAACTGGGCACTGTCCTGCCCACTTAGCAGTGGGGTTCGTCATCCTTTCTTCGCCGAGACAAACCCAGGACAATAGCGGGCTCCACGCCGGCGCCAGTTCCGTGCCGGCCATTCCTGCTGGGCGGCCACCGTTGGCACGGGGCCAACCACTGACCGGGGGAGGGGGGTAAAAGGAGGCAAGTTCACGAGCAAACTTCCGTGCCGACACCGGTGCTGGCACTCTCACAGCCGGTCAGGCTGCGCCGTGGGCATCCGGTGCCATTTCAGAAGGAGGAGGGGGGACGAGAGCCAGGGAAACACCGGGCCGCGGGGCCGGGAGAGGCAGCGGCGCATCCGCCAGTGGTCTGTCCCCGAACCAGGACTCCTGGTGTGCAGAGAGGACTCAGGTGAGCTTCAAAGCAACCATTTACTAGTTGTATTTTACTCATTTTTATTTTTCTAGAAAAAAAGTGGATATAACTCCCCCCCCCCCCGACTTGATTCTAAAAGTAATACGTGCTCACAACAAAATCTTAAAAGCAGAAAAGGATAACAAAAATAGATGACCCATAATTAGATCTGGTATATATCCTTTCAGACTTCCTATGAGTTTATACTTTTTTAAAAGAAAAATGGGATTATACTGTCACACTGCTTTAACAGCCTTTCTACTGCCAAAACCGGTGTGGCTCAGTGGATAGAGCGTCGGCCTGCAGACTGAAGGGTCCCAGGTTCGATTCCGATCAAGGGCATGGACCTTGGTTGCGGGCACATCCCCAGTAGGAGGTGTGCAAGAGGCAACTGATCGATATCTTTCTCTCATCAATGTTTCAAACTCTCTAACCCTCTCCCTTCCTCTCTGTAAAAAATCAATAAAAACATATTTTTTTAAAAGCCTTTCTACTTAGCAGTTAGGGACGCCGTTAGCAAATACAGACAGACCTGCGGCACCATTCTGACGGCTGTGCTAGTATTCCATGGACTGGATATGCCATGACTGGTTTTAGCAACCTCCTAGTCACGAAGTGAGAATGGTTGGAGTTGTTGTCATACACACCATGAGCGCCTTTACACGGCTGTAATGGGAAGACGCATCGCTGGGGGGGGGGGGGGGGGGGTGAAGGACCACCGAGACTGCTGAGAGCAGCTGCATGTTAGATGTCATAGGTCTACACTGACTGTCCACTGGTTCAGTTAAACGCATGTACGTACAAAATACTGCAAAGTATAAAATTAAAACCATCAAATCTTAGTAGCTGGTGCTGACTATACCATTCTTGCTGTATTTCTGCACACTGGAACTTTTCATTTCAGAAAAATGGGAAGAGAAACTATACAGCTAAATAATTTATTCAGAATTTTCAGCCATTCTTTAATGAAAACCCATACGAAATAATGTAGTTTTATTTTGGCGATGATTTATAAAGCTTCTGCAGAGGATTCCCGATCATTTAACATTTTTCTAGTTATTGCCACAAGGTGTCGCTGTTCCCACATTCAAATCAAAAGTCTTATGTGGGAAATCCGGGAATCAAACCATCAACCTGTTGGTGCTCGTGATGATGCCCGACCACTGAGCCACACCAGCCAGGGCTCGATCCCTAATATTTTCCTAAACGCTTTAAGGATATGCATCATGGTTCCTTACTCCTAAGTATTTAGTATGTGGTTCCCAAGAATAGGGACAACTGTTTATAAGACACAGTACAGTAACCAAGTTCATGAATGTATGCTGCTATGTTTATCTAATCTGCCATCCACATTCCGGTTTTGTCATACTATCCATTGTTTCATCTCTCCTTACAGTACTGGGCCCGGTCTAGACACAGGCATTTAACTGTCCCATCACCTTGGCCTCCTCTGCTCCAGAGCTTTCCATCGCTGTCTGCTCTGACACCGCGTATCTGAGGAATACAGCACCACCCACTCCCGGTCTTAGTGAAACTTGCCTCGTTTTTTGTCTAATGTTTCTCTCTGATGAACTGAAGTTATGCCTCAGCCAGAACACGGCCCAGCTGAGTGCCCCGTACCTGCGCCTCGGATCACGTCACGGACACGATCACCCCGGGAAAATGCAGCCCCGTTTCCCACTGCGGAATTCCTGTGGCTTCTGCCTCTCACTTGCAACATAATCAACAGACTGTGGGAAGGTTTTTGGATCGTGAAGTTTCTGTTTCATCAAACTTTCCCACACAAATCTCTGTACTATTTTTGCCACTTTTTTATAAATCTGAAAGAACTGCAAAAATAGTTCTTTAAAACTTTTATTTTTAAAAAGCATCTTAAAATCTGAGTCTCAGTTCCTTCAGATTATAAAATCCCCATGACAGGGAGGAAAATCAGACCAACAAACCTGAGATTTAGGCACAAGGTTATGAAGGACCAATGCTTTTTCGTCACGGTATACTTGCCATCACTAGAAATAGATAATAAATGGCTTTTCCTATGATCTAGAAAATAATAACCTCATTAGCTTTTTGCTGAAATAATTTTCCATAATTCAGCACGGTTTTAATGTAACACTTCTACTTAACAGTTCTTCAAAACAAAACACACAGCCTGCCGAAACTGGTTTGGCTCAGTGGATAGAGCATCGGTCTGCGGACTGAAAGGTCCCGGGTTCGATTCCGGTCAAGGGCATGTACCTTGGCTGCGGGCACATCCCCGGTGCGGGGTGTGCAAGAGGCAGCTGGTCCATGTTTCTCTCTCATAGATGTTTCTAGCTCTCTATCCCTCTCCCTTTCTCTCTATAAAATATCAATAAAATAGACTTAAAACAAACAAACAAACAAAACACACAGCCTGCAAACCAGCAGCTGACGTGTGGCCTACGCGCCACCACACGCACCCCTCTGCGGCCACCCGCTCCTGCCGCTGCCTCGGAAGTGCTGCCGTCAGAATCACTGACTTTATCCTGTTACCGACTGTGAACGCTGCCCGCACGCCAGGGTGGCAGGGCAAGGAGGACGAGGCGCCCCTCACTTACTCTCTAGGTCGGAAAGAATGAGGTTGTCATGAAGCTTCACGGCTCGGTGCTGCTCCACTTCGTCTTCAAGTTCAAAAATGGTTTCCTTCATGTCGCTCCTTTCCGTCTCCTTTTCTTCGAGCTCCGATCGTAACTTTTCTAACGTCAGGTTCAAATCTTCTATCTGCTTCTTAGCTTCCTCTTGGAAGGCTCTGTATTCGTCTTCTACCTGTAGGGGATCGGGGGTGTGGAAGGGAAAAGGTGAGAGTTGTGTGCGACACGTTCTGGGCCTGAGGCGTGCGCAGCGGCCGAGGGCAGCTCGGTGCGGCGGCTCCGGGTGAGCTGAGCGGACCTGCATGACAAACGCCTGGTGAAAAGCGGGAAGGCGCCTCCTACAACACGACTCTGTGTGAGACACTGAGTGCATCTGTCACTGCGTCGCTGACTGAAATCACGCTGGCAAATCACTGAATGTAGCTAGATTATTTAGGAGGAAATTCTGGAAATTTTCCCTCCTCCAAAGTTTGGGCTGAGGGCATGCATTCGATTAATGGTTAACATGTTCTCCCACAGAACGGTCCCGTTGGTGGCAGTTTCAGTATCAAATTAATGATGGAAACAAAAAAATCCCCAAATACTGTCATTGTAAAGCATTAGTTCATATATATACAAATAACACATCTAAGTTATATCGCTAAAGAATTAGGGTCTAAATTATGCAAATTTGGCCAAGGACATACTAATGTTTCTTACTTAAAAGTCACTGCACTAAAATAGGTAACAAAACGTGAGCGAGGTTAATTAGATAAACTCATGCAAATGGACTGTATACCAGCCACCAGGCGGGCACGGCGCCCGGGATGAGTGCCAGCACCTGGGGTGCACGCTGAGCCCTCACAGCTCAGCGCATGTACACGGGGAGCTGCTCTAGGGCCTCAGAGGCCCACCGCGCAGACCGCCGCCTCGGAGAGCAGGGGCCGCCGCACGCCCTCACAGCACGCCTGGCTCGCACAGGCCTCTCTGTGAGACCTGCAACACTGGCCCTCCACCTTCTTATGCCAACGTACATCCTACATGACCATGCACACTTGCCTGGCATGCTCCCGGGTGTACCCAGAACCAGGGACCAATTCTGTTGTTCGCTGAACTCCAGCCCCAGGCAGGAAAATGGTAACAAAATGCAAGCCAGTGAAAGTGACATTATTATAAGAATACTTTCTGCCCTAGCTGGTGTGGTTCAGTGGATAGAGCGTCGACCTGTGAACTGAAAGGTCCCAGGTTTGATTCCGGTCAGGGGCACATGCCTGGGTTGTGGGCTCGATCCCCAGTGGGGGCCGTGCAGGAGGCAGCCGATCCATGATTCTCTCTCATCATGGATATTTCTCTCTCTCTCTCTCTCTTCCTTTCTTTCTGAAATAAAAAAACATACATATATTTTTGAAAGAATACTTTTCATTCTACCCCAATAAAAGAAAACCATCCTCAGACGTTAAGCGTATCAGCTTAAAATAAAGCTACTGAGCCCTGGCTAGTGTGCTAAGTAGTTAGAGCATCGACCCAGGCACCAAAGGGCCACGGGCTCAATGGCCGGTCAAGGGCAGGTACCTGGGTTGCAGGTTCAATCCCCGGCCCCAGTTGGGGCAGGTGTGCAGGAGGCGACCACTCGCTGTATCTCTCTCACCATGTTTTCAACCGATCACCTCCCTCGCTCCCTTCTACTCTAAAAGGTCCATGGGAAAGAGTACCGGTGGGTGAGGACTGGCAGACAGAGGACCAGTGACCCCCACGCGGCGATGCTGCCCTCAGGGGCGTGGGCATGAGCACTAGTGCGGGACACCGGTCTCCGGAGGCGGTACCTTGGCAATGGCGTCCTGCAGCCGATTGGCGTCGTTGCGGGTGTGCGCCAGGTCCTCCTGCAGGCTGCTGGCCAACGCCTCCGCCTTCTCCTTGTCCAGCCTGACGCTCTCCAGGAGGTCCTGAATGTCAGACTTGTCCCCCGAGTTGTGGATGGAGTACAGCTCCGCCACCTTCTGCTTCTCGTTCTCCAGCTGGGCCTTGAGGCGGTTCATCTCGATCTGGTCGCTGGCCACGGTGGCCTTGTACTCCTCCAGCGTGGCCGCCAAGGCCGCCTTCCCCTTCTGCTCCGACTCCACGATGCGCTCCATGTGGTGGTTGCGCTCCTTGAGGGCGCCGATCATCTCCTGCGCCTCCTTGTTGTCCTGCTCCGCCATCTTCAGGGTGTTGCTGAGGTGCTGCTGCACCCCCAGCAGCTGCTCCCGCTCGAAGCGGGCGTTCTCCGCCAGGTCCATGTACCGCTGCTCCAGCTCCATGTAGCGGCCGCTCTTGACGTCCTCGTCGAGCACGTAGGAGACGTGGTGCTCGTCCAGCAGGGAGCGGAAGTACTCGATCTGCCGGCCGAAGTGCTCCAGCTTGTCGCTCTGCTGGCACAGGGACTCCATGAGGATGACCTTCTCCTCGCCCAGCCGCTCGTTCTCGCTGTTCAGCTCCTGGGTGATCTGCTGCAGGTCGGCCAGCTCCTGCAGCGTGGCCTGCAGCTCCTCGCTCGTGCTGTGCTGGTTCTCTTCCATCTGGTGGATGCGCTCCGTCAGGCAGGCCACCGACACCTCGCTGGCATTGCCGCTGCTCCCCTTGCGGGAGCGCTCGGTGCTCGGCACGCCCTCCGACTCCGAGGACGAGGGCGCGTCCAGGGCGTCGTCGCTCGAGGTGAGCGGCTGGTACACCTCGCTGGACTCGCTGTCCAGGTTGTCCATCGAGTTGCTGTGCTGGTGGTCCATGAGGGTGTTCTCGTCCTGGCTCAGAAGGTCCTCCACGGAGCCCGGGGCGGAGCCCTCCACCGAGGAGGTCAGCGTGCCGCCTCCGTCGCTCTGGCTCCCGGGGGCGATCTCGGGGCTCAGCGACTGGTAGCCGAACAGCTTCTCCGAGTTGTCCAGCCTCTGCTCCAGGGAGAAGCCCAGCGCGTTCAGCCTGTCCTTCAGCATCCGGTTCTCGTTCTTGAGCTGGTTGAGCTCCTCGCGGATGGCCGTGTTCTGCTCCTGCAGCTGCAGCAGCGTGGACTCCACGTCGGTGGGCGGGTGGGCGATCAGGGCCCCCTTCTCCTCGGCCTTCTCCTCGCCCCCCGAGGGCTCCTCGCCGAGGCCCAGCTGCGCGCGCATGTCCCGGAGCTCGCTCCGCAGGTGCAGGATCTCCACGTCCTTGGCTTTGGCCAGCGAGAGGAGGTCCTTCACCTTGGCTTCCAGGGCAGCCCTGTCGCTGATCTGGTTGTCCGACTTGGACTTGCTCATGCGGACGTCGCCCTCGGCGGCCGCGCGGCTGCGGGAGCGCTTGGTCAGGGCCGCGTCCCCGGCTCCCTGGCCTGCGGACGGCAGCTTTTTGCTCTGGTTCACCCGGGGGCGCTCCCGCAACCTTTCTCGGGCAGAACTGGATTCTTTATTGCCTGTGGACGTGCTACGCTTGGTTGAAGAAGTTGTGCCTACGTGTTTAAAGCAAAGAATTTAAGGCAAAAACGTTAGTGATAAAAAGGCACAGTTTACTTATGCCCCGGGTCTAATGAGATGACATCTAGGCATCTACACACTGATCTGAGAGAGGAAGGGAGAGGGAAGGAGAGAGAGAAACATCAAGGAGGAGAGAGGATAGTCAATCATCTGCCTCCTTCACAGTCACTCCTGGGGACCAGGCCTGCAATCCGGGCATGAAATCCGGACTGGGAATGAACCATGATCTCCAGGTTCATGGGTGGACGCTCAACCATTGAACCACACCGGCTGTGGCATGATCCACTGCTTATTACAAAAACAACGGGAATATGTTTAAATACCCACAAGCACTTAAGAAGTAAATTAGCATTTTTTTACTTTGAAAAATACTACCTAGACCTAATCAATGAGCCCTTATAAAACACCGTTAGCTCTTTACGTGGCGGGCGCCAGCACAGAGGTATGAGGGACCAAGAGCTGCGTGGTGCAGGAGACAGGCAGGACTCGGCCGGGGCTCAGGAGCAGTGAGGGAAGGGGGTTGGCCGGCCACAGGACAGGCAGGGGACGAGCAGGCAGGAGCGAGCGTGGCACACAGGAAGGGAAAGGGAGGCCACACAGGTGACAAAAACCGCAGGGGGATTCCTATGGAGCCTGACCTCCGGGAGGACTCGGGGACCAGAGGCCAGCCAGCGCTCTGGGGCAGGAGAAGCGCGAGGAGGGAGCCCTCCGGGGAGCTAAGCTAGCCGGGGCTAAGGGAGCAGGTGAGGAGGGAGGCAGGGCGGTGGGGAGGAACGTGCGCCGGGAAATGGAGGAAGCCCTGCCTCGGAGGAAGATGAGGGTCTCTGTAAACACAGAAGGGACCGCAGATCAGTAACGGGTTCAAAGGCACAAGGAACGGAACGGGGAGGAACCAGCACAAAAGGAGGCAAAGAGAAAAGGACTGACGTAGCGCTGCCCCCCAATAGTGATTCCCTTCCCCCTCTGTAAGCCAAGCCGCCCTCCTTCCCTGCGCACAGGCCAGGCTGAGGAGGAGCGGTCTGTGCAGGCAGCCGGGAGGAGGAGCGCACTGGGGAGCACTGAGTGTGCCCCGGGAAAGGCGTCCGGCGGCCAGGACAGACCAGGAAGCGGAGAAGACCCCTCGGGCGGGCGCTGCGACCCGTGGGCAGAGGAATGGAGGGACGGGCAGATGCCGGGAGGCCGGTCAGCTCCCCGTGCACACGCCGGAAGCCCCGTTAGGTGGACCCCAACCCCACTACCCGCCGCGGGCACCAGGTGGCTGAGCCCCGGCGCCGCGCCCACCTGCGCTGCCTTTGGGCTTGTTCTCCACGGTGGTCATGGCGGGGGCCGCGGCTGGCGGCGCGGAGGAAGGGCAGGCGGTCTTCTTCCCTTTGACACCATTCGTCACGGTGACCGCCCCAGCCGTGCCGGCCAGCAGGTCATCGCTGCTCTTGGTCTGCAAGCACAGGAAATCAGAACAAACCGGCCAGACGAAGCAAGATGCAACAGCACTTTCAGCCGAAATAAAGCTCCTGACTTACACTGAGCTCAAGAGTCCTACAGAGACTTTCTAACCCTTACAAGCCGCTCACCACACGTGCAACTGGTTCGATTCCAGTTTCTCAGCTGTTTCCAAACAATCTCACTTCTCTCTGACGTGAAGGAATCATGTCTGTGACCGTATATGTACCCTAACATGTCATGAGAGCCCACTGTGTGCCCACAGGTGTCAGCTTCATGGGGGACGAGAAAAAGTGAGACGTCCCATTTCCTGTCATCCAGGACGTGACTGTGAACAGAGGCCACCTGGGCTATCTCAGGAACGTTCTAGAATGCCACAGGGAGTGCCACCTGCAATTTCTAGGGAGAAATGCCAACGAGAATCAGAAATAATCCGCATGCTCTTCGATGGTTCAATAATGAAGCTGAGACCTAAAGAAAGTATTCTGAAATGTTTTCTTACGTCATCAAATTCTTAGTAGTCTAATGTAAGCCAAAAGCAAAAGATCTGTTTAGAGGCCTGGATCGTATAGAAATAAAAACGGGGTATTTTATGGTTAGAGGGAGGCTCGTCAGTCTAAGTGACCGTGCTACCCGAGAAGGACCACTGTAGCATTCGTTTATGTTTTGTGCAGATGCCCGGAGAGTGTCCGCTTTTCAAACACCCCACAAGCTCTTTGAACTCTGTTTTTTACTTCTCCCAGAAACGAGAGAGAACACAAGCATTTTTCTTGTTTCCTCAATAAAAGAAACAAAAAGTTCCGGGCAACTAAGGTGAAGGCACAGCCAGTCACCGGGTTCATGTGTTTTTCTGTCTGGAAACAGGCTGCTCCTAGACAACCATAATTAATCCATTTTGGGGAATTAGATCGGTTCATAAGTAAAACAATTTCTAATGTCTTTTCCCATTCTAAATGTCGGACTCCACATGGAATAGATCTGTTCTCATCATTCAATTATGAAAACTATTCATAGCAGTACCATTAGGTAGGTCAATCTGTCTTACTAAAAAAGAGGCAGAAAAAGGATTAATGTTTTAAATACATTAAACAGAAATTAGATTTGGTATTTCAGGTTGTCATATTATGAAAAATCTAGGCTATATAATAAGGGAGGGGGACAGTGCATTAATCATTAAAGATTGTTCATATTCTTTAAGACTAGTTCTGTTGCTCTGGCTGGTTTGGTTCAGTGGATAGAGCATCAGCCTGCGGGCTGAAGGGTCCCGGGTTCGATTCCAGTCAAGGGCACCTGACTGAGTTTCGGGCCCGATCCCCAGTGTGGGGTGTGCAGGAGGCAGCCAATCAATGATTCTCTCTCGTCATTGATGTTTCTCTCTTTCTCTCCTCTCTGACCTCCCCAGCCTCACATGCAGAACTCACTCACACAAACCCCGGCCCGGGACAGCTGGCACGCGCTGGCACACAGCAGGCGCAGTTCCGCTTTCTGACGGGAGACGCTCCCTGCTCAGGACCAGCTACTGCAGCTCCGTGCCAGCCTCGGAAGATGCGGCCCGCTGCCCGGGGGCACCCCACGTGAACCTCACAGACGCTGCTGCTGCCACCGATAAGGAGGCAGCGGAAGGCAGCGGCAAGTCCACAGCCAGTGTCTCAACCTGTTCTTCCAGGCGGGAAGTCACAGGGCACCGGCTCCACGCCGAAGGCGCCCAGAAACCGAGGAACCAGTTAGGCCGGAAGCTGCCAGCTGCCTCCCGCGGAAGAGGAGCAGCCGGCCCCGCGGGAATGGCCGAGCCCGGGTGCCGGTGCCGGTGCCGAGGAACGGACTAGGCAGGGGTCGATGCCGGAGCCGCACCCAGCCCACAGGACCCGCAGCTCACTGGGCGGCAGCAAGGAGAGGGCGGGGCATCCCTAGCCCGGAGGAAGTCGGGGTTTGGCCTGACAGCCCTGGTGGAGAAGCCAGCACTTCCTGCAGCCTTTCCACACACAGGGAAGTCCCTCACCGCTGCTCCTGGAGGCACCCTAAATAATTAAGCCTCGTCCACCAAAGGCTTTCCAGCGGCTCCTCCCCGCGGAGACTCTCCAGGTTCCACCGAGTCAGGGCCCCGACCCCGTCCCCCTCCCCCTCCCCCTCCCCAACAAGCAGAGAATTCCGCGGGCACGGCTGGAAGACGACGATGTGGGGCTGCGGTGGCACAGATGCGACTTGAGCCACCCTGTCCCTGCGAGCGTCCTGGAGGAGTGTCCAGAGCAAACCCATGTGCCGCCTGACTGCGCACGCGTGAGCTGTGTGCCAGAGCGGCACCGTCCTCCTCCTCCGCCCCTCGCCTCCCCTCTCCGCGGCCTCCAAGCACACACTAGCCTGTCTGCTCCCCAACCCCTGAGCGAAGGCAGCGATTTTCAACCTCTCCGTCTCATGGCACACACAAAACCAGTTACTAAAATTCTGCAGCACATCAAATAACATATTTTTGCTGGTCTGACAAAAAAATAGGTATTAATTAAAATTGATTTGCAACTGTTGTGTTGGCGGCTGTCCTTTTTGGTTTTTTATCTGACCACCCACGGGAAAAAGGGTCCATGCCCTGGCCGAACGGGCAGTATCCGTTCACGTTTTAAAAGTTCTGCGGCCCGAGGATCTAACGGATCTCTGTCCTCTATGATAACAAGAACAAGCCAGCCTACAAAGGAGAGTCAATTCCAACTGGAATCAGGGCTGGGTCAGCTGTCGGAAAAAGAGGGCCAGTTGCGGCGTGGACGGGGTGGTGGGAGTGAAAACCCTGCCCGGGTCTCGGGAATGTCCCTGCTGGTCACCCTGTGAGACCCCGCAGGCCCTCGGCTGGAAACAAGGCTTCCTGCTTGGAGCTGCCGGTGCCGTCCGGCTTCCCAGGGCACCTGGTTCTCTCGGTGTGTCTCGGTTATTCTGGGTGACTCAGCTCCATCCCTTGCTAAACTAACTCCTGGGGGCAGACGCTACCTCCACTCACACCAGCAGAGCCTGGCATGAGGCTCGGTGGCTTGTCTGTGAATGAGCCGACTGTGTGGTTTCACTCAGAGTCAGCCACACACAGAGGCCCCAGACGAACTCTTCACGGGCAATGCGCCCCCAGCGCCAGCAGAGGGCGAACCCTACATAACGCTTCTCTGATAAATCAGACAGCCAAGGACGGTCTGCGCCTCCTAAAAGGCACGGCCCCCCAGGCCTCGGGGTACCTTGGATAACGCGGCTGCTGCTCCGGGCTTGGCCAGTTTGCCGCCTGCAGACGCTGAAGAACTGTTCTCTGGTTTAGACTTTTCCACGGCTTGCGGTTTGCTTATCCCAGACACCTTAGGCACTGAGCCGACACTTCTGCTTGCTTTCTTCATTCTGGGCTGCCTCTTCGTGATGCATTTACAAGCAAACCTGCGGAGAGAAGCGGCAAGCTGAGCACAAAACGGAGAAAGCGCCTTAGAAATCTGCTGTTGAAGAGTTTTACTCCGTGATAAATAAAAACGATCAAAAGCTACAGGAAGTAGGAGTTGAAACGTGCTTACACTTACTAATGCCCCTTATTTGCAAGGCTTCTTTCTTGAATGTGTTGAATTTGGACTGATTCTAATTTAATACAATTCATGTAACTTCCAGCGATATTTGTATGTGACATCTCTGTGTTGTCCCCGGAACCTCCTCCGGGCTCGGCCATAGCACAGCCGCGTGTAGTCAGGAGGGCTGGGCCAAGCTCGGCTTTGACACACAAGCTGTGACCTGCGTGACCTGCATGACCTGCGTGACCTGCGTGGCTGTGGCAAATCACTCCATCACGTAGAATCTTTGCATCTCTGCTTCCTGTCCTAGAACGAGGAGTGGTAACCCTAGCTTGGAGTCCCCACAACGAGCGTGCGCACCACGAGAGAGCAGGCCTCCGGACACGCTCCCTCCGGAAGCCGAGGAGCCAGGGCTCACGAGCCAGGAGACAGTGCCACCAGCTAAGCCAGGGACCACCATCCAGTCCAGCGATTCAGACGCGCCACCCTCCCCAGCCTCCCCCGGGACGCATCCCAGTGGAGCTCGGAAATAAGGCCAGAAGCACCTGAAGGGTTTCTCTCCGCTGCCTCTGGGGGTCTGCGCACATGGGCCCCTTCTGAACGCTCAGCTTCCCCGGGAGCAAAGCGGGTCGGTGACCAGACCACCCACCCTAGAAGAATGCTGAGGGCGGAATAAAATAACACCTCCAGTGCCTGGCAGGGTGGCGGCCCACAGGGAAGCGAGTACAGCGGCCATGGTGATTTACGGCGCACACCGCGTGCCCGGGGATGACTAACGCCCCGTTAAAATCCAGCAGCAATCAAAGGCCCTCTGTGAGGGACTCCTCGGAGGAAGGCGTGACTAAGGGTTGTTTTTACTCACTACTGGCTTTAAATTATATACTGCGGTGCACAGATGTCAACAAACAGCGCTTGCTTCTGGGTCTTCCCCACTGAAAATTATACACCAGGAAATACTGAAAATACATGGTAGGGGATTCACTAGAACAGTAATCAAGAGACCGGGCTGTGGCCAGGCCTGCATGGCCGTGGGCAGGCACGCCAACGACGCCGAGCCCCGGCTACAAGGCGGGAGGAGCTGTTAGGACCTTCCTTCCAGAAATTCTAAAGGTCTTTTTTACAATTTGTGCTTCAGAGCCAGAAGTCAAAACATTTTTTAAAAAAATTGCTTATTTTTGTTTATGATTGTTTATGCCTATTAATATCTCATTAAAAACCCAAAAAGGGTTCTGACCCAAGCGATGTAAATACATTTATCTCTATAATTTCACAAACTCCACATTTAAGATGTAGGGATCGTGTTAAAATTGTAAACTAAGGACAGACTTAAAACACTGAGAAGGAATCACCGAGTCAAAAGAAAACCAAGCCGAAACCGGTTTGGCTCAGTGGATAGAGCGTCGGCCTGTGGACTGAAGGGTCCCAGGTTCGATTACGGTCAGGGGCATGTACATTGGTTGCGGGCACCTCCCCAGTCGGGGGTGTGCAGGAGGCAGCTGGTCGATGATTCTCTCTAGTCGATGTTTCTAACTCTCTATCCCTCTCCCTTCCTCTGTAAAAAATCAATAAAATATTTTTTTAAAGCTGTTTAAGGTTAGACAGGAAAGATCAGATTGTGATTACCAAGTAACACGCACATGTAATGTGTAATAGTTTTCCCTGTTCCCTGAAACCGCCTGCAAGTGACTTCGGAGGAGAGATGGCATTTACAGCCTCTCCTCGCTCGAGCTCCGGCTCTGAGGGGAGCCACCTCACCGCACCCCCTTCTCCCCGGGCGCACCCCTCCTGCCGGCACGGCCCCAGGAGGAGGAAAAGCGGCTCCTCCAGGGTCCCCCCTCCTCCCCTCCCAGCTACCTCCCGGCGTGGCTGCCCCTCTGCCAGGGCGTGCGGTGCCACAGCCCACGTGGACACCAACTCAGAGGGGAGGCGGTCAGCACAGCTCCGAGGAGACAGAGAATAACGAGGCGCCAGCCGGCCCGAGGGGAGGCCGCTGCCCCCGCAGCACCCTGGATCCTCAGACCCGCCTGGGTGGCTGGCAAGCAGGAAGACACCCCGGAGAGCAGCCTGCCCCACGCCGGAGCTCCTTCCTCTGAACTAGAACCGCTGACAAGCGGGTGCGAGGAAAAAGGAGTCAATTACCAAGCAGCAGACACCCAACGCCCAGCGCCATCCCGCTGGCTCGGCCATGAACAGCCACCCAGCTGCCGTATGACGTCTCTCCACTCCACACGCCTTACACAGGAAGCATTCAGCCGACCTGGAGCTCCCGGGGCTTTTCCTCCTCCGTGCGCCCAAGGAATAAAACAGAACCCTGATCTCACACCAACATCTCCCTCCAGACCCATTTCGGGAGATGGTCTTGGTGATACGCTGCCGAGAGCCGTTAAACGACTAACAATGCCTAACATTCCAGACAAGTGACAAGGCCGCGAGAATTTCTGGCTACGGCGCACAAACGACTATTCCAGACTGAGTCCAGAGCCAACGGTTCCGAGTTCAAAATCGCAGACGGCGAGCGACGCTGTCCCCTGGCCTCGCCTTCCCGGCCAAGCCTGGCTGTTGTAAGCGGGGGGTCGCTCAGGTTTGCCCACGGGCCTGCATGCTCAGTCTGGCAGGCGATATAAACTCCCACAAGGCTGTGTTCATAAAGCGAGCAGTGGACCACATTTTTAATTTAAAACATCAACTTGATCTATTTGTATATTTATAACAAACTGATCTGAAATACAAAATGAAACATTTTATTTTGTATTTCACTAAAAACCCTTTGAAATAAGCTTGCCATTTTAGGTCGTTTTGTTGCCAATGACAGAGTCTCGCTAGAGCACAGCCACGGAGAGGGCGACCAGAGCTTCCTCATGGCCGAGGACACGGTGGGGTCTGCGAAGGCGAGCTCCGCCCCCCCCCCCCAGCCCGCTCACTCCGGGGGAGGGGGGCTTCATCTCCAGGGGCGGCCTGAGCAGTGAGAGCGCACAGGCTCAGGGCGCTGTCTTCAGACGTTTAAGGAGCACGGGGATGTGTCTTGGCTCACGGCAGTCCCTCCTGTCCCCACCGCCCTGGAGGAAGCAGCACAGCTGGACACGAACCAGAGCCCCCAGATGTGCTCTCCCCTTCTTCCTGGGCACCCCAGCCCTCTCCGCTCTGCAGCACAGCCCACCTGCCGGCCCGGTGCCCGCCTCAGGCCAAACGGCCACCCGGCAGGCTGCCCTCCGACCCGGCTCCGACCCGGCTCCACCCCGGCCTCTCCCTGGAAGCCAGGACCGTCCTCTCGGCGGGCACGGCACGGCGTCGGCCCTCCTCCTGGCACAGGGGCCACGGGACTGCGTGGGGCCGACTTGGGCCGAACAAGCACCCACTGTCTGAATCCACGGGACCTGGGCGTCCGGCCCGCCCTCCACCGGCAGTGCTCGCCGGCACACCCTCCTCTCCCGGGGAGGGGAGAGCGGCGGCAGAGGGCGCACAGGGCACGGGAATACTACACAAGGCGAACCACAGCCAAACTACCGGGGAAGAAGTGCCACAACCGGCACGATTAAGCCGAAGGCCTCTGCTGGACAGCCGGTCCCGCAGGAAGCAGCCTGAGCCCCACCCCAAACCCCGAGGGACCTCCCCTCCGCCAGCAGGTCTGTCCCCGAGAGCCGCCCTGGGCCAGTCTCTCCCCGTTCCTGCCGCTCATGCCAACTGGCACATACTCCCCACCCCAATACCCCACTGGGCCCCCCCACCCCCAGGGCAGCTGTCTGTGGGAGCTCCTGCTTCCAGGCACACCCTCTGGGTGGCTCAAATACATTTCTATAAAAATTAAAATTAAAAAAGGGGCAATTTCAAAGGACGGGCACAGCTCAGACCCCATGGTGCTCCCCCCCCCCCCCCCCCGTACCTATCACGGCTGGGCCCTCAGGAAGCCCGGCCCCGAGGAGCCTTCCAGCACTGAGGCCCCGCAGGCAGGGGCAGTGCCCACACCTCTCCCGGGCCTCCGCTCACAGGCGCTGTGCGGGGCCGGGCAGGACCAGTGCCGATGGGCTGTCCCTCCATGTCACACAGAGACCAACGCGGAGCACAGGCCGACCCCAGAAGACGCCCTAACCGTGAGCTCCTGGGGGCAGCTCCCGGGGCCGGCAGACAAGCGGAGGCCTCCTGGCGCTGCAGGGGGAGGGTCAGCAGGGGGAGGGTCCGAGGAGAAAAGAGGAAAGCGCGGAAGCACTTCCTTCCGGGCCAGAAGGTCCCGGGCCACACTTCCCTGTGAAAGTGCTGAGGCGCACATCGGCTCTGCGCCGCTCTTCCCACAGGTCAGGAAGTTCCCGGGGCATCTGAGGGCGTCCTCCCCGAAGGCCCCAGGCCCACAGAGGCCGCTGTCCACTGCAGCTCTAGCCCTGGGAAGCGGGTCTCTTAGATCCCGACTTCAAAGGCAACACGACCCCCTGACCCATGTCCGCGTGGTAACCGCCTTTCCAGCCAAAGCTACACAAGACGCATGCCTCTTCCACGGAGGAGCTCTCAGACAGCCCAGTTACCCAGGAAGCAGTGCGCGCTGGGTTCCCCATGTTCCGGGCACTGTGTGGTGGGGGCCACGTTTAGGGGAAGGTACACGTGAAAGCGGGCTTTTTCACCTGTGCCGCTACCGGTGCTCATTAGATTCCACTGTGCTATCAGCGTAAACATCACCAACCTTGGGAGTTAACTAGTTTTATAAATAAAGTTTTGGAGCCCAACCCACCCTAAGCAGGAGGAAGAATCAAAGCCAAGGCAAGAAGAGGTGACAAAGAATTCCAGTGCTGCTGGGGGGCGGCCTGGGGGCAGCGGGGGTTGATGGGTGGCAGCCGGGGGTTGATGGGGGGCAGCCGGGGGTTGATGGGTGGCAGCCGGGGGTTGATGGGGGGCAGCCGGGGGTTGATGGGTGGCAGCCGGGGGTTGATGGGGGGCAGCCGGGGGTTGATGGGTGGCAGCCGGGGGTTGATGGGGGGCAGCGGGGGTTGATGGGGGGCAGCCGGGGGTTGATGGGGGGCAGCCGGGGGTCGATGGGGGGCAGCCGGGGGTCGATGGGGGGCGGCCTGGGTGGCAGCGGGGATTGATGGGTGCTAGCCGGGGGTTGATGGGTGGCAGCCGGGGGTTGATGGGGAGCAGTGGGGGTTGATGGGGGTCAGCTGGATGGTAGCCGGGGGTTGATGGGGGGCAGCTGGATGAAAAAGGGGCGCATACACCTGACAAGCTCACGAGAGGCCAGCTGCAGCCTCACAGACTCCGAGACCGGAGGTAACCACACAGGAGGGTCCGAAACAAAAATTCCTACTGACAGCAGTTCCAGGCCCAGCCCCGCATTTTCCTCTAACAAAGATTAATCTGCTTTTCCCATCTAAGACAACACCCCTGATAACATTCCTCTGAAATAGCAAGTAATCTCTCCCCTCCCACCCCTCGGATCAGAGGCCACAAATCCCCTCATAGTAATTGTCATATGACTGGCAATAATTGTCATGTGACTGTTAACTGTTCTATACTCACCTGAAAAGAAGGTGAGTATAGAACAGTTAACTTTTTACCCAATCTTACTTTTTACCCAATCCCAGAGACCTCCCGGGTTCACTCCCCTCCCGCCTCTGGAATCTCCCCCCACGGACTTCATGTAAGCCCCCCGCTACTCCTCTGATTCTGATGTGCCAAGTGAGTGGTCAAGCTGCCATTTTTAGGTGAACTTTCTCTCTCCCTCTCTTTAAAAAAAAAAAAAATTATTGACTTTTTACAGAGAAGAAGAGAGAGGAATAGTTAGAAACATAGATGAGCCGAAACCGGTTTGGCTCAGTGGATAGAGCGTTGGCCTGCGAACGAAAGGTCCCGGGTTCAATTCCGGTCAAGGGCATGTACCTTGGTTGCGGGCACATCCCTGGTGGGGGGGCGTGCAGGAGGCAGCTGGTTGATGTATCTCTCTCATCAATGTTTCTGGCTCTCTATCTCTCTCCCTTCTTCTCTGTGAAAAATCAATAAAATACATTTAAAAAGAAAGAAAGAAACATCTATTAGCTGCCTCTTGCACAACCCCTACTGGGGATGTGCCCACAACCAAGGTACATGCCCCTGACCGGAATCAAACCTGGGACCCTTCAATCCACAGGCTGACGCTCTATCCACTGCGCCAAACTGGTTTCAGAGGCGAACTTTCTCAATTAGTTGAGATTTTGCCTCCCGACAATTGTCAGTTTGACGCAAATAAACTCATAAAAATTGTTCCAGGCTTGAATGTTTATGTTGAGACATTTATATTCTCCACTAGATCTTCAGAAACACTAGTTTAACACAAACTTGAAGGCTGCAATTTTTTAAATCGAAAAACAAGGAACATCAGGAACTAAAATGCCAAAAAATTATTTTCCAAAATAACAATTTACTCGTTATAGTGAAATTCTGACTAATAAATGACTTGCGTTCCACCAGGAGCCAGCTCTGTCCGGACTGGAGGGTCTGACGAGGCAAGCCACTGCCAAGTGTTCATTCTGCCTTCATCTCAAAATGAAGCAGGTCACTGACGAGCCTGCGCTTCTAACTTCATCTCTCTCTCTCTCTCTCTCTCTCTCTCTCTCTCTCTCTCTCTCTCGTAGCGGGTTGGTTGAGTGTCCACCCATGCACCGAAAGGTCTAAAGTTCAACTTCTGGTCAGGCCACATACCCAGTTACGGGTTTCATCCCTGGTGGGGAAGGAATGAGAGGCAACAGATTGATGTTTGTCTCTCCCTCTCTCTAAAAATCAATAAAGAAAAGTATCCTTGGGTGAGTATTAAATAAATATTTTCCCCTTTAACTACTGTTTTCCCTAGGCCAGTGGTCGGCACACTCATGAGTCAACAGAGCCAAATGTCAACAGCACGACAACTGAAATCTCTTTGGAGAGCCACATTTTTTAAACTTAAACTTCTTCTAACGCCTCCTCTTCAAAACAGACTCGCCCAGGCCGTGGAATTTTGTGGAAGAGCCACCCTCAAGGGGCCAAAGAGCCGCACGTGGCTCTCAGCTGAAGTTTGCCCACCTCGGCCCTAGGCTATATGCACAGCACACAGACTTGAAATCTAGTATCTTAATCTCAAAGATTTAAGTCCAAATACATAAACTTAAAAACACACACAACAACAACAAAGCAAACCCAAGGTGAAAGGTGTACCAGTGAAAAAGGGAACCACGGCGACGCCCTCCAGGTTCCTGGGTGACACGGGGACTCAGAGACCGTCTCCGCAGACTCGGAGACACAGGGAAACGCGCTCCGCCGGCTGGAAGGCTGGTATGCGCCGGGCGGCGCCTCCGGGCTGCAGTCAAGTGCTCGGGAGGAGCCCAGGGCAGGGACCAGAGTTCCACTTTCCCCGCAGCTCGGATCTGCGGGCGGAGCCGCACCCAGCACGGGCGGGCGGCACTTTCCTCGGGCAGCTGTCACCGGCCCGGAGCAGGGAAAACTCAGGTGCGCCCGGCCAGCGTGGCTCCGGGGCCGAGCTTTGACCTGTGAACCAGGAGGTCAGGGTTCCATTCCCGTTGGGGCACAGGCCCGGGTTGCGCACCCCGTCCCCAGTGTAGGGCGTACAGGAGGCAGCCGGCCTGTGATTCTCTCTCATCGCTGATGTTTCTCTCTCTCCCTTCTTCTCTGAAATCAGTAAAAATATTTCTTTTAAAAACTCACAGGTGCCAAGTCCTAACTAAGCAGGGTGCTAGGCCAATCTGCAGGACGAGGGATGGCTTCCAGGCAAGGGGGTATTTGAGCCGAGTTTTGGAGGAGACAATCAGCAGAGGAAGACAAGGAGGCCGGAAGTGTTCAAGGGACCAAGAGGTGTTCAGCAGGGCACCTTGCGGCGCCTAAAAGGAGGGAGAGGGGGAGCGGGAGGCCCGAGTGGGGAAGAGGCCTGGCTCCCAGCTCGGCGTGGGGAGGCGGCTGTGCGAGCAGAGGGAGCCGAGGAAGGGCCGTGAGCTGCAGGGGGGCGGGAGGAGGGGGATGGCTACGAACAGACCGCTGTTCCGGAAAGAAGGAAGAACAGACATCTGGATTTAACTAAAGGATAAAGAGAAGAACTACAATGAAGAGGTGGGGAAAGGTCGGGAAAAACACTGGTAACACATCTGCACTCCCTTCTCTCGTGGACAGACTCCCTCTATGGGGCTACCAAGCTGTCCCCCGAAAACGGAGAACTCAGCCATAGCTCACCGCTGAGCTACGCCGGCTGGGCTGGTCCTGCTTTCAGGAATAAAGATCTAACCACTGAGCTTACACCTGAAACTAATACAAAATAAGCCTGCCAGCGAGGCTCCGGGGCTGAGCGCGGACCTGCAGGAGCAGCAGGTCACGGCTCGATTAGGGGCCAGGGCTCGTGGCTGGGTGGCGGGCTCGATCCCCAGTGGGGGGCGAGCAGGAGGCAGCCGGTCCATGATTCTCTCTCCCTCTCCCTTCCTCTCTGAAAGCAGTAAGAATATATGTTTAAAATATTAGCAACTCAGCCTAAACCGGTGTGGCTCAGTGGATATAGAGCGTCGGCCTGCAGACTGAAGGGTCCCAGGTTCGATTCTGGTCAAGGGCATGTACCTTGGTTGCGGGCACGTCTCCAGTGGAGGATGTGCAGGAGGCAGCTGGTCGATGTTTCTCTCTCATCGCTATTTCTAACTCTATCCCTCTCCCTTCCTCTCTGTAGAAAAATCAATAAAATCTATTTTAAAAAATAAATATTAGCAACTCCAGCTCCTTTCCCTCTCCTCCTCAGCGCCCGCGCTTTACAGATGGGGAAGGCGGTCCGGAGCGGAAGGCAGGCTCGCCCAGAGCCAGAGCCACGGGAATGTCTCTAAGCCTTCTGCCGCCCGCCACTGCCCGCCACGGAGCTGGACCGTTTGTCTGGCCCGGCGGCTGGCAAACTCATGAGTCAACCCAGCCAAATACCAACAGGACAAGGATTGAGATTTATTTGGAGAGCCCCATTTTTAAAATTTAAACTTCTTCCAACGCCACTTCTTCAAAAGAGACTCGCCCAGGCCGTGGTATTTTGTGGAAGAGCCACTCTCCAGGGGCCAAAGAGCCACAGTTTGCCCACCGCGGGCCTAACACCAGGTACAATTAGCCCCGTGATCAACCTGTGCAGACGCCAACCCTCACGTGGCCATTAATTCTGAACCCGGTGACTCGATCGCCTGAGCCACCTGCGGTATAAAACGGGTGTCCATTACTGCGGACACACACACATCCTAAAAGTTCTAGTCTGAAACGGAAACGTCGCCACAAACGTCACCTTCACCTCGGCTGCAGTCGGTAGCCTCGGCCCCCTTAGGAATGAGGCTGGACCTGATGGACTCTCCGGTCTGTACGCAGCCCATCACCGAGCCGCGGAGAGGACGCTTCTCCGGGCACAGCCCTCACTCTCTCGCTGGCACTGCCAGGAAAACCCCCTCCCGCCCGGACCATCCCGGGGCAATTCTGCACCATTCTCCCCGCCACCAAAGTCGCCGAGTCCTCAAGACTGCCGGGTGCATGCCGACTCAGAGGAGAAGAGACATTATGTGAGAGAGAGAGAGGGAGGGAGGGAGGAAGAGAAATCTCGGGTCAGCCATTTCCTTACAGAAACAACTTCACCCCGATCGATAACTCCGCTTCCCCTGGCACCACATGCCCCTCGGGGCGGGCGGGCGGGGGGCGGCCTTATCGGGCACAAGCCTTAGGCCGGTGTCTGCGAGCTCAGCCCTGATTGCACCCCAAGATGCGTCCTCCCGGGGCCACGGAAAACGCGGGTGGGCTCCGCAACTTCTCCCGGTGTTTCTGAATCCGTCGGCAGCAATGGCAGGAGGTGTGGACTCTCTGACAACACCCCCCTCTCCCTCCCTCCGCAATCGCAGCGGGGCGGCAGCGAAGGCAGAGCCGGGCTCCCTGGGCTGGGCATCCCAAGGCTCCCCCTCTGCCTCCCAACGACCCCAAGGACCCCCCCAAACCCACCCTGACTTGGTCTGGGGAACGGGCTGCGGGGACGTGGGAGTGGGCTTCTTCCCCAGACACCCCCCCGGCGGGGGGGGGGGCTCCCCCAGGAGGGACGACCGTGCCTCGAAGCCGTGCAATCACCACCCTGCGGGGAAAGGCACATGCTTCCTCCGCGAAACCCCGGGTTATCCGCATCGAACCGGAGGCGAGGACCCAGGTCTCAAGGAAAAAAGAAAACAAAAAGGAGATTCCGCCTGCTTCGGGCTGGCCGAGCGGGAGCGGGGCGAGAGTGGGGGGCGCGGGCCCCGGAGGAAGCCCAGCCCGCGGGGAGGCCCCGCTCCCCACGCCGCGTCCTCGGGGGACCCCCCACCCCCTCCCCGCGCCCCGCGGCCCCGCCGGGGGCGTGGGGCCCGGAGGACCCGGAGGACCCGGCGCAGCGGCGGCGGCGGCGGCGGCGGCGGCCCGGCCTCCCCCGGGGCCCGGAGGAAGCACATTGCGAGCCTCGGCTCGGCGGGCTCCGGCGGCCGGGTGACCAGCACCAGGGCCCCGACGCCGGCCAGGCGCGGCCCCCTCACTCCCGGCCCGCGGCGCGGTCTGCGGGGCGGCCGGGAGCCCGAGGGGACGGCGCAGGCGCGGGCCGGGCCGGGCCGGGGGCCCGGCGGGGGACGGCGCAGGCGCGGCCCGACGGGGTCCGCGGGGCCGCCCGGGCCCGGCCGCGCGGGCGGCGCTGAGGAGGAGGACCGGCCCGCGGGCGCCCTCGGGACGGGCCCGGGCCCGGCTCTTACCGCGCGGCGCCGCCTCGCTCGCCCGCTCGCTCGCTGGCTGGCCGGCCGGCTGGCTCCGGACTGGGGCCGGGGGCGAGGTCGCCCGGCGGCGCGGCCCGATCCCGTTGAGTCCGGCCTCAGGGTAGCAGCCAACCCCGCGGCGCCGTGGGCCCGGCCCGCCCTGCCTCCCTCGCGGGCCCCGCCCCCGCCCCGCCCGGCGTCGAATGGGCGGGCGCCGCCGCGCAGGCCCCGCCCACATGCCGCGCCGTCGCCCGGAGCCACGCCCACGCTCCCGGGTCTGGGCCGCGCATGCGCCCTAGCCCCCCCGGCCGGCCACAGAAAGGCCTGGGGCGGCCGGTGCGCGCGCATGCGGCTTGCCGCCTGCTCTCCGGGTCCCGGCTGGTCCCGGGGGCTGCGCTGGGCGCGGGCAGGTGACCGGTGAACAGCTCCTTTGTCCCAAAGGCTTACCTCAGCCCCAGAGGTCCGCATCGCTTCTGTGCACTGTGCCCAGGACTGTGCTAGGCATGAGCTAGGTAGGGGTGAGATTAAACACACACACCCCGCCCTCCTGGAGCTCCCGGTGCCGCAGGGAACACGGACAATTAAAAGTGAGCCTCACAGTTGTTGTGCATCGACCTAGGAATCGGGAGATCGTGGTTCGATTCCCGGTCAGGGCACAGGACCCGGATGCAGGTTCCTTCCACCCCCAGTGTAGGACAATGCAGGAGACGCTCTTTCCCTTTCCCTTCCTCTCTGAAATCAATAAATATATATATTTTTTAAAAAACATTTAAAAAAAAATGAGCCACTCCCCAAAAAACACGAAGCTAAATATCCTTTATCAAGTTAAAAAAAAATAAAAAGAAAGTTCTGTTAGGTCGCAATTATACAGGTTTTTTTCCTGTGATAGTTTGAAAGATATTAGATTTTAAAAAATACATTTTATTGATTTTTTTTTTTTACAGAGAGGAAGGGAGAGGGAGAGTTAGAAACATCGATGAGAGAGAAACATGGGTCAGCTGCCTCCTGCACACCCCCTAGAGGGGATGTGCCCACAACCAAGGCACATGCCCCTGACCAGAATCCAAACGGGGACCTTCCAGTCCGCAGGCCAACGCTCTATCCACTGAGCCACACCGGTTAGGGCGACGTTAGATTTTTTATTGCATCATCTCGGTTTCCTAGGAAAAAAGACAACCTGCGTGGCCTTGATGTATTTCTCATGGCTAGACCGTTTGCTAATATGTTACTTAGCACTTCCGCCTATTTGTCCGTGAGTGAGATTGTGTATCTCTGTCATGCTAAATGCATACGATCTTGGTTGCTGTGTGGCGTTCTGCTGCATGAATTTGCCGCATCCTGGTCTACCCCCTCTCCTACCGACGGGCATCTGGGCTGTCCGCAGTTGTAACCTCTTAGCGGAAGGAAAAGGGGATTAAGCGAAGAAGACTCCGGGGCCTCCAGTGGGAGGGCGTGCATCCTGGGGAAACACCCTTCCGGGTTATCTGGTTCTGCAGGGCCTCGGGGCCTCTCCTGGTCTTTGAGCTCTTCTCCGGCTCGGTAGGTTGCGGAAAGCTGGTGTCCACGTTAATTACTCTTGTCCAGGGACGTGCAAGTAGTTCTGATCTGAAGACAGCACCCCCAACGGGGGGAAAGCCAGTTTTTTGCCACCATTTGCAAGTTTATTTCAGATTTTTTTTTTTTTTGATCTATAAATGTAATCTGACTTTGGAGTTCTCCTTTGAACTGAGGATAACATCAGACTGGTTCCCTCATTAATTAAGGAGGTAAGCGAACTTTATGCTGGCATCAAATAAGCACGTACAGGCCTGGCCGGGCGGCTCGGGCGGCTCGGGTGGTTCGAGCGGCACCCGTATGCCAAGAGAGTGCCTGGTCAGCCGAAACCGGTTTGGCTCGGTGGGTAGAGCATGGGCCTGGCCTGCGGACTGAAGGGTCCCGGGTTCGATTCCGGTCAAGGGCATGTGCCTTGGTTGCGGGCACATCCCCAGTAGGGGGCGTGCAAGAGGCAGCTGATGGATGATTCTCTCCCATCGATGTTTCTAATTCTCTATCCCTCTTCCTTCCTCTCTGTAAAAAAATCAATAAAATGTTTTTTAAAAAAATATATTTTATTGACTTATTACAGAGAGGAAGAGAGATAGTTAGAAACATCGATGAGAGAGAATCATCGATCAGCTGCCTCTTGCACACCCCTCACCGGGGATGTGCCCGCAACCAAGGTACATGCCCTTGACAGGAATTGAACCCAGGACCCTTCAGTCCGCAGACCGACGCTCTACCACTGAGCCAAACCAGTTTCGGCAATAAAATGTTTTGTTTTTTTTTAAAGAGAGAGAGAGAGAATGGGCCCACGGGTCAAGTCTTTGATTCCTAATCAAGGGCACGGACCTGGGTTGTAGGTTGGATCCCCGGTCAGCTGAGAGGCAACCAATCGGTGTGTCTCCCTCACATCGATCTTTCTCTCTGCCTTTCCCTCTCTCCTCCACTCTCCCTAAACACCAATGGGGAAAAATATCCTCCGGTGAGGATTTAAAAAAAAAAAAAAAAAACCAAAAAAAAAAACACCCAACAGCAATTGGAGCTACTGGCCTCCTCCTTCTCCCAGGGCCCAGCCTCCACCTCCATGGCCTCCACCCCTGCGGGCCCCGCCGTGCTGGGGTCTCATCACCGTGGAGACGGGCCGAGCTCGGGGGCTCTGGTTTCCCGCGGGTCCGCTCGCCCCAGCCGGCCCCTGCCTCCCCCCTGGGCCCAGCAGCCGGGCTGCAGCCACAGCCGGAGGAGCCGGGCGCCAAGTGCCCATCGGGAAACGTTCCCGGCGGTTATCAGGCCGGTGGCAGCGGCTCGGAGCGCCAGGGCACGGAGCTGGGATTCTCGGCGTGCCTTCCCCGGAGCCAGGAAATGTCCGGCCCCCGGACAGCGAGCCGATGAAGTGTCGCAGGCAGAGACCAGCCGCTCGCCTTCCACAGCCACGGGCGCAGGTCAGGAGGGGCCGGGTGCCTGTCCTCCGCTGCCCCCGCAGGCGGCCGGGAAGAGGGACCGGAATGGGGGGGAGACACACGATCCCGGACGAGTTGTCCCCCCTCCCTCAGGCCCACAGAGATCAGACACCATCAGACCCTCTTAGGTCACATCTAGGGAAACGGAGGCTCATGAGAAGAGAGCGGTGGCCAGTGCCCCCCCTGGGCCAGCCTCGGGGGTCCCCAGCCAGCCACCCACTGTGTGACGTGGAGTGTATTGGTGCAACCTCTCTGTGCCTCCGGTTCTCCTTCTCCCTCTCCTTCTTCCTCCTTTTCTTCTTCCTCTTCCTCCTCCTTCCCCTCTTCCTCCTCCTCTTCTTCTTTTTAAAAAAATATCTTTTATTAATTTTTTTTTTACATAGAGGGAGGGTGAGGGATAGAGAGTTAGAAACATCGATGAGAGAGAGACATCGACCAGCTGCCTCCTGCACACCCCCCCACTGGGGATGTGCACGCCACCAAGGTGCATGCCCTTGACCGGAATCGAACCTGGAACCCTTCAGTCCGCAGGCCGACGCTCTATCCACCGAGCCAAACCAGTCTCTGCTCTTCTTCTTCTTCTTTTTAAAAATATATTTTTATTGATTTTTCACAGAAAGGAAGAGAGAGGGATAGAGAGTTAGAAACATCGATGAGAGAGAGACATCGACCAGCTGCCTCTTGCACAACCCCCACCGGGGATGTGCCCGCAACCAAGGAATGCCCTTGACCGGAATCGAACCTGGGACCCTTCAGTCCACAGGCCGACGCTCTATCCGCTGAGCCAAACCGGTTTTGGCAATAAAATACATATATTTTTTAAAATGATGAGAATCATGGATCGGCTGCCTCCTACACGCCCCACCCTGGGGATCGAGCCAGCAACCCCGGCCTGCGCCCTGGCCGAATGGAACCCAGGACCCTTCAGCCCGCCGGCCGGCACACTACCCACTGAGCCGCACCGGCCAGGGCGCCCCTGGTTTCCTTTCCAACCTGGGCACGTCTGGGGGACGCGACAGGGCCCGGTCCCCCAGAGCATGCACGTGGGTGCCCTCGGGTCACCATGGCCCGGCTGGCCTCCCCGCGCCAGGGGCACTCGGTGACGCAGGTTTTGCCCGGCAGCCGAGACCCATCGCTCTCCGGCTCCCGCTCCCGTCACGCTGCTGAGCCCCAGCCCTGACAGCTGCCCCCGCATCCCGGGGTGACGCGCAGCCCCCCCCCCCCAGTCCTGCCCCCCGACCCCTGGCAGCAGCGCCGGCTCCGGGAGGCCTCCTGGCTTCGGCAGGAGCTGGGTGCGCCTGTCACCCCTCATTTTTTCTGTGTCTCTTTCCAGAACTACTTTTTTTTTTTTTCTGACAGCCCGTCGTTAGTCAGTGGAAACACTTCCTTTTAAGGGAATTGGAGCATTCTTGGGGGGGGGGGGGAGTAAGGGGGAGTATAAAGGTTGACATTTAAAATTTTTTTTTTTGAGAGGAAGGAAGGAGAGAAACATCATGTGAGAGAGAAACTCCGGCCGGCTGCCTCCTGCATGCAGCTGGGCCGGGGCTCGAACCTGCCACCGAGGCCGTGTCCCGACGGGGAACGGAACGCGCCACCTTTCAGCGTGCAGGACGGTGCTCCCACCCACGGGGCCACACCGGCCAGGGCTCCTCTGCCTTTTTTGTATTTTAGAGAGAGTGGGAGGGAGGAGGAGAGACAGAGAGCAGAGCATGGATGGGAGAGAGGACACATCCATCGGCTGCCTCCCGCACGTGCCCCCGTGGGGCTGGGGATCGAGCCTGCCTCTGAGGTCCGCGCTCTTGACCAGAATCGAACCCATGACACCCTTCCATCCTCGGGCGGATGCTCTAACCCCTATGTCAAAGGGCTGAGGTACCTTCAGGTATTTTTATAGAAGACCCCGCCCTCCTGGTATGCGCCCAGGGTGAGCGCTCACTGCCAGGGGGCCAGCCCGTGCCCCCGTGTGAACTCAGCCACGCCCAGCCCCGTGCGGTGGTCTGGCTGAGCCGAGTCCAGCAGGGACTGAGTTTGGGGGCCGTCAAGACACTAAGACCCCAGCTTTTGCTCAGGAACTGCTCTGGGATGGTGTGTATGTGTGTGGGGGGTGGGGGTGGGGGGGAAGAAGGCCTGAAAAGTGAACCCCGAGTCCGAGATGCAATAGGACTTCTTTTTAAAAAATATATCTTATTGACTTTTTACAGAGAGGAAGGGAGAGGGAGAGTTAGAAACATTGACCAGCTGCCTCCTGCACATCCCCAGCAGGAGGTCCATGCCCTTGGTCCATGCCCTTGACTGGAATCGAACCTGGGACCCCTAAGTCCGCAGATCAATGCTCTATCCACTGAGCCAAACCAGTTAGGGCGGCAATATGACTTTTAAAGGCCTTCGTGCTCAGCCGGCGTGGCTCAGGGGTTGAGCATCGACCTGTGAACCAGGAGGTCACGGTTCCATCCCCGTCAGGGCACAGGCCTGAGTTGTGGGTTCGGTCCCCAGTAGGGGGCGTGCAGGAGGCAGCCGATCCATGGTTTCTCTCTCATTGATGTTCCTCTCTCTCACTCCCTCTCTCTGAAGTCAATAAAAATATATTTAAAAAAATAACAAAGCTCTCCACCCGGGACGGGGAAGGTCGGGGTAGAGAAGGATCGCCTTTTAGGGCCGCACGCCCAGGGTGAGGCAGCGGTGGCTCCGAGCGGCCAGGGCCTGCAGAGGCCAGACCCCCGAGCCTGGGTGCCGGCGGGACCCAGGAGGCTGAGCGGCTCTGCAGGGCCGGGCTGGGCGTGGCCGGAGCCCCCCCCCCCCCGCCCCTGAGCTTGGCACAGCCCGTGTCCCTCTGCCCGCTCTCAAACCCAAAGCTCTCGCTCCTCCGAGTGCCTGATGCTGCTCTGTGTCCCGACTCTGCCCAGCGGCCCCTCCCCTCCCCAGCGGCGGGGACACCTCCCTCGGGGGCCCCCTGGGCGCCTGGGCCCTTCACCTGCCGCACCCACTGCCCACCCAGAGCGCCGCACTTTCCTCTCTCCCGCCACAATCACCACCACGCACGCCAGGTCGTCTCAGGTAACTTTAATGACAGTGTCAGCAGTCCCTCCCCGACGGCGCACGGGCGGCCGAGCTGCTTGGAGGCAGAAGCGCAGCCGCGGAGACCAGCGCCCCCTCCCCAGCGGCGGGCGGCCCGCAGACCCCCGGGGCCGGGGCGGGCGACCTCGTCTCCTGTGGCATCTGGGCCCCGGGCTTCCCCCTGCCCCCTCGGCCACCCCGGGGCGGCCACGGTGGCCTGGGAGGGGGCGCCCGACCCATATAAATAACACAGGTGGCAGCGGCTGCGGCGGGCGAGGGCAGGGGCGTTGGCACAGACGTGGCGTATTGCTTTCCAGTTTCGATGCAACAGAGGCAGGTCACGGGCACCGGGGCGGGGGGACCCGGGGCTGGAGGTGTGCGGGGATGGTCGGGGCCGGGGGACCCCGGGAACCCACTGGGCCCAGACAGGGACGGAGGACAGAGCCCCCCCCCCCCCCGAGCCCTGCCCTCATCCCCGGGGTGGGGGTGTGTGTAAGGAGGGGTGCTGTGTTCACACGATGGGTCCCCGCTCCTCGGAAGAAAAGGAAGTACAGCTAAATAAATAGAGGATGCGGACCCCGGCACCCGGGGTGAGCCCGCCACCGCCCCAGGGACATGGGCAGGAGCGTGGGACCGGGCCACTGCCATGGCGTGACAACGAAACCCCTTTTCCTGAGTCCTGCGTGGCTTCCCTCCTCCGACTCCTCACCTCTCCTCCCGCCGGACATTTTCTCCTCAACCCCAACCCGCTTTTCATCGATTTCCTTGTTTGTTTTTTTAATCCTCACCCGAGGATCTTTTTAGAAAGAGGAGGAGAGGGAGGGACAGACAGAGAGAAATCCTGGTGTGAGAGCGACACATCGACGGGCTGCCTCTTGCCTGAACCAGAGCCTGCAACTGAGGGACGTGCCCTTGATGGGAATCGAACCCGGGACTCTTCAGCCCGCAGGCTGGTGATGTTCTGTAGCCAACGATGTCCACAGATCTGTTTCTTCGCAATGCTTAGTGGCCTCCCACGCTCTCCCCTCGAGGCAGAGGGTCGGGAGGGTCAGCAGGGGCGTGCAGAGCGGGGAGGGGGCGGGAGCATGTCTGTCCTTCCGCCTGCCCTGGGATGGGAGTCGCCGCCCTGGGCCCGGGCCTGTCCCCCGGTGCCCGGTGGACTCAGCGCTGGCTCCCGACGAAGACACAGAGCGGGCGCGCCGCTGGGAGTGCCTCCTTCCATCTCAGCAGGCACCTCCTGAGTCCGTCCCCGGAAGGAAATTAGAAACTACGTATAAAACGTAAAAATATTCAAGTATCAAAAAGGCGATTCGGATCGAAGTCGAACACAAGCCGATGCCGGGTGCAGCAAGAAGCCGGAAGCCGTTACAAAAACACGTGCCGAGTCTGTTCAGCAGAGCGAGGGTGGGGTGGGTGGGCGAGGCCTGGGCTAGACCTCCGGCCTGTGCGAGCTGCCGGACAGCGGGTGCCGGCGGGAGGCTGGGGTGGCGTGGGGGGCAGGGGTCACCCTCCCGGGAGGAGGAGGAGCTGTAAAGTGTGCAGCCCTGGCCTCCCGGCCCCCGGTGGCCGGTCCCGGATGTCACACGGGCAGCTGTCCTCCGAGGGGCCTGCAAAAGCCCACGCCGCAGCACGGATCAGAGGCCCCTTGGCGCACAGAGATCCTTCTGGAAAGCGAGGGCAGAGGGAAAGCAGGCGGAAGGGGCCCCGGCTGACTTAGCTTTCTACGCCCCGTTCCACGCGGGAGTCTAGTGTTTCTGTCAGGAAAACCCCGGGGGCCCCCCTCGCGTCCAGGGGGGGCCCCCACGGCGTGAAGCAGCAGCAGCAGCAGTGTTTGTTTCAGGGCACGGCCGGGAGGGGGATCGGCGCGTGCCCCCTTCTCCCCGGGAGAGGGTGCCTCCTGACGAGGGATCCAGTAGAAATCTTTGAAACTCTTTGAAAAGTTCATTACAAAAAAAACCCAAAAAACCACTCCTTCCTGCACGCAGAGCCCTGTGTGCGTGCTGGCTCCGGGGCGCCCTCTGGTGGCGGCACCCAGAGCGGGAGGCCCAGGCTGGGGGCCCAGCGCTGCCCAGGCCACACTGCCTTCTGCCTCAGGCATGGAGCCGTCTCTCGGCGGCGGGCCTGGCTCTCAGGGCGCGGCCGGAGGACGCCTCAGGAAGATGCCATCCCGGCTCTCGGTGGCCTGTCTCAGGAGCGTCCCCGGCTGTGCCACCGGCTTCTCGGAGTCAGAGGGAGTCGGAGGGGTCGGGCCTTTAGACCTCCGTGGAGAACAGGACGCTCTGCCGCTTGCTGTCGGGGGCGGGGATGGCCTCCAGCTGCAGGAAGTACAGCAGCACCTGCACCTGTGCGGGGGTGAGGGGTGGGGGGGGGCAGCTTAGAGGGAAGCTCACGGCGCCGGCCGGCCCACCGAGGCCCCCCAAGGCCAGCTCGGGGTGCGAGGGCTCCTCACAGCCGGACACCGGGGTGCCCCTGAAGGACCACCCCGAGAAGCCCAGTAAGGTGCAAAGCGAGAGGCCTCCTAGGCGGGTCCCTCTCTGGCCTGTACCTCCCCGGTACAATTTTATTTTATCTTTTTAAATTTATTTTTTAAAATATATTTTATGGGTTTCTTACAGAGAGGAAGAAAAGAGGGATAAAGAATTAGAAACATCGATGAAGGGGAGTCATCGACCAGCTGCCTCTTGCACACCCCCCTACTGGGGATGTGCCCGCAGCCAAGGTACATGCCCTTGACCGAAATCGAACCCAGGACCTTTCAGTCCGCAGGCCGACGCTCTATCCACTGAGCCACACCGGTTTCGGCCCCCGTACAATTTTAAATATATATATATATGTATGCATTTGCATTGATTTCAGAAAGTATGGGGGGGAGGGGAGAGAGAGAAAATGAATGAGAGAGAATCATTGATCGACTGCCTCCTGCATGCCCCCTATTGGGGGTGGAGCCCGCAACCCGGATATGTGCCCTTGACTGGAATCAAACCCAGGACCCTTCAGTCCTCAGGCCGACGCTCTATCCACCGGGCCAAACGGGCAGGGGCTCCCCCCCGGTGCAAGCTGAGTGGTGCCTGGCAGGACTGGGGGGGGGGGGAGAAGGGGAGAGGGGGTAGACAGAGGCCCCCCCCGGGTGAGGCTGGGCACGCACCTGGGACATGACCTCCAGGGACCAGCTGTCCGTCATGGAGAGGGGCTGGCCGGGCGTGGCGGGGAGCTTGCTCTCCTTCTCCGAGGGCCGCAGCAGCGTCGGCCCGAACACCGTGGCCAGGTTGTGCAGCGACATCTTGTTCACCGCCTCCTTCTCCGCCACCCTGCAGGGGCCGGGGACAGGGTGCTGCTGGGACGCCGCCCCCGGACGGAGGGGAGACCCAGGCCACCCCGAGTCCTCGGGGAGAGCGGTGACGGCGCCACCCCCCCTCCGCCTTGGGCCGGCTCCACGGCCTGCCCTCGTGCTCCTGGGTCCGAGGGGCCGGACAGAGAGGACTGGGGCCAACAGGGGGCGGAGCCGACCCGGGGCCGTGACCTTGGCCGGCAGGGGTGGGCGGGGCCCAAGCACCATTCTGGCTGTGGCCAAAGCATCTCATTCCCCCCCCCCAAAATATATAAATTTTTAAATATCTTATTGATTTTTTTTTTTTTTTTTTTACAGAGAGGAAGAGAAAGGGATAGAGAGTTAGAAACATCGATGAAGAGAGAATCCCCGATGAGCTGCCTCCTGCACAACCCCTACTGGGGATGTGCCCACAACCAAGGTCCATGCCCCTTGACCGGAATCGAACCCGGGACCTTTCAGTCCGCAGGCCGACGCTCTATCCACTGAGCCAAACCGGTTTCGGCCCCCCCAAAAATATTTTTATTGGTTTCAGAGAGGAAGGGAGAGGGAGAGAGAGAGGGAAACATCCAGGATGAGAGAGAATCACCGACCTGCTGTCACCTGCACGCCCCTCCCACCCCCACTGGGGATGGAGCCTGCGACCCAGACTTGTGCCCCGACCGGGAATCGAACCCTGACCTCCTGGCCCAGAGCTCGACGCTCAGCCACAGAGCCACGCCGGCCGGGCCACGCACCTCCCTTTAAGGCTGGGGTGCAGAGGGGGCGGGCGGTGAGAGGGAAGAAGGTGGCCGTGGCTCGGGCGCCCAGAGGGGGTGAGTGATGCCCGAGGGCGCAGAAGGCGTCCCCCCCCCCCCGGCTGCCCGGGGGCCCTGGCGCCAGCCCCGGGCGGAGCGGGGTACCTCTTCAGGTGGTCCAGGAGGAAGAGGAAGGTCAGCAGGTTGGCTTCCGGGAGCGACAGCAGCAGGTTCAGCATGCAGCTCTCTTTCGCCACGGGGTCCGAGAGGGCTGCGGAGAGGGGGGGGGGGGGCTGTCAATTCTTGGGGGTCACTGGGGGTCATCCTCAGGCTCACAAGGTCGGGAGACGGGAGCCCGTGTGGGGTCGAGCCCCTTGGGATGCCTTCTCTCTGCCTCGAAGGGTCCAAGGCACCACGGGGAGAACCCGCTCGGCCACCCCTGCCTCCCGCTCAGAACAGCCCGGGGCACGGGGCCCCCCATCACCCTCTTCACCATCGGGGGACGAGGTCCCGATCGAGCAGCCCGGAGGCAGGGTGCAGAGGCTGCGGCTGCCCCTACAGCAGTGCCCCCCACCACCCCCCGTCCCCCCGACACTGCCCCGCAGGTCCACCTGGGGTCAGGGAAGCAGAACAAGGGCTCCAGGGAGGAGGAGGGGGAGCCATCACGACCCCATCGCCACCCCCGCAGGCACCCGCACGCAGAGGGCGGGCACGGCAGGTGCAGGGGGGACAGGGAGTTCTGTTCGGGTGCCCCGGCTGGAGCCCGGACAGAGGCTGGGCGGGGGGTGGGGGCGGGGGTGGACCAGAGGGGAGCGGAGCGCTCCCGTTGGCTCACCGATGCCCTCGGCGAAGTTGGGGTAGAACTCGTCGGTGAAGAGCGGCTCGGGCAGCTCCCGGAAGTAGAGCTTGAGGGTGCCGGCGATGGCGTTGACGTCCATCTCGCTCATCATCACCGACACGTCCTTGTTGTCTGGGCGGAGCACAGAGGCGAGCTGACCCCCAGCCGGCGGCCTGCCTCCGGGGGCCCTCCTCTGAGGCGCTCACCCCCCTCCTTCCGAGCCTCCCCGCCCCCCCCACACCGCCCGCTGGGGAGCTCGACCCGAACCAACCGCCCAGCTGCGGTGCCTTCGTTTTATTTATTTTATTTTATTTTTAAAAAAAATACATTTTACTGATTTTTCACAGAGAGGAAGGGAGAGAGACAGAGAGCCAGAAACATCGATAAGAGAGAAACATTGACCAGCTGCCTCCTGCACACCCCATACCGGGGATGTGCCCGCCACCAAGGTACATGCCCTTGACCGGAATCGAACCCGGGACCCTCGAGCCCGCAGGCAGACGCTCTACCCACAGAGCCACACCGGCTCCGGCTTTCTCCCCACTTTTAGGGACGAGAAAGCGCAGAGCGTGACGGGAGCCCAGGCCATGAGGGCACCGGGGGAAGCAGGATCACCCGCCCCCGCCCCTCCCTGCCCCGCCCGGGCCGCCACTCACTGAGGTCGAAGGCGGCCTTCAGCGCCTGGATGTCGGTGGCCACGCCGGACACGCGGTAGATGCCCACCTCCTCCATGCCGCGGCGCTCGATCTCCTCCACGCACTGGCGCACGATGTAGGGCACTTTGGACCGCTCCCTCCTGCGGGGACGGGGCGCCCCGTGAGTGCCCGGCGGCCTGGCGCAAGCCACGGTGGGGGGCACAGCCGAAGCCCGTCCGGACGCCTGGGGCCGGGCGTGGCCAAGGTGCCGGGTGTGGGCCCCCGGGTGACCCATGACCCATAACCCAGGGGGACAGGAATCGCCATCCTGCCCCGGGAACCCGAGCGGGGGAGGAGAGCCCGCCCTCGCAGTCCCGGGGGGTTGTGTGTGGGGACCCCGGCGTCGGGGAGGGACAGGGACGGTCGGAGCCGTGAGGGAAGCTGTGCGGGCCGCACGGGGTGTCCCCGGGGCCCGGCCCGAGCAGAGGGGAGACCCAGTGCGCTCTCTCCTCCACAAACATCTGGGGGAGGGGATGGAGGGGGGGACACAGGAGACCCGGGGCCCGAGCCCCAGGACACGCACTTGGTGACCATGGCGATCTTGACCCCAAAGACGCCCGTCTGCTTCCGGGACGGCATCCTCTTCAAGCTGAGCTCCCGGCTGGTGAACCTCACCGACAGCTTCACCTCGATCTGGGGGGGGCGGGGGAGGGGCACGGCCTCTTACCCGCGGGTCCTCACAGCCCAGGACCCGGGCGAGCCTCCCCCCTCCCCCCGGGGCCCCCGGGCCCGCGTCCCAGCGCCAGGTGGAGACCAGAAGCCCCGGCCCAATCAGCACAAGCAGCCGGGACCGGCGCCGGTGCCGGCGGTTTAAGGACCAGCTGTGGTGGAACTTTCCCCCACGGGCCCATTGCTTCTCTTTTTAACTTTAAAAAAATATATTTTTTATTGATATTTTACAGAAAGGGAGAGGGATAGAGAGCTGGAAACGTTGATGAGAGGGAAGCATCAACCAGCTGCCTCCTGCACACCCCCCACCGGGGATGTGCCCGCAACCAAGGTCCATGCCCTTGACCGGAATCGAACCCAGGACCTTTCAGTCCGCAGGCCGAGGCTCGATCCACTGAGCCAAACCGGTTTCGGCCTCTTTTTAACTTTTTAAACTTTTTGCTTCTCTCTCTCCTCTCTCTCTCTCTGTCTCTTTAAAACGTTTCAGATTTGCCAATTCTCTTTGTGGTTTCTGTGTGTTGATCCTCACCCGAGGCCATTTTCCCACTGACTTTGCGGGAGAGGAAGGGGGAGGGGGAGGGAGAGGCAGAGAGAGCCGGGCCTGAGGACCCACCAGGGATCAGCTCCCCGGGCGGAGGCCCTGCAGTCCGGGGGCACCACCGGCCTCGGGTTCCGGGTTCCGGGTTCCGGAGGGATGTTCAGTGTCTCCGCCGGCTGCACTCCGCCCGCACGGGATCCCTCCCTTCCCCCTTCCCCCCACTCCCTGCACAGACTGTGCTCACCGCCTCCTCGCCCTCCTCCAGCCCCACCGCCCTCCTCCACGCGCCCGGCCAGGCTGGCCTGCTGGGGCGCGCGGGCGGCCCCAGAACCCCCCGGGGACCTACCCCGTTCATGGCGATGACCGTCCGCTGCCAGTCTCTGTCCTGCAGGGCCTGGGGGTCCAGCTGAAAGCACGGAGTCGGGGTTACCGGAGGCCCCGGGACCCGCGCCGAGGCCCCGCCCGCTGCTCCCCACACCTGCTGCTCCCCCATACCCGCTCCCCATCCTGCTCCTCCACCCCTGCTCCCCCACACCCACGCCGCAGTCAGAGCCGCACCTGGGCCGGCACTTCTATCCAGGCAAAGGGGGCCCCGGAGGGGGAGGACCAGCTGGGCACCTGGTACCCCTCCACCCCCCTCGCCGGCCCTCACAGGGGCTACCTGTGTGAGTGACCACCCTGGAGGCCCACGTCCAGGAGAACCGCCTGGGGCGATGCCACCCGGAAGTCGGGGCCACGGCTCCTCCCACGGCGCGGGCTGCGGGCTGCGGGCTGGCCACGGGGCCAGGCGCCCAGGAGGCCTCCCGCCGGGCCAGGCTCGTGGCTCAGCGTCCGGCCCGGGAGCCGGAGCCCAGCTCCCGACCACGACGCCAGAGGCTCGGGGCGCCGGTCTGCAGGGCTCGGCTGTTTCCAATCGCCCCAGGAGCGCCAGGCCGGCTGGCTGGGGGCTGAGCACCGAACCCAGGAACCAGGAGGTCAGGGTTCGATTCCGGCCAGGGCACCGGCCCGGGCTGCGGGCTCCATCCCCCGTGGGGGGCCCGCAGGAGGCGGCCGGTCCACCCCTGGGTCCCTCTCCCTTCCTCTCTCTAAACACCAATTAAAACAAACAAACCAAACCCAAGAGCCGAGACTTGGCCAGCGCAGAGCGCACACGCGGAGGGACGGGGGAAGGGGGGGCGGCATCGGCAGCCGGCAGAGGCCCCAGCCGGCCCCCGGACCTACCCACACCCACGGGGGCCCTGCAGCCCCGGCCCACCTTGCCCTTGCACAGGAGGCGGCGGAGCTGGGCCCACAGCGTGGTGCCCGGCGCACACAGGGGCCGGTCCGAGCCGGCCGCCGGGCCCCGGGGGAAGCGGCGAAGGAGACCCCGCACGGCGGCGGCGGGAGCAGCCGGCACCTCTCGCATCCTGGTCCGCGGGCTGGCGGCTGGTCTCTGGTCGGCCGGGCGGGAGGCTGGACGGGCCGCCCCGGCCTCCACGGCCTTTTGACCGGGGTTCGGGGGAAGCCCCGCCCCTGCCACTTGGCTCGCCAAGGTCAACGCTTCCGATGACCCTCCAGTTTTTTTTTACTTTTTTTTGGGGGGGGGGGGGCTGCTTGGAACAAACAGCCCCGCCGGCCGGCAGCCGATGGGTGCCGGGAACCGTGCCGCCGCGTCACGGCTTTCTCCGGAGCCCAGGAGAGCCCGGTTTCCGCCCCGCCGGCTTCCTGTGGGCGCGCTGGGAAACGCTGAGTAACAGCACGGCAGCGGCGGCCTGGCCCAGGTACTCCCCCCCCCCCTCAGTCTGCACCACCCCGGCCCGTTACCCCAATCCTGGCACGCCCGGCCTTGGGGGGAGCGCCGAGGGCACCCCACGCCCGTCCTCCCTGGATAGCCGGCCCGGTGACGCGGGGAGTCGGTGCCATCGCCCACCCCCCAAGCACCGAGGTCCAGACCCGGCCCCTAGACCCCCCTCCCCCCGGCGGCCACGGCGGGAGCCAGCCTGCAGGTGAGACCGGGCCACGGGCCACAGGCCACAGGGAACTCCAACCGGAGCTCACCCCTCGCCGTGGCCCGTCCCCCGCCGTGGCCCGTCCCTCGCCGTGGCCGGCGGCTGTGGAGGGAGAGGCCGCCCGGCTGGCTGGGTTCCAGAGCACAGCGCGTGCTCGGCGGGCGGAAGCAGCCGGAGGAGTAACAGGGCGACGGGGAGGCTGAGTGTCGGCCCCAAACAGCAGTCCAGGCGGGCGGGCCCTCCCGGACGAGCGGAGAGCGGAGAGCGGCGGCCGAGTAAACAAGGGGGTGGGGGTGTGTGTGGGAAAACAGGCGGCCAGCAGCCAGCACAGGAAGTGGAGGTCCCGGGGGAAATGAGAGGGCGCCCCCACACCACCCCCACACCACCTCGGGGTCTCAGCGCCGCTCGGGGACGGGGAGGTCGGCTCCCTCCCCCTGTTCTCGGCAGAACGGTCTGGGTCCTGCCCGGCTCCCCAGGGCGGTGGGCCCGGGGCCGCTGCCCTGAAGTCTGCCTGGGAAACTGCTACCCTCTGGGGCTCCGTGGCTGAGCATGGACCTCCGAACCGGGAGGTCCGGGTTCGATTCCCGGTCAGGGCACAGGCCCAGGTTTCGGGCAGGATCCCCAGGGGGGGGGCGTGCAGGAGGCAGCCGGTCCACGGTTCTCTCATCATGGATGTTCTGCTCTCTCTCTCTCCCTCTCCCTTCCTCTCTGAAACCCATAAACACATATTAAAAAAAACCAAAACAACACAAAACAAAACACCTACCCTTGCAGCCATTCCAGGAGGTGGGTCGGGGGGGGGGGGGTTAGGGGTGAGGGGAGGGGGCCCGTCGTCCAGGCCGGGCAGATAGATGTCGCCCGGAGGGGCAGCCTGGCCGAGGACCAGAGGTGCCCTGCTCGCTCGGCAGTTAGCAAGGCCAGCTGGGGCACCCGTGGACCAGCATGGGGCACCCACTCCCCTCCCCCCCCCCCCCGCCCGCTGAGGGTGGGGCAGCACGGAGCTGTGCTCAGGAGGAAAGGCCAGGCCGGAGTCTCCCCAGAGCCGTCAGCGCCCGGGAGGGACCGAGCGCCCCCTTCACCCACCCCTGCTCCCGACTGAGACTACGCCTTTGCACATCACCTACTTCCTGGGCGGTTTTCCTCCTTAAAATACATAAATAAGCATGTGTGCATGGTGTGTGTGTGCGTGGTGTGTGTGTGTGTGTGTGTTTAAAATTTATCTCAGGCAGAAACCGGTGTGGCTCAGTGGATAGAGCGTCGGCTTTCGGACTGAAAGGCCCCGGGTTCGATTCCGGTCCAGGGCATGGACCTTGGTTGCGGGCACATCCCCAGTGGGGGGTGGTGCAGGAGGCAGCTGATGGATGATTCTCTCTCATCGATGTTTCTAACTCTCTATCCCTCTCTCTTCCTCTCTGTAAAAATACCAATAAAATATAGTTTAAAAAATATTAAAAAAAATAAAATTTATCTCAGAGAGGAAGGGAGAGGGGGAGAGAGAAACATCCACGATGAGAGAGAACCATGGACCGGCTGCCTCCTGCACACCCCCCACGGGGGATCCAGCCCACACCCCGGGCCTGGGCCCTGACCGGGAATCGAACCCTGACCTCCCGGCTCACAGCTGACGCTCAGCCCCCGAGCCCCGCCGGCCGGACCCCCGCCAGCCGGGCGTCTGGCCCTGTTCTCGCACCCATCACGCAGCCCTGGGTGCTGCGCCTCCCCCTCCCCCCTCCGCACAGGGAGTGCTCTCCCCTCAGCTTAGGAGCCACGTGCGTCCGGGGGGCAGGGAGCACCTGGGGGGGGGTCATGCACCCCCACCCACCAGCTCTCCACCCGCCTGCCCACCTGGCACCAGGGAGGCGGAGGCGGGAGAGACTGGGAAAAGCCTGGTCTCAGGGGGGCTGATCCGGCACGGACGTGCCCCCCCAGGCACCCCACTCAGCAGCCCCAAAGGGTCAGGGAGCCGGAGGCCTGGCTGGGATGGCGGGCCTCATCACCCCTCCTCCCCCCTCCTTCCTCCCCCTTCCCATCTCTTCCCCCTCCTCCTCCTTCCCCCCTCTTTTCTTCCCCCTCCTCCTCCACCTTCCCCCTCCTCCCTCCCCCCTCCTCCTCCCCCCTCCTCCCTCCCCCCTCCTTCTCCACCTCCCCCCCCCTCCTTCCTCCCGGGGATGCCGGTGTATTAAGTCTCCGGGAGCCCAGCCAGCCGCTCTGGCCTGAGTCACAAACATCCTCGGCCGCGCCGGGCGGGATTCTTTCCTGGCTGACAGAGGACGCTCAGGGGCCAGACTTCCCAGCAGCCCTTGCTCCGAGGTGGAGGGGGGGGGCACCCAGCCTCCTGCTCCATTAGCAACGCCCACAGATGAGCGTGACAGCAGCCGCAGACACCAAAAGGGACCCCCCCCCCCCAGTACAGGTGCAGACACGGACGGACACACACACACACCGGGGTCTGTGGGCGGGGGCGGGAGGGGACTGTCCGTGGGAGCCAGGACGTGGTTTTGGGACAATGGGAACAGGCTACCACCGGACCACTGGCGAGACATAGTCTATTACTATTGTTGTTGTTGTTGTTTTTAATCCTCTCCCCGGCATAGTTTTCCACTGGTTTTATTTTTTAGAAAGAGGGAAAGGGAGGGAGAGGATAGAGAGAGAGAGGAACACCAATGAGAGAGAGACTCTTTGGTTGCCTCCTGCACGGGTCCCGCGAGGGACCGATCGCACCTGAAATCCAGGTGCTTGCCCAGGCCTGCGCTCTAACCACTTGGCAACACCAGCCAGGGCAAGACCGTGAGGCTTTCCCCAGGAGCGCCGGCCCCGAAACTGTTGGCCTTGAGGAGCCAAAGCCCAGCTTGGAAAACCCGGTGGAACTGGACTTCCTCTGGGGACCCTGGGGCCAGACAGACAGACGGACGGACGGACAGACAGGCGGACAGCAGGCAGGCGGGGAGGACGGGGCGGCCTCACCTGGACCTGGCCCTTCCCCATGATGCGGTCGCTGCTCTCGCCGTCCTCCTTGGCCATCTTGCTCTTGTTGTAGCACTTCTCGTAGCACAGGATCCGCAGCGTCTGGGAGCCTTCCAGCTCGATCTCGAACTCCTGCAGCCGAGCAAGGAGGACAGTCCGGCGTGAGCGGCTGGGTCAGGGGGCGGCGGTCACGGTCGCAGGCCTCGGGGACCCTCCGAGGGGGGCATCTCACCAAAACGCTGATTCAGTTAATGACCACATACCTACCTATAGAGCTTAAGTTTAAAAAAATGTGGCTCTCAAAAGAAATTTCAGCCGAGACCGGTGTGGCCCAGTGGATAGAGCGTCGGCCTGCGGACTTGAAAGGTCCCGGGTTCGATTCCGGTCAAGGGCACGTGCCTTGGTGGTGGGCATATCCCCAGTCGGGGGTGTGCAGGAGGCAGCTGATCGATGATTCTTTCTCATCGATGTCTCTAACTCTCTATCCCTCTCTCTTCCTCTCTGTAAAAAAATCAATAGAATATATTAAAAAAGTAAAATAAAAAAATAATAAATTTTAATCGTTGCCCTGTTGATATGTGGCTCTCTTGACTAAAGAGTTCGCCGACCACTGGACTAGGGGCCCAAGAGTCCCTCGGGCTGGCCGGCGGGGATCGGGCCGAAACTGTCTCCCCGACGTCCCCTGAGGGGTCCCGGAGTGCTAGAGGGCGCGGGCCAGGGGGGAGACCCCACCCGTGCATGATCGAGCAGGGGAGGGCCGTGGGGGGGGGGGGCCTCCAGGGCATGCCTGGCCAGTCTTTTTTAAAAATATATATTTTATTTATTTTTTTATAAATCCGGCCCCCTCCGCCACCACGGCCCCCCCAGCGGCGGCAGGCAGGCCGGGCCAGCGGGGAGCTCCACTGTACCCCGAGGCAGAGGGAGACCGAGGAGGGACCCCCACAGCCAGGGCCGCCTGGGCTGAGCACAGAGCCCCTCCCGGGCCCCCAGAGCGCCCCGAGCTTCCGGGAACGGAGCCGGTCACAGGAGGCTCATTCCCGCTTCCCGGGAAGAGCGAAGGCTCATTCCAGCTCCGCAGGAAGAATGCCATGGAAACGAACCGAGTCAACACCCGGCCAGGACAAAAGCGGCACAAGAGGCCCTTTTAAGTTCTTTTCCCAAACAATCCTCAGCGACCTCGGCCCCTCTTTGTCATGGGGGGGGGGGGGTAAGGAGGGGGGAGCCGTCTCAGGAAGATGCAGATAACATCGCTGGGGCCGGGCAGGTCACCCCGCCCCCAGGAGGTTCCCGGAACGCTGGCGGCCTTGGGGGGGCCGGGGAAAGCCTTGGGGAGCCTTGGGGGCTCGGACGCCCTAAGGACAAGGCCGGCAGCTGGGGGTGGGAGGGGGGCCCTCACCTCATTCCAGTTGGGCTCGGCCGTGTCCCTGTAGACGCGGGTCTTGGCCTTGTTGACGAAGTAGCCGAAGGAGTCCACCTCCAGGGTGCAGTAGAGGTCTGTGGGCCGCGGAGGGGGGAAGCGTGTGTGTTTGTTGTTTTTTTCATTGATTTCAGGGAGACAGGGGAAGAGGGAGAGAGACATAGAAACACCCGTGAAGAGGGAGAATCACGGACCGGCTGCCTCCTGCACGCCCCGCCCCGGGGATGGAGGTGGCGTGAGCGGGGGACTGAACTGGGACCTCCCCGGTTCACAGGTGGACGTGCAGCCACGGAGCCACGCCGGCCGGGCAGCCCACATTCAAAAGAGCAGGCGTTCCTTCTGGAGTCAGGAAAAATGGCCTTGACTTTCTTTCTTTCTTTCTTTTTTTTGTTTTTTAGTTAATCCTCACCCGAGGATATCTGTCCCATTGATGTTTAGAGAGAGTGGAAGGGAGCGTGGGGGACAGAAAGAGCAATGTGAGAGAGAGACGTGGCTGGGCTGCCTCCTGCGCGCACCCCGATGAGGGGGCGGGGGACCGGCGACCAAGGTACCGGAATCGAACCCGGGACCCTGCCCTCTGCGGGCCAATGCACTATCCACTGAGCAACACCGGCCAGGGCTGCACTGCGCTGTTGGCAGGCGGGCCCCGGGGTCGGAAGGAGGGAGTCCGTGCAGGGAGGGACACAGGTGACCCACCAGCACTGCTCTGACCACTCCAGGAGCTGGGAGACACCCCCCCCCCCCCGGGAGGGACGCACCGGAGCAGCCAAAGCCACTCTGCCCCCCGGACCCCAGTGCCCTGGCCACCGCCCGCCCGGCTCAGAACCTCCCTCCTGGTCTGTCTGTCTGTCTCCCTCCCTGGTCTGTCTGTCTCCCTCCTGGTCTGTCTGTCTGCCCTCCCTCCTGGTCTGTCTGTCTGTCTCCCTCCCTGGTCTGTCTGTCTCCCTCCCTGGTCAGTCTGTCTGCCCTCCCTGGTCAGTCTGTCTGCCCTCCCTGGTCTGTCTGTCTGCCCTCCCTCCTGGTCTGTCTGTCTGCTCTCCCTCATGGTCTGTCTGTCTCCCTCCCTCCTGGTCTGTCTGTCTCCCTGGTCCGTCTGTCTGCAGCCAGCTCCAGCCCCCGCAGTGACGCGTCCCGCCAGCAGGGGGCAGCGCACCAGCTCCCAGGACAGACCGGAGACAAGCCTGGGAAAGGGCAAGGTCCGCCCCGGGAACACACCTCCACACCCAGGGCCGGCCAGCCAGGGCTCGGGGGTCACAGACGCCTGATGGTCATCGGAGCCACTTCCGTGGTCCCCACACCCGCTGGCGCCGAGCCCGCCCCGCCCCAGCCGCCTGCCTTCCTTCCCCAACCCCAACCCGGCGGGGCCACTCACTGGAGCTCTGCTTAAAGCCGGAGGCCGAGTGCACGATGACGTTCAGGAAGCCGTAGAGGCCGGGAGGCTCGTCGTCTGCGGGAGAGCGGGGAGGGCGTCAGTCCCGAGAGGGCGGCGGGGGCGGGCGCCAAGTCCCCTCCCCACCCACCCACCCTCGGGGGGCACCCTGTGGTCACCCTGGGCCCTGCAGGGGGCCGGGCCACGCCACAGACCAGTGCATCCACGTGGCCTCTGTCTTGGGGAGCCTTAGGATCTAGCAATTGTGTGTGTGTGTGTGTGTGTGTGTGTGTGTGTGTGTGGTTTTTTTAAAAAAATATATGCTTATTGATTTCAGACAGGAAGGGAGAGGGAGAGATGGAGACATCCTTGACGAGAGAGAACCACTGGTTGACTGGCGGCCTCCCGCGCGCCCCCTACTGGTGATCAAGCCTGCAAGCAACCCGGGCACGTGCCCTGGCCAGGACGGAATTGAACCTGTGACCGCTTGGTTCGTGGACCGGTGGCTCATCCCCTGAGCCACCCCGGGGAGGCAGGCCCCACAGGCAGGTCCATGACCGAAGGGAAAGGTCACGAGAGCAGCAGAGGGGTCCCGGCAGCGTGCGACGTGGACGTGGACGTGGACGGGGTGGCATGTGTGCGCATGTGCACAGCACATACCTGTGCGTGCGACCCGGCGTACACCGGTGCATGCAACAGGGACCCAGAGGTGCTGGCCGGGGAGGGCTGGGGCCGGCGGGGAGGGGATGGGGACCAGCCCCGGTGCCCCAGGAGGCCGAGGAGCGTCTCGGGGTGGGGGCGGGGTGATGGGTCTCCTCAGCCGCCAGCCGTGGGGCCAGACAGCTCGGGAGCCGCCCCGCCCACCCACTCCCGGGCGAGGCCAGTGGGGATGGAGGCCACGTCCCCAGGACAGACGGACAGCAGAAAGGGACGTGACCTGGGCGGGGGGGGGGGGGCGGGAGCAGGGGGATGGGGGACCCACCTTCCTTGTTGATGGTCAGGGGGATGGAGTGGACCGTCTGGAGCTTGACGCACGAGTTGGTCAGCATCTGCAGCTCCACGGACGTCAGGGAGAAGCTTTTGAAACCTGAGGGGTGGGGAGGAGGGTCTGCACGGGCGCTCGGAACGTTCTGGACACGCGGGGACACGTTCTGATGCCGCCCCGGCCCCGCCCGCCCCCAAGGGAACCCTGGGGCTCTGTGAGAGGGCACGGAGGCTGTGCCAGCGGAGGAACTGGAGGACAGGGCGGGCCACGGCCCCGGGCACCACCGGGCGCTGAGGGAGGAGACATCCCAGCGCCACCCTTACAAACTCGGGTCAGCCCACTCCTCGGCACAGCCACAGTTCTTCTCTCTCTCTCTCTCTCTCTCTCTCTCTCAAAATATATTTTATTGTTTTTTTACAGAGAGGAAGATAAAGGGATAGAGAGTTAGAATCATCGACCAGCTGCCTCTTGCACACCCCCTACGGGGGATGTGCCCGCAACCAAGGTTACATGCCCTTGACCAGAATCGAACCCGGGACCTTTCAGTCCGCAGGCTGAGCCACACCGGTTTCAGCTCTTCCCTCTCTTTTTTTTTTTTTTAAAAAATACTTTTGCTGACGTCAGAGAGGAAAGGAGAGGGAGAGGGGGATAGAAACTTCAGCGATGAGAGAGCATCGGGGATCGGCTGCCTCCAGCCCGCCCCTCACTGGGGACCGAGCCCACAATCCTATGTGCCCTGACCGGGAATTGAACCCGGGCCCCAGCAGCCTACAGGCCGACGCTCTATCCACTGAGCCTCCCCGCCCGGGCCACCTGACATCTGACTAGGGCTCTCACTCCTCCAGGAGCGAGAAGGTTCTGGAACCGCCACGAGCGCCGTCCGCCCTGGCCCCCGGGACTCAGAGGCACTCACACTTCTTCTGCTGCTCCCGGATGTTCTCCCGCCACTCGGCGCGCTCGTAGTCGGACGAGATCAGGAACGTGTAGCTCTGGGGGGAGGAGGGGGGACACACACGCCTGTTACCTCCCCAGCTCAGCCGCCCCGTCACTGTCCATGCGGGACAACCCCCGAGGCACTCGCCCTCCGTGCCTCCGGCTGGCCGGCCACAGCTCGGGGGGTGTCACCAACCGACGGGGGCCAGGAGGGAGCAGAAGGGGAGCAGGGGGAGCCGGGGGAGCAGGGGGGGCAGAAGGGGAGCAGGGGGAGCCGGTGGGGCGCACTGACCTTGCCGTTGCGGCTCTGCACGCGGAAGGCCATGCTGGGCGACATGAGCAGCAGCATGGACTCCTGCTCCGACAGCTTCTTCCTCAGCCTCTCGATGGCCTTGCTGCCCTTGTTGGCTCTCTGCGGGGAGAGGACGGGTCACATCCCCTCCCCCGGGCCCCGCCTCCCCCGATGCCCCGCCCCTAAGACGCCAAGAGTGCCGCGGGCAGCGCCTGGGTCCCGAGGGTCAAGGGTGAAGGCCGCCTCCCCCGCGCCCACCTTCTCCCTCTGGATGTCGCTCTTGATCTGCGAGATCTTGATCTTCATGGCATCCAGCTCCTCGTCCACCACCAGGGGGATGGCGGGCGCCGCCTCGGACTCGTCCAGCGTCTGGAAGCTGAGGTCGGTGAGCGGGATGTACCACTTGCAGTCGTACTGCTGCGTTTTCCTGGGGGGAGAGGAGAGCAGGTGAGCCCGACCCCGCCTGCCTCTGCCAACGTCGCTGCTGCTGCCAGAGCCGAGAGCCCCCTGCCCCCCTCACCTCAACCCCGGGCCCCGCAACCCCCGCCCGGGGCCCGGGGGACAGGCTGGCTGGAGACCCCCGGCCCACGCCGAGGACCCAGACTCGGAGATCGAGGACGTGGGCGCGGTGACGGGGGCCCCGGGGGGTCCCAGGCCCCGATCCCCCGGGAAGGGGTGAGGGTGGCACTCACCCTCCGCTCTGCTTCTTGAGCTTGGTGCAGAGGAGCAGGTCGGTGAACAGGAAGACGTGGCGCAGCTTGCGGGCGCCCTCCACCAGCTCCACCATGAAGCTGTCCTTGAGCAGCTGCCGGTGCTGCGGGCGGGCGAGGGCCGGGGTGAGGGCCGCGGTCTCCCCTCCCTGCACCGCCTTCCGGAGCTGGCTCCTCCGCTCACCGGTTTCCCGGCCCCTCCTGGGGGCCTGGCCCGGGGAAAGGCCATTGGCCTGAGGCCGGGAGGGCGGGGGACGGTCTGTGTGGAATGACGGCAGGAGACATACACCCCCCGAGGCCCCCATCCTCTCCAAGACACAACTGAGACCCAGACTGGGCGCGGGGCCAGCCCGTGGAGGCCGGGACACTGCCACACAGAGCCCACCGGGAGAACCTGGCGCCTGGGTGAGGGTAGGGCAGCCTGGCCCGGCCGGCGTGGCTCAGTGGTTGAGGAGGTCAGGGTTCGATTCCCGGTCAGGGCACATGCCAGGGAGGCAGGCTCCATCCCCAGTGTGGGGGAGTCGATCCATGAAACTCTCTCATCGTTGATGTTCCCCTCTCTCTCCCTCTTCCTTCCTCTCTGAAATCAATGAAAAAAAACATTTTTTTTAATTAAGTTAAAAAAAACTGAGCTCCCAGCCCTGACCGGTTTGGCCCAGTGGATGGAGCATCGGCCTTCGGACTGAAAGGTACCGGGTCCGATTCAGGTCAAGGGCATGGACCTTGGTTGCGGGCACATCCCCAGTGGGGGGTGTGCCGGAGGCAGCTGATGGATGTTTCTCTCTCATCGATGTTTCTAACTCTCGATTCCTCTCCCTTCCTGTCCGTAAAAAAAATCAATAAAAGGTATTATATAAAAAGAAAAAGAAAAGGAACTGAGCTTCCTGGCCACCACCAGCAGAGGGCACCCTCACCCAGCTCAGAAGTGGCCTCAGGCGGGTCCCCTGGGGGAGCGGGCTGGAAACTCCCAGCCGGCCCCCTGCACGGACCACCCCCCACCCCCCACCGGCCCACCATCTCTCCCTCAAGGCCCACCTCAGCACCTCCATTCTCCACGGGCCCCCGAGTCGCCCTGCCCCCGCGGGTCCGGCCTGAGCCCCACGGTGTGCCGCCGCCCTCCAATCTGCCGAGCAGGCGGAGGGGGTGACGACAGGGCACCCCCAAAGCCCAGGCTGACGGAAGCTCCTTTCCCCTCCACAGGACACTGCCAGAGCGGCGAGAAACAGGAGCCCCCAAACCCGGAGACACTCGGGGGGCACAGGGGGTGGGGTGCCCCTCGGCGCCTGAGACTCAGGCAGGGCACCGAGCCCCGGGGCCTCCCGCAGCCTCGCTGTGGGACCTGCTGTGTCCGGGCAGTCGATCAGCGAATCTCTCTCATCGTTGACGTTCTCTCTCTCCCCCTCTCCCTCCCTCTCTGAAACCAATAAGATATATATATATATATATATATATATATATATATATATATATATATATTTTAGAAAAAACAAGTTCAGCTGAAACCGGTGTGGCTCTTTGGATAGAGTATCGGCCTGCAGACTGAAAGGTCCCAGGTTCAATTCCAGTCAAGGGCATGTACCTTGGTTGCGGGCACATCCCCGGTAGGGGGTGTGCAAGAGGCAGCTGGTCGATGATTCTCTCTCATCCATGTTTCTAACTCTCTATCCCTCTCTCTTCCTCTCTGTAAAAAATCAATAAAAAAATATTTTTTTAAAAAAAGAAGAAAAGAAAACACAAGTTCAAAAGAACTGAGCTCCTGGCCACCACCAGCAGAGGGCACCCTACGCCCTCTGGATGGAGGGGACCCCGCCCTCCTCACGGCTCTCCCCAGGGAGGCCCCCCCAGAGGCAGCTGACAGGGAGACCCCGGGCCCGTGGCAGCTTCCCGCTCCACACACAAGGAGCCGCTACGAGGAGGATGGGGAGGCCGGGACCCAGGGCGACGGGACCCCGAGCCACCTGCCCGGGTGCCTGACACCAGCTCGAACCACAAGAAAGGGGAGGAAGTGGTTTGCGGTGGTGGCGGTGGCGGTGGCGGCAGCGGTGGCCGTGGCCGCCGGGTTCACGGCCAGGCCCCTCTCCCCAGGGCGACTTCCCACAGCGGATGCTCAGGGTGGAGGCCAGCCCAATGCCTGGCACCTCTGCGGCCTCAGTACACGCCACCCGCCCGGCACGGCACCCGCCTGGCCACGCGGGCCGCTCCCAGGAAGGGGCAGAGGCCACCGGGCAGGCCGGGTCAGTGCAGCCTGAGCCCTTCTGCCTTTTTAAAGAATATATATATATATATATATATATATATATATATATATTTTTTTTTTTTTTTAATTAATTTTTTACAGAGAGGAAGGGAGAAGGATAGAGAGTTAGAAACATCGATGAGAGAGAATCGTGGATTAGCTGCCTCCTGCACACCCTCAACTGGGGATGTGCCCGCAACCAAGGTGCATGCCCTTGACCGGAATCGAATTCCGGACCCTTCAGTCTGCAGGCCGGCGCTCTATTCACTGAGCAACACTGGTTTCGGCCCTTCTGTTTTTTTTTAAAAAATATATTTTTTATCGATTTCAAACAAAAAGGGAGAGGGAGAGAGAGAGAGCCAGAAACGCCAATGGTGAGAGAGAATCATGGATGGGTTGCTTTCTGCACGCTGCCTACCGGGGACCCAGCCTGCACGCAACCTGGGCCTGTGGCCTGTGGACTCAGGGGTCCCGGGTTCGATTCCGGTCAAGGGCATGTACCTGGGGTGCGGGCACATCCCCGGTGGGGGGTGTGCAGGAGGCAGCTGGTAGATGATTCTCTCTCATCGAAGTTTCTAACTTTCTATCCCTCTCCCTTCCTCTCCATAAAAAAAAAATCAATAAAATATATATTTAAAAGTAAATATATATATATGAAAAAAGAAAAAGAAAAGAGGCAACCGAGTGAGGCACGGGCCTGGGAAACTCCCCTCTGACGCCCCGCACACAGGTCCGGGTTCGACCCCACAGGGACCCCAAAGGCAATGCGCTCCCCGTGTCCCACTGGCCCGTCCCCGGCCGGTGCGCGGAGGGCCGAGGGGACCCGCCTCCGCCGGGTGGGCGGCGGCGGCCACGCTTACCTCGCCCTTCTTCACGGTCATGGACTGCCGGCGCGGCGTGATCTCCTCGTTGATGCTGGACAGGAAGTTCTGGGAGATGCGCAGGGCGTCCTGCAGCAGCGGGTGGTCGGGGTGCGCGGGCGGGGTGTGCTTCAGCAGGTCCTGCCGGCGCGGGCGCGGTCAGCACCGGGCCGGGCCTCCGGGCAGCACTGGGCGGGCGCTCGGGAGGCAGGGCCCCACAGAGCTCCCCCATCCCGGGGTTCGCATGCAGCCAAGGGAAGGGGGGGGCGGGACTCACGTGCAGGACCAGCGTGCTCCGCGTGACCCGGTCCACGGGCTTGTAGAGCAGGGCTGCGGGGAGAGGTGCCACCGTGGGGGAGCCGCCCGCCCCTACCCGCTCACCCTCGCTGCGAGCGCACCCCGAGCACCCCGGGCTCAGCGAGGAGGGCGAGCCTCGAGGACCAGCACGGCCGCCCCGGGCCCTGGGCGTGCGGTCGGTGCCATGAGCGCGGAGCCCAGAGCTGCCGGTCAGAGGCCGCGCCCCCGTGGCCGACTCCGTGACCACCGCCCCCCTGCCCAGTGTCCTCCTGGGGCTGGGGAGCCCGCCAGCACCCCGGAGGACGGGCCAGTGAGGGTCCCCACCCTGGCGGGGGACCTGCTCTTTGGACCAGGGTCCCCCCCCCCGGAGCCGACCAGCTGCCTGCAGCGCCCCCCAGAGGAGCAGAGAGGCCTCGGCGGGGAGCACTCACTCTCCAGGGAGGTCTTGGTCGTCTGGTCCTTGGCGTCCTTGCTGCTCCTGGCCCGCAGGTTCTGCAGAGAAAAAGGCGCCTTGTCACCGGGGCCAGGCCAGCAGCGGCCGGCCAGGCGGCGGGACGTCCCGGTCGGGCACCTGGGCGGGGAACCCCGCCCTCCTCTCACCCCAAGGACCCCCGAGGCGGCAGGCCCGGGGCGTGGGTCCCGGGCCACGGTGTAGGACACGGGGCACGCGCCCGGCCGACGTGGCTCCATGGTGGAGCGCCGACCGAGGAGCCAGGTCAGGGTTCGATTCCCGGTCTGGGCACAGGCCCGGGTTGCGGGCTCCATCCCCCGTGTGGGGCGTGCAGGAGGCAGTGATCCACGGTTCTCTCTCATCACCGATGCTTCTCTCTCCTCCTTCCTCTCGGAAATTATATATATATCATATATATGATATATATATATTTTATTGACGTTTTACAGAGAGGAAGAGAGAGGGATAGAGAGTTAGAAACATCAATGAGAGAGTCATCGATCAGCTGCCTCTTGCACATCCCCTACTGGGGATGTGCCCGCAACCAAGGTACATGCCCTTGACCAGAATCGAACCTGGGACCCTTCAGTCCGCAGGCTGATGCTCTATCCACTGAGCCACACCGGTTTCGGCAAAAATAAATATATATTTTTAAAAAGGGCAGCAGTGCGGACCCGCGTCACGGCACAGACAGTGGTGGAGCATCCTTGGGGGACCTCACCGAGCCCCAGCTCTGGGCCCTGGCCCCCGGGAGTGGGGGTGGGGGTGGGGCGGGCAGGAACCTCGCTGCTCCTTGTCTGCTCACAGCAGGGGCACCCGGACGTGGCCGAGGCGAGCAGCCAGCCTCGGCTTGGCACGCCTCGTCCGTCCTCCCTGGTCCCGGGGGCCGGGCCTGGCCTACCTCGGAGATCTCTGCAAACTGAGCGTTGGCCTGGCAGCACTTCTCGGCCGTTTCCATGGCGACGCCGTAGTTGTCCACAAAGGCCCGGTACACGCCCAGCTGGCTGGCCTGCGGGCGGGAGGGCGGCAGAGAGCGCGGGGCGGGCGTGAGCCAGGCCCCCGGCGCCCCATCCTGCCGAGAGCCGAGCCGCCGTGCCCAGCTCCGGCGGGGCCCCGGTGCCGGTGATGCAGAGATGCGGGCCCCCCAGCCCTCCACCATGGCCTCCCACCCGCCTCCCGCCCCAGATCTGGAAACATCGACCAGCTGCCTCCTGCACACCTCCTATTGGGGATGTGCCCGCAACCAAGGTACATGCCCTTGACCAGAATCGAACCCGGGACCTTTCAGTCCGAAGGCCAACGCTCTACCACTGAGCAACCCCGGTTTCGGCAGTACCCGGCCTCTGACTCGCACCATCGCCCCGGTGCCCCGAGCCCCCGAGGGCCGTAGCTCACCAGCTTCTGGAAGAGGTCGCCCACGCGCTGCTGGTGGGTCCACTGCTGCACGCGGGGGCGCAGCCCGTCGTAGAACTCCTTGTGGATCTCGTGGAGCTCGGGCACCTTGAAGAAGATGGTCTCGATCTGCTGGCTCGTCAGCACCGGCTGCGAGGTGGTGGCCGCCGCCTTCAGCGGCTTCATGGGCTGCGGGGCACAGGGAGGTGGCGTCACGACCGGGCCCGCCACGCGTCAGGGCACCCACCGGGCGGCCACAGGTGGTCTCGGCCACGTGACACGTGTGCTTTTTAAAAATATATATATTTTATTGATTTTTCACAGAGAGGAAGAGAGAGGGAGAGAGAGCTAGAAACGTCGATGAGAGAGAATCATTGACCAGCTGCCTCCTGCACACCCCCCACTGGGGATGTGCCCGCAACCAAGGTACATGCCATTGACCGGAATCGAACCTGGGACCTTTCAGTCCACAGGCTGACGCTCTATCCACGGAGCCACACCAGCCAGGGCTCTGTGCTGTTATTTTTAAATGCCACGACGTAGCCGGGCCGGCATGAGTCAGTGGCTGAGCGTCGACCTGTGAACCAGGAGGTCACGGTTCCGTTCCCGGTCAGGGGCACGTGCCCGGGGTTGTGACCTTGACCCCCCAGTGGGGGGCGGGGGCATGCAGGAGGCAGCCGATCCCTGATTCTCTCTCCTCATCGATGTTTCTCTCTCTCTCCCTTCCTTTCTGACAGCGATAAAAGCACATCTAAATTCCAAGGAACGCAAACACGTGGAGCCAGCGTGGGCTCTGCTGCCACCCGCCGCCCCGGGAAGCTCCAGCCTCCGCCCAGGGGGGCAGCCGGCCCTGACCCTCCCGCGGTGTCTCAGTGGCGCCCAGGAGGTGGGTGCCCCCGGCTCCCGCCAGCTGACCCTCGGCCCGGGCCCCGTGAGCCGGCAGCTCCCCATGGCCCTGCCCCGCCCCCTCCCGGCCCCCTCACCAGCAGCAGCGCCTCCAGGTGGCTGAGGTACGTCTCCTCGCTCGCCAGGATGCCCGACAGCACCCACTTCCGCATCTCCAAGCCCTTCTCCAGGTCCAGCTCGCTCTGCGGGAGGAAGAGAGGGAGTCAGACTGCGAGGTGGCGGCCGAGGGGGCCCGTGTGTGTGTCCGTCCGCCTCGGGCATCGGAGGGCGTCGCCCCGGCAGGTCGGCCACCCGCGCCTGGTCACTGCGAAGCCGGGAGCCGCCGCTGGACTTGACACTGGGGCAAGGCCTTCCCCCTCCTCACCTTCCTCCTGCGGCCGAGGCGCGGCGGTCCCAGGGGAGGCTGAGCCGAGGGGCACCGGGACTCGCCGCCCAGCCGCCCCGGCTCCCGCCGCCGTCACTCCCTGCCCGCGATCTGCCACCCTCACCCGACCCTTGGACCCGAGGACCAGACAGTCCTGTGCTGCCTCCTTCCACGCACCCTCCCTCCGGGCCTCGGGGCGGAGCTGGGTGCTCCGGGGCCCGGGACCTTTGCCTCCGGGGCCTGTTGTTCTGACCCTGAGGGCAGGGGCCCCCTTAGGGGTGGGCCGCAGCCCCCACCCCCCTCAAAATCAATGCAGCTCTGCTGCCTCTGCCTCCATAGCCAGAGCCCACGGCGCGGGGTGCTGGCGCCGCGGCAGCGGGGGGACCGCACTCCCGGCCCGGCTGCGCTCACACCGCGGCTGCGGTGCGCTCACCGGCGCCTCAGAGCAGGAGGCGGCCGCATTGGGAGTTGGGGTCTTTAAAGGTCACGGTACAGCCCTACCCGGTGTGGCTCAGGGGATAGAGCAGGGGTGGGCAAACTTTTTGACTCGAGGGCCACCGTGGGTTCTTACACTGGACCGGAGGGCCGGAACAAAAGCAGCCTGACCACGCCGGCACTCTCCTCTTGGGCTGCTGGGGAAGGAGCGGAGGGGAGAGCAAGAGAACCCTCCTCCGCTCTTTTGGCTCCTCGGGCCGGATAGAACAGCCGCACGGGCCGGATCTGGCCCGCGGGCCGCAGTTTGCCCACGGCTGGGATAGAGCGTCGGCCTACGGACTCAAGGGTCCCAGGTTCGATTATGGTCAAGGGCATGTACCTTGGCTGCGGCCACATCCCCAGTAGGGGGCGTGCAGGAGGCAGCTGGTCGATGTTTCTCTCTCATCGATGTTTCTAACTCTCAATTTCTCTCCCTCCCTCTCTGTAAAAAAAAAAAAAAAATCAATAAAATATGTTTTAAATAAATAAAGGCGACGAGAACGGCCTCGTGCCGGCCTGGCCACCCCGGCTGGCTCCCTGACCCGGGGACGGGGTGTGGCAGAGCCCCAGGTGGGGAGGGGCCCCACGTCCACGGAAGCCGACCTAGTGGCCTGCCTGATCCACCACCAGGCAGACTGCCAGCCAGCTCTGTGGCACCTTGGCAAGTGTACATGAGCTAAGTGCACGCATGTGTGCATGCCTGCATGCACATGTATATGCACGTATGGATGTGTGTGTGTGTGTGTGTGTGTGTGTGTGTGAATGTGCACCATGTGAGTGCAGATGCACTGTGCAGCAACCAGCCATTAGGACCTTGGCCGAGAGCCGCCCTGGGAAGTGACACGCAGGCTCACGCCCGGCCACCTCCCTGAGCACACGGGCGGCGGCTCCCCCTCGGGACACGCTGTGCTGAGGCCGACACTCCCTGCGCCACTCGAGTCTGGAGCACCAAGTGCTCGGGGGAGAGTCCTGAGCCAGCAAGCCCACGGCTGGCTGGATCCAGCACGCCACGCGGGGCCACGTGGGGCCCAGTCAGCGCAGAGGAGGGCCTGAGGGCAGGAGTCGGGGGTGGGGTTGGGGGTGGGGAGGTTGGAGGAGCTACATCACAAGGGCCTGGGGCACAGGGAGTGTCCTCCAGGGACCTGGGGGTGGAGGGAGGTCCCGGCAGGGGGAGAGAGCCCTCAGGGGCGGCCCGTCCCGCCGCTCAGGGCCCCAGCTCCTCGCTCAGGCCCCTGCGGGCCGCTGCCTGTCCCAAACCCGCGTGCCAAGCAGGAAGAAAGGGAGGGCCCGAGGGAGGAAGCCGAGGGAAAGTGTCGGCGAAGGGGTCGGGAAGGCTCCGGATCTGACCGTGGCGTGGCCCGAGCCCGTGGCGGCGTGGCCTCTCTGAGCCGTGGCTCCGTGCACAGCGGCGAGGCCGGGCGCTGGGCGGGGAGCGGCACGGGCCGGTGTGTGCCACCCACTGGGTCCCCCTCCCGTCCTCCGGGTCCAGCATGGGGCGGGGGGCCGAGGTCTTCAGAGATCACTCAGGCCAGGAGGCGCCGGCCGGAGGAGGAGGAGCCACCGCAGGGGACAGACACCGCCTTGCCCGTCCCCGCGGAGACAGGAAGAGCCGAAGGGCCGATTCCTCCCACGTTCAGTCGGGGGGCGGGGACCACTCGGAAACCAGCCGGGACCGGAAAGACAGGTGCCACCTGCCCTGGGGCAGCCATCTTCTCCCGGAGGAAGGAAGGTACTGGCTGGCTGGCGTGGCTCCGTGGCTGAGCGTGGAGCTATGAACCCACCCGCCCACTGCCCGGGACTCACCGCCTTGGCCGACTCCGGGGCGCCCGCGGCCAGCGTGTCGCGGCTGCCCCTGGCCGTGCCCAGGCGGGGCGAGGAGGAGGGCGAGTCGTCGATGTAGGGCAGCCCGTCCTGGTGCCGCCGGCGCTGCTCCTCGGCCTGGTCCGCCGCGCAGCCGTATCCGGGCGGCGTCCCGAAGGACGAGTCTGTGTGGGCAGAGGGCAGCGGGGTCAGAGCCGGGGCTGAGGGCACCCCACCGGGCCCAGCGGGGAGGGCCCAGCTGCCACCACATGCCACCTGCGGGCACCGCGCAGGGGCCTCAGGCGCACAGACCCCACCTCCACCCCCGACGGGGCTCCCAGACCCTGTGAGACCTGCGTATTACGGGGGGATGGCGGGGGACACTGAGCCCCCACAGAAAGGCAGAGCCCCAATGCTGGGGCTTGGCTGTCAGGAACAGTCCCTGGGACACCGGAGACACCTGCCCGTCGGGGGGGGGGGTGACAGGGTGAAGAGCACAGGCCACCCCACACCTTGACCCCCATCTGCCCACCCCCCTGATGGGCTGGCAGAACCCCAGGCCACCCCGACCCCCGTCGGAGTGCCTGCGAGGGCCGAGAATGGCTCACCCCACCACCCGGGGACCCCTAGGGTCAGCGGCCGCCCTTCCATCCCCGCCGAGGAGTGTGTGTGTGTGTGTGTGTGTGTGTGTGTGAGAATGTGTGTGTGTGAGTGTGTGTGAGAATGTGTGTGTGTGTGTGTGTGTGTGTGAGAATGTGTGTGTGTGAGTGTGTGAGTGTGTGTGAGAATGTGTGTGTGTGTGTGTGTGTGTGTGTGTGAGAATGTGTGTGTGTGTGTGTGTGTGTGTCTGTTCCCAGATCCCCTGCCAGGACCTCACCCCCCAAGGCCCAGCCAGCTGCCAGCCCCTCGGAGGGCCTCAGCCGGGCTCCACGGGGCACGCTCCGGCCCACGGGATTCCGGGGAGGTCGTGTCCCCGATGACATCACTTCCCCCATGACTCACCTGCACGCAGCCCCGCCCAGGGTCAGCGCCCCAGGCGCCTGGCAGTGCTCGCTCACCAGCTACAGCCTCCGCCCCCGCCCCCCACCCCCCAGCTCCGGCCCCGGGGCCGGCGGTGCCCACGCCACGCAGGCCAGGCGGGCGGAGGGCCGGCCCCGGACCTGGGAGCTGACCCAGCAATCCCGGGGCTGGGGGTGGGGGACAGCCATTTCCCGGGCTTCCCACCTGCACGGCGGGAGGAGCCGCGGCCGGCAGGACTGGTGGTCCGTGCCCCCTGAGAGTGGCCGGCGGGCTGGGCGACGCCTCTGCCAAGCCCCGGGGCCCCCGGGGGGCCAGTCTCTGCCGCCTCCCACGCCCCTGCCATGCCCACGCCCTCACTCTGCCCAGCAGGTGCCCCAAGCCTTGGCCACCAGCCAGCGTTCCCTGGAGAGCTGCAAAAACAACCCAGCGGGGCCCTGGCTGGTGTGGCTCAGTGGAGAGCGCGGCGGCCTGCGGACGGACGGAAGGGTCCCGGGTTCGATTCCAGTCAAGAGCACGTACCCGGGTTGCAGGCTTGATCCCCACTGGGGATCAAGGAGGCAGCTGATCCATGATTCTTCTTATCACTGATGTTTCTCTCTCTCCCTCTCTCTTCCTCTCTGAAATCCTTGAAAATATATAAAAATAAAATGCATGACTCTAAGGTATGCATTTAATTTTGATTTCATTTTACATATTTCATGAGTTTCAGAGAGGAAGGGAGAGGGAGAGATAGAAACATCCATGATGAGAGAGGTTCATGGACCGGCTGCCTCCTGCACCCTCCCCTCCCCGCCCCCCCCCCCCACACACACACAGGGGATGGAGCCCACAACCCGGGCATGTGCTCTGGCAGGAACCAAACCGAGACCTCCCGGTTCACAGGTCCACACTCACTTTTAAATAGATATTTTATTGATTTTTTTTTTTTACAGAGAGAGGAAGAGAGAGGGATAGAGAGTTAGAAAAATGCATGAGAGAGAATCATCGACCAGCTGCCTCCTGCACATCCCCCCACTGGGGATGTGCCCGCAACCAACGTACATGCCCCTGACCGGAATCGAACCCGGGACCCTTCAGTCCGCAGGCCGACGCTCTATCCACTGAGCCACACCGGTCTTGGCCCATGCTCACTTTAGTGTGACGTATCATTTCACCTACAACCCGCCGTGCTCACACACCTGCCTTCCTCTCCCGAATCCGGAACCTAGGGCCTCGTCCAGCTGTTTCCTGGCGACCGAGCGCCCGCCGGCCCGACGTCAGAGCTGCTGGCACCGCACCGGGCCGCCGGGCAGGCAGGGGCGCGGCTGCTGCTGCCGGGAGACCAGCCGGCGCCCGCTTCCCCTGGCAGCTCACCCGGGCACGGGGGCCCGACCCTGCGTCCGAGAGACCGCCCGCCCCGGGAGCCCCCGCCCCGGCCAGAGGCCTGACGGGAGCCCGTGGTTCTGCGCAGAAGAAGGGGCGCAGGGGGCACCCCGAATCCTGGCATCTTTCAGCCTTCCTGCTGCCGCCGCCCCCACAAGGACGTCCCCCGGTCCGCACGGGCAGCCCGGCTGGGGGGGGGGGGGGTCACCGTCCAGACCAGAGCGTGTCACACGGAAGGCCCGAGGCCAGGCCAGCCCTCCCGACAGGCAGGGGGATACCGGCCGGGGCGGGCCCGGCACAGGCCGGCGGGCGGAAGCCGAGGACCAGCCTCTGCTCTTGACCTGAAACCTGAAACTGTCGTGTGGGATTCACCACCGCCGGTGGCGATAATCCCGGCTGTCATCGCGGGGTGACAGCCTGGCCCGGGCCAGCTCGCTCCCCAGCTGGCTGGGCGCCCCCCCCCCCCCCACCGCCGCCCGCCCGGCACAGCTGTCACCCCAACTCGCACCATCGCTGCCACCTGCCAGACCGGAGAGCAGGGCCTGGCAAAGGTGCTTGGTTCTTCTTCTTAAATACATACATACATACATACATATATGTGTATGTACATGTATTTATTGATTTTCTACAGAGAGGAACAGAGAGGGATAGAGAGTTACAAACATCGATGAGAGATCAGCTGCCTCTCACACACCCGCCACCGGGGATGTGCCCGCAACCAAGGTCCATGCCCTTCATGCCCTTGACCGGAATCGAACCCGGGACCCTTCAGTCCGCAGGCCGACGCCCTATCCACAGAGCCACACCGGTCAGGGCTTTTTAAACATGATTGTATTGATGTCAGAGAGGAAGGGGGAGGGGAGAGAGAGATAGAAACACATCCATGATGAGAGAGAATCATGGATCGGCGGCCCCCTGCACGCCCCCTACTGGGGACGGAGCCGGCAACCCAGGCACGCGCCCTTGACTGGAATCGAACCCGGGACCCTTCCGTCTGCAGGCCAACACTCTGTCCACTGAGCCCCACCAGCCAGGGCCGGCGCTGGGCTCTGAAGGCGCCTTTGGGGGGAGCAAGTCCTCCGGGGGCAGCCTCAACTCGGGGCAGGGCGGTGCAGACACCCCAGGAAGAGCCGCCCCTGGAATGTCACGTGACCCGGGGCATCTGGCAAGGCAAGGCTCCCAGAGCCCCCCCCCCCACACACACACACCGGCACCCAGCCCAGTGCTTGCCCCAGAAACACCCCACGCGGGGGGCTGGCAGCCTGGCCCGCCTGGTCGGTCACCCTCCCCGAACCCACACCGGGAGCCGGGAGGCTGGCACTGCCCTCCGGTCCCGGCCGAGCTCCATTCTGAGCCTGAATCCCACCCTCTCCACCGGACGGCTCCCTGGGCCTCTGAGTTCTACCAATGCTTTGTATTTTTTAAAAATATATTTTTTTACTGCCGAAACTGGTGTGGCTCAGTGGATAGAGCGTCAGCCTGCGGACTGGAAGGTCCCAGGTTCGATTCCGGTCAGGGGCATGTGCCTTGGTTGCGGGCACATCCCCAGTGGGGGGCGTGCAGGAGGCAGCTGGTGGATGTTTCTCTCTCATCGATGTTTCTAACTCTCAATCCCTCTCTCTTCCTTTCTGTAAAAAATCAATAAAAAAAATTCTTTTAATAATTTCCGAGAGGAGCCGAAACTGGTCTGGCTCAGTGGATAGAGCCTTGGCCTGCGGACTCAAGGGTCCCGGGTTCGATTCCGGTCAGGGGCATGTACCTTGGCTGTGGGCACATCCCCAGTAGGGGATGTGCAAGAGGCAGCTGATCGATGATTCTCTCTCATCGATGTTTCTAACTCTCTATCCCTTTCTCTTCCTCTCTGTAAAAATCAATAAAATATATTTTTTTAAAAATGATTTCCGAGAGGAGGGGAGAGGGAGAGAGAAACATCCATGATGAGAATCTGGGCTGAGCAAGCGGCCGCTGGGCAGATGGGGGCGCCGGGGAGCAGGCAGGCCAGGCGGGGCCTCGGGGAGCAGGCCGGGCTGAGAGGATGAGAGACCCCCGAAATCCCCTCTTCTGCGACCGCCCTCCCCGCCTGCCGCTCTCGCCTGGGATGGGACTCTGCCCGAGGAGGGGCATCCCTGCGGGGGTGGGCGTGGGCGTGGGCGTGGACATACCCCCGGGCCACGTGTGCCCCGGCCGGCAGGGGGTGCAGGGCCCGAGCACCCCGGGAAGGACGGCTGTGCATTTCTGCCGGATTCCAGGCCTGCTCTGCGCAGTGGCGGGGGGTGGGGGGCGGGGGTGCGGGCAGCTCAGCCTCCCTCTACCTCAGCCCGCCCAGCACGCGCTGCTGCTCCCCGTGCGAACACCCGGGAAGGAATCATCGCAACACCCCCCCCCCTCCCACCGCCCTGGCCCGTGTGGCTCAGTGCACAGAGCGCAGGCCTGCAGACTGGAGTTTCCCGGGTTTGATTCCAGGTCGCAGGCTTGCTCCCCAGTGGAGGGCACGCAGGAGGCAGCCGATCCATGGTTCTCTCTCACATGGATGTTTCTCTCTCTCCCCCTCTCCCTTCCTCTCTGACATCAATAAAAATACATTAAAAAACAAACAAACAAAAACCACCAAAAAACCCTCCTTCCCCATTCCGGAGCACTGAGGGACCCTACCCCTAATCCCAACACAGCTCTATAGGTGCCTAGACCCACCCCAATCTGACACGTGGAAACGCGGATGCCGAGGGCAGTAATGCCCCACCCGACACCACCTGCTCCATCGCCGGTTCCGGACGCCATGCTCCCCCTGGGAGCCCCGCCACGGGACAGCAGGAAACCCCAGACCACGGCGGGCACATTCCACGAAGGACCCGCTATGTGTCCTAACAACTGCAGGGCGTGGGCGGCCCCGGGGAATGAATAGCAGCTGGAGGCAGGCCTGGCACGCGGGACGCCCAGGGGTCGGAGGGGGGCGCCCTCCGGGGTCCTCCGGCCAGGAGCCCCTGGCGAACCCCAAAGGTCTCCGTGCGTTTGTGGCCGGAAGCCTTTTCCCCGTGGAAACACGGGCAGGAACTCCCATTTGCAGACAGCTGTAACCCCCCCACCCCCCACCCCCATCGAAGGCTCAGCATGCAGGACGGAAGGGTCCCGGGTTCATCTCCGGTCAAGGGCACAGACCTTGGTGCCCACCCCTGGCTCTGGTGGGGGGGGGGTGTCTGCAGGAGGCAACCCATCGGTGTGTGTGTCTCTCTCATCCATGTTTCTCTCTCTCCCTCTCTCTCTTTTCCCCTCTCTCATCAATGGGAAAATATCCTCGGCGGAGGATCAACAACAACAACAAAAAGACAGAGAAGGAGGAAACCGTGTTTCCTCGGGGACCACCGTCTCGGGGCCTGCCACCGAGCAGCTGAGCACCGAGCTCGGAACAGGCCCTGGGAGACAGTTGGTCCCTCCCAGCGCTCCCCCCCCCCCCCAGATGGGAATTTCTCACATTCCTTGACAGCTTATCCCCGTGGTTAGCCAGCTCGCAGTCAAGATGTTCCACCATCTGTCCCCCAGGGCAGCCCCGACACCAGCTCACTCCCCGCTCCGTCCCAGCGCTGGACCCCCAGGGCAGCCGCACGGTCCCCACGACTCCCACCCTGACTCCCACCCCGGTCCCGAGCTGGGTGGTGCGCCCTGGAGAGACACGCCCTCGGAACCTCCGCCGGCAACTGGGGATGACCGGACACGCAGCCAGGGCTGTTCTGAGACCGACCGTGACACACAGTAGGACCGGCTGCTCCTGGCACACAATAGGTCCAGAAAGGGTCCAGTCGGGGGGGGTGGGGGGGGACTCCGGGCCTGTGGGGAGGCCGTGTCTAAAGAGAAGGCCCCTCAAACTGAAACCGGCGTGGCTCCGTGGATAGAGTGTCGGCCTGCGGACTGAGGGGCCCCGGGTTCGATTCCGGTCGAGGGCATGGACCTTGGTTGCGGGCACATCCCCTGTAGGGGGGATCTGCAGGAGGCAGCTGATAGATGTCTCTCCCTCATCAGCATTTCTAGCTCTCTGTCCCTCTCCTTTCCTCTCCGTGGAAAATCAATAAAAAATAAAAATAAAAAAATAAAAAGAGAAGGCGCACCTCAGCCAGGGCGGAAGCTCCGAGCAGGCCTGGCCAGCACGGGAATTCTGCTGGGAAGGGCCCGGGCTCCCTCCAGGAGGAAATGAATCACTAAGGCAGCCGAGGAGGAGGCCCTGGTGGCGGCAGAGCCCGCCCCGCCCGCCCCCTGCAGCAGGGCCGCCAGGTCCCGGGAGGGAGCCACGGAGCCGGCGGGGCCAGGGAGCGTGCCAGGCGGGAGGGGAGGCTGTGTGTGTGGTTTGTGCCCGCCTGTCTCCAAGGGCTCCGCGGCGGCCCCAGGAAGCAAACTGTGCAAAAGGCAGGCCGGTGGGAGGGAAGCATGTCCCAGGGCGTGGGCCGCGTGCACGTGCCACGGACACGGACGTGGCCCCACGCTCCCTGGTGGCAGAGGCTGGGAGAGGGGCCATGTCTGGGACTTGGTGGGCTCCGGAGGTCCATGATCCGGGCCCCCCTGACCACCCCCCCTCACCTCGCTGGCACCTGCTGCAATGCCTGATGGGGAGGATGGGTCACAAACAGAGGTCAAAGGTGAGAAGCACAGTCCGGGTCATATCAGCTCCATCCAGACCCACAGGGGTTTCCCCCGAAACAAAGGCCTGGACAGCTCCCAGCACGGCTGGCAGGGGGCCCCCGGGCCGTGCCCTCAGCCTCCCGGGAGGGCAGGCGGGAGAGCCTGGGGCATGGATGGGCCCTGCAGCCCCACACCCTCCACCTGGCCTGCCAGCCCACTGCCGGAGGGATGTGAGGCGAGGGGTGGGGTCCACCCAGCGGGGGCCCCGGGGTGCCGGGAGAGGAAGAGGGAGAGAAACACCGATGACGAGAGAGTCACGGACCGGCTGCCTCCCGCACACTCCTTACTGGGGATCGAGCCTGCAAGCCGGGCGTGTGCCCTCGGCGGGATCGAGCCTGCAAGCCGGGCGTGTGCCCTCGGCGGGAATCGAACCCGGGACCCTTCAGTCCACAGGCTGACGCTCTACCCGAGGAGCCACCTGGGCTGGAGCTCTAGAAGAAACAGTGTCCCCACCGTGGCCCAGGGCCACGGGCAGGTGTGCCCCTTACACACGGCGCCAAACACGTAAATGCCCATCGGAAAACCCGGCTCCGAGAGCCGCGGGGGCCGGAGAGGCGGCCCCAGGAGATGCCCGGGAACGGCCGCGCCCGGCTTCCTGTTGTGGACGCGGGGCCTGCGGGTGCCGTTCGGCACCGGCTTCCTCCGGGCCGCGTGGCGGGGAGAGATAACCGGCCGCCCAGGCGGGCGGCCAAGATAAGGGGCTCCCGGCACTGCCGGCCCTGGATGGGCACCCCAGCCCCGGGAGAGGCAGGAAGGGGCGGCTCCGGGGGCAGGGCCTGGCCGGGCTGTGCTGGGGAAGAAGGGGTGGGTGGGGGAAGGGCTGGCACCGCCTAGGTGGCAGCCCCCGGCCGCTCAGCTCAGGAGGCCGGGGGGCCACCACGTGCCACTGGGGTCTGACTACTGAACCTGCCGTCTCGTGGCCGGTGCCACACCCCCGGTGTGCTGGGAGGGTGGAGACACGGGGGGGTGGGAGGGGGCTCCTCACCAGCTGGGGCCTGGGGGTGGCAGACCCCGCCCCCCAGCGCTGTCGGAAGGCCCAGCCCCCCCCCAGGAGGGCTCATGCTCCCAGGGGCGCACCCCCTCCCGCCTCGGGGTGCACACGCGTCCAGGACTGTCGGGCACGCGAGGGGGCCACTGTCGGGTGGTTCACACCAGGGGTGGGCCAACTTTCTGACTCGAGGGCCACCGTGGGCTCTTACACTGGACCGGAGGGCCGGAACAAAAGCAGCCTGACCGTGCTGGCACTCTCCTCTCGGGCTGCGGGTGAAGGAGCGGAGGGGAGAGCAAGAGAACCCTCCGCTCTTTCGGCTCCGAGGGCCGGATAGGACAGCCGCACCGGCCGGGGCTGGCCCCCGCGGGCCGTAGTTTGCCCACGGCTGGTTCACACTCCGCTTCTCCACTTTCTCTCCACCCCCTGCCCTCCTCCACCCACCCCGAATTATTTTTAAAAGACCGGGTTTCCTGTTTTCACCGTCTGGCCGGCCAGCCCGTCCATCCGTCCGTCATCACGGCCATTAGGGCAGCGGCCGGGCGGGCGCGGTTGGCACGCTGCAGGCCTCGGGGCTCCGCGGCAGCCAGGGACCGGCCGGCCGCTCGGCAAACACCGCTTCCCCCCACGCCGGGCCGGGCCTGACCTCTCCCACGGGTGGGCAGGGGCCGCTCCATGCAGCCAGGAAGCGGCGATCCGTCCCGGCTGTGGATGGCCCTGCCCTCGGGGCGAGCGAGCGGGGTCATTCCAGGACAGAGCACCGGCCGCCCGCAGGTGCCTCGCCCGGCCCAGCCCCGCTGCCCGCCTGGACACTGGCCGGCCGGCTGCCTGGACCAAGGGCCACCTCCCCTGTCCCGTCACGAGTGGCCCGCGGGGTCAGCACGCTCTCAGGTCGGCTCCCGCCGTCACGGCCCCGGCTGCCGTGGCCCCGGGACCTCAGAGCCTTCCCCGCGGTCACCCCCAGACCAGGAGGCCCGGACCCCACAGCAGCCCCACGGAGGGACATGCCGGGCAGGGGGAGTGCCACCGGCCTCCTCTGCCTTACACGCCAGGGATCTCACCAACCGTGCCCCGTGGCCCTGGCTGGTGTGGCTCCGTGGACAGAGCTGTCAGCCTGGGGACTGAAGGGACCTGGGTTCGATTCCCGGTCAGGGTACAGGCCCGGGTTGTGGGCTGATCCCCAATAAAGGGGCGTGTGGGAGGCAGCCGGTCCATGATTCTCATCATGGACGTTTTTCTCTCTCTCTCTCCCTCCCTCTCTGGAAGCAATACAAATGTATTTTTTAAAAATATATTTTATTGATATTTTACAGAGAGGAAGGGAGAGAGAGAGAGAGAGAGAGCTAGAAACATCGATGAGAGAGAAACATCGACCAGCTGCCTCTTGCACGCCCCCCACTGGGGATGTGCCCGCAACCAATGTACATGCCCTTGGCTGGAATCGAACCTGGGACCTTTCAGTCTGCAGACCGATGCTCTACCACTGAGCCAAACCGGTTTTGGCAATACAAATATATTTTTAAGACATCTTACCCAGAGCGTTCTGCAGTTGTTAAGGACAGAGCTGACACCCAGTGGGGCCAGGGGAGGAAACTCACATCCTGGGTACCCCATGCCCCAGGCACTGTGCCCGGTCGCCCCTCAGGACCCTCCCGTGGCCTTGGGGAGAGCGAGAGGCGGGCGAGGGGACGGGTACTCCGAGGCCGGCCAGCAGCAGGGGCTGGCCCACACCCCGGGCCTGTGCCCTGGACCGGGAACCGAACCCTGACCTCCGGGTTCCTGGGCCGGTGCTCTAACCACTGAGCCATGCCGGCCGGACAGGACCCCAGTGTTTCTCCACAAGGTGGACTCAGGGCCCTGGGCCTTGGCGCTTCCTTCTGCAGCAGGTTGGCATCGGGGCCTCTCTGGTCCCAGTCAATGGCCCTTGCTCAGGGGAGGAGGGTGGGGGAGGGAGGGAGGGAGGGAGAGAGAGGGAGGGGGTGGCCACGGCTCACGCCCACAGCCCACGGCCCTGCCCAGAGCCTCAGCCTTCATGGGAACGCCCTTCCTCGTCCGCACAGCCAGCCTGTGCGTGGGCAGAGCACGGTTTCCGCGTATTTGTTTACCTAACGTTTTCGTTTTGAAACACTTTCAAACGCGCAGGAAACTTGGGAGAGGAGCACAAAGAGCCGTCTGTCTGGGGAACAGCAATGACCTGGAAAAGGGACCCGGAGGAGGAGACAGACACACCGACCGCCACGAGCCCCGGCTCTGTCCACCGGGCGGACAGCACAGCCCCTGGCCACGAGGGTCCACGGGACGCCCCTTGTCCTGCACGTGGCCAGCCCTCGCCGGCGGGGCCCACACCCCCAATGGCCTGGGTCCCCCAGTGCTCAGCCACGACCCCCTCTGTCTGGGTGGCCACGGAGGGAGAGCCCTGAGGGGCTCAAAGGCGACCACTAAGTTCCACTGTGCTCCGCAATCCTCACTGGTGCCCGGCCGGCGTGGCTCAGTGGTGAGCGTCGACCTAGGAACCAGGAGGTCAGGGTTCGACTCCCGGTCGGGGCACAGGCCCGGGTTGCAGGCTCCATCCCCAGGGTGGGGCGTGCAGGAGGCACCGATCCATGGTTCTCTCTCGTCACGGATGTTTCTCTCTCTCCCCTCTCTCTCCCTCTCTCTTTTCCTTCCTTCCTGACATCAATAAAAAGTATTCTTTAAAAGCTGGTACATTAAAATAAAAGGTGGCATATTCATCAATGGAACATTACTCAGCCTTAGAAAAGAAGGCAGCTCCCACACATGTGCGAACGTGGACGAGCCTTAGAGACTTTGTCCTAAACCAGCCGTGGGCAAACTACGGCCCGCGGGGGCCGGATCCGGCCCGTCCGGCTGTTCTCTCCGGCCGGTGGAGCCCAAAGAGCAGAGGAGGGTTCTCTTGCTCTCCCCTCCGCTCCTTCACCAGCAGCCCAAGAGGAGAGTGCCAGCATGGTCAGGTGGCTTTTGTTCCGGCCCTCCGGTCCCATGTAAGAGCCCATGGTGGCCCTCGAGTCAAAAAGTTTGCCCAACCCCGTCCTAAACGGAAGCAGCCGGACACAAAGGGAGGGGCTGAGCAGAATCGAACTCGCGGAGACAGAAAAGAGAGAGCGGCACGGGGGCCGGGCGGGGAGTGGGGGAGCCGGTGGGTGCTGGGGGGACAGCTTCCGGTGGGACGTTGGACGTTCTGGCGACGGCTGGTGGTGACGGTTGCTCAACCCGGGGACTGCCCTCCGCGCCAGTGAACTACACCCTCTGAGAAACTCTTTCCCAACCAGCAACGAGAAGGGGCAAAGGGAAAGGTGGGCGACGGGCCCAACCCCTCGCCGGGACCCCTCCCCGGCGGGTCTGGGGGGCTAACGCTCACCCGCACAGTCTGTGAGCCGCAGGGTCCCCCGGCTGCCCCCACGCCCACCCAGAGGAGGCGCTGGTGGCCCCTGGGAGGCCGCGGCCCCCGGCCCCCGGCCCCCAGCCCCCTGCCCCCGGCCCCGCCAGGCCCTCCTGAGAGAAAGCTCATCCCCCCTCAACGCCCAGGCAGGACCCCCTGTGGATTCCCGGCCACCACCCCCGCCCCCCACCCCCCGGCCCCCCAGAACACACGCCCACGGGGCAGGAGGAAGTGAGCGTGGGCTCCTCGGCCACGTGGAGGCTGAGCAGCCAGGCTGGGGTGGGTGGGGAGGCTCAGCGTGGGGGGCTCCCTTCTCCTCTGTGCCGTGGACTCGAGTGTCCCCCAAAAGGTCACTGGCACAGAAGGGCGCTCTGTTCCTAAAGCAAAACAGAACGGGTCGGAGAAAGAAAAAAAACAAAAAAACCACCCCTTGGAAACGTTCGTGCTGGGCTTTTCCAACGCCGATGGAAAAGGCGGCTCTTCACTGTCCCCTCGGCCACTTAAAAAAAAAACAAACACGCCAGCCGAATCCGGTGTGGCTCAGTGGATAGAGCGTCGGTCGGCCTGCGGACTGAAGGGTCCCAGGTTCGGTTCCGGTCAAGGGCATGGACCTGGGTTGCGGGCACATCCCCAGTAAGGGGTGTGCAAGATCGATGATTCTCTCTCATCGATGTTTCTAGCTCTCTATCCCTCTCCCTTCCTCTCTGTAAAAAATCAATAAAATGTATTTTTTTAAAAATAAAACCTTTCATGATGGAGAATTTCAAACATATACAACAGCTAGAGGACAGAGAGTGTCACCCAATTCCCATGATTCACCGGGACTGACAGGCAGCCCTGGGAGTGGCGGGGGAGGGGGCTCGGGAGGGCCGGGGCGCTGGTACCCAGGTGGCCGCCTCCCACCGGAGCGGGTTCCCGGAGGGGAGAGAGAAGACCGACCCTTCCGGCCTCACAGGTTCCAGGAGCGGTCGGTCACGTGAGCCGCTGAACACGGATGTGAGCCGCCCACACGTGGCTCGGCCACCTCACGCCATCACCACCAGGAATCGGAGGTGGCTCCCCGCAGAAGGGGGGCCATCGGGGCCCACGGGCCGAATCCAGCCCGATGCCACCTGCTTCCCGGTGACCAGGGACCTGAGGGTGGTTTTTAATTTTTTAAAAAATATATATATTTTACTGATTTTTTTTACAGAGAGGAAGAGAGAGGGATAGAGAGTTAGACACATCGACCAGCTGCCTCCTGCACAACCCCTACTGGGGATGTGCCCGCAACCAAGGCACATACCCTTGACCGGAATCGAACCTGGGACCCTTCCAGTCTGCAGGCTGATGCTCTATCCACTGAGCCACACCGGTTTCGGCTAAGGATGGTGTTTTTTTGTGTGTGCGTGTTTTTTAAAATATATTTTATTGCCTTTTTTTTTTTTTTTTTTTTTTTTTACAGAGAGGAAGGGAGAGGGATAGAGTTAGAAACATCAATGAGAGAAAATCATGGATCAGCTGCCTCCTGCACACCCCCCATTGGGGATGTGCCCGCAACCAAGGTCCATGCCCTTGACCGGAATCGAACCCGGGACCCTTCAGTCCGCAGGCCGACGCTCTATCCACTGAGCCACACCGGTCAGGGCCTGAGGACGGAGTTAAACGATGACCCGGGAGAGGGTCCTAGAAGCTCCCGTCCCATGGCCTGCATTTCGCCCCTCCGCCACCACAGCCTCGGCTAGCTGCTGCCTGGCCCTTTAAGAAAAGGCCCGCCAGGCCCAGCACTGCAGGACAGAGAGCAGAGGCTCGAATGACCGGAGCACCGCCTCTGGTTGGACGCCAGGGCCTGCCACGGGCGGCGGACAGGCACACCCTCCCGGCTCCGGCTCCGGCTCCGGCTGCTGAGCCCCAGCGAGGCCGGCACCCGGCTCGGAGCAGTGGGGCGCAGATCCTGGCCGGCGCGTGGGATCCCCTTACAAAGCGGAAAGCCGGAGTTCCTGGACCGGGGGTGGGGGTGGGGGTGGTGTCTCTCTCCTGCCAGACCACAAGAGCAGGCACACAGGGCCACTCTGGGGGGGGGGGGGGAGAGCCACTGGGGGTCGCTGTGCACAGCCAGCCAAGCCCGCCGGGTGGGAAGACAGTTCTGAAGGAACCTGGCCTAGGAGCCAGGAGGTCAGGGTTCGATTCCCGGTCGAGGCACAGGCCCGGGTTGCAAGCTCCGTCCCCAGGGTGGGGCGTGCCGGAGGCAGCCGATCGGCGATTCTCTCTCAGGTGATTCTCTTTCAACATGGATGTCTCTATTTCTCACGCCCCCCCTCTCTCTTTTAAAAAAATATATTTTATTGATTTCTTACAGACAGGAAGGGAGATGGACAGAGAGCTAGAAACATCGATGAGAGAGAAACATCGACCCACTGCCTCCTGCACACCCGCCACCGGGGATGTGCCCGCAACCAAGGTCCATGCCCTTGACCGGAATCGAGCCTGGGACCCTTCAGTCCCCAGGCCGACGCTCTGTCCACTAAGCCAAACCGGTTTTGGCTCGCTCCCTCTCTTGAAGCAATAAAAACCCACTGAAAGAAAAGGACGTCGTTGTGAAGGAAACACAGACCCACACTGGGGCGTCCTCGCCGGCCAGTATGGACGGACGGACGGACGGACGCCTTCCTGTCCTTGTGCCATCCAGACAGACCAACCCATCCCGGGGCCGGCCGGCTGGGCACCGGGGCCGGCCCAGAGAGCTTCCACCGCGGGGCGCGAGCCTCGGCCCCTGGCCCCAGGGGGTCCTCTGTGACAAAGGGTAACGCGGTGGGCCCCGGGTACCCACGTCCCTCCAACACCGCGGCGCCGAGACGCACGTGAGCCCAGGGCTGCTCCGCTAGCCAGACACCCGCTGGCACTCCCAGGCCTCCCCTGCCAGCCACCTGCCCAGACACCGCCACCTCTGCCCTGGCAGCCGCTGCCGCCTTGCGGCCCGGGCTCCGCAGGCCGGCACTCGGCCCAGGGCACACCTGCCCAGCCCCTGAGCGCCTGCGCCAGCCCCAGGGCCGACCCCAGGGGTTAGCTGACCCCCCGAGCCTCCGGCTAGTGGGGCAGGCAAGGAAGACGACCCATCCACCAGAGCCAAATCCCCCCACCCGCCCCGGCCCCGGGTCCCCGCGGGCAGCCAGACCCAATCAGGGTCTTACACAGAGATGGCGCTGGGACGCCTGCCAACGAGGTTTTCCAAGCGGTTTCCTAGGGGCGAGGGCCGACGTGATTTAATGGGGGATCAAAAGGCTAAAGGGGTCCGAGACGAGGCTGCCGAGGGGGGTGGCTTCCTCGGAGGCGGGCGGGCAGCCCGGGCCCAGGGCGTGGAAGCCATTTGCCGCTGCATCCGAGCGGCAGCCGGCCGGCCGCAGAGCGAGGACGGGGAACGCGGAGCAGGGAAGGGAGAAAGAAGGGGGAGGCCCTCGATCTCTAAATATATACTTTATTGATATTTCACAGAGAGGAAGGGAGAGGGATAGAGAGCTAGAAACGTCAATGAGAGAGAAACATCGACCAGCTGCCTCTCGCACACCCCCTACCGGGGATGTGCCCGCAACCAAGGTCCATGCCCTTGACCGGAATCGAACCCGGGACCTTTTAGTCTGCAGACCGACGCTCTATCCACTGAGCCACACCGGTCTCGGCAGCAATTTTTTTTTTAACGACAGCAGAGGCTGCCGTCCACGCGGGGCCCACCGCCTTCATTCTCTGCCAGCCGAGCACCCCGTTCCCCACCACCACTCCGCTGACCATCTCGGGGCCCAGCAGCACGGAGCAGAGAAAAGCTATGAAGCTATGCGCACACCCCCGCCACCCCCACCCGCCCACGGACACAGGACGTGAGCTCCTAACGTCACGTGCCGTCAAGATGAAAAGCCCCAGGCCTTTCCCAAGCAAACCACAGCCCAGCCCAGCCCAAAACACACCCTCAGCCCCAGCCAGTGTGGTTCCATGGACAGAGCGTCAGCCTGCTCCAGAGGGTCAAGGGTTCGATTCCGGTCAAGGGCATAGACCTTGGCTGCAGGCTCTTCCACAGTCCGGGCCCTGGTCGGGGCTCGTGCAGGAGGCAACCCATCGATGTGTCTCTCCGTCTTTCCCCATCCCTTCCACTCTCCCTAAAAATCCACGGGAAGCCGAAACCGGCGTGGCTCAGTGGATAGAGCGTCGGTCTGCGGACTGAAAGGTCCCGGGTTTGATTCTGGTCAAGGGCATGTACCTTGGTTGCGGGCACATCCCCGGAAGGGGGTGTGCAAGAGGCAACTGGTCGATGTTTCTCTCTCATCCATGTTTCCAGCTCTCTGTCCCTCTCCCTTCCTCTCTGTAAAAAATCAATAAAATATATATATTTTTAAAAATCCACAGGAAAATACCCTTGGGTGAAGATTTTAAGAAAACAATAAAAATTAATTTTAAAAAAACAACAACACCTTGAGGATTCAAAACAAAACAGCTCTAAAAGGGAACAGCCGAGGACAGTCCCCGGGCCTCCCCCACGGCTCCTGGCTGGTCGGGGCACCCCGGAGGGCGTGGGCGGACGTCTGAGCTCGCACCCGGGGCCTGCGGGTCCAGGATGTCCCCACCGGCACGCCCCGCCTCGGCCTTTGATGTCCGAGGTCTGTCAGCAGGCAGGCCCCGTCCTGCCCGTGGGAAGAGTTCCAGACACACGGTGACCTCCTCCCCGAGGAATGACTGATTCACGCACACGCTCCGAGGGCGCGCCGGCTCTGAGGGAGGGAGGACGAGCGACAGGCACTGCCCACCCTCCTCCCCCGTGTCCCCTGCCCTCCCAGGGCGGCTCCGCTGGGGCACTGTGGTTCTGGCGGCGGCCATGTCTCTGTCCACCTGCCAATCGCACCCCGAAGGCTGCCGGACAGCTCGTCCCTGCCAATGAGAGGGCGGGCCCCTCGCTGGGGTCCCGGCTGTGGCCACTCCCCCAAGCAAGCCGGAGCTTCCCGAGCAGTCAGAACAAGTGCCTTCCCCATTCACCTCCCAGTGCCAGTTTCTGGAACCCGACACCCCAGCGGCCCAGGGCTGGAGAGAGAGGCAAGCCCAGGGCTCCCCACTTCCTCACACACCCCTTTCTGGAGCCCACACACCACTTTCTCGTTGGGTTGTTGTTTTAATCCTCACCCAAGGATATATGTTCCCATTAGTTTTCAGAGAGTGGGAGAGAGAGGGAGAGGCAGAGAGAAACATCGATGTGAGAGAACATCAAGGGGTTGCCTCCTGTATACACGAGCCCTGACCTGGGCCCGGGCCGGGGAGGAGGGGCCTACAACCCAGGTACGTTCCCCTGATGGGAACTGAACCCGGGACCCTGCAGGTGGATGCTCTATCCATTGAACCACACCAGCCAGAGCCCACACGCCGCTTTCGAGAGCCCGGTCCAGCCCTTCCTGGGGCCTCGCTCGCTCGCTCGCTCGCTCTTCCACAGACTGGAGTCTGCCGCAGCGACTCACGCCATCTGGCCTCGGCAGCAGCGCCACCGGAGAGGAAACCAGACACCAGACGTATGTTCACAACGGCCACCCCGAGCCTTTCGGCTACGCTGGCGGCGGCCCCCCAGCTGCTCCGGGGTGAGGACAGGCCGGCCGCCGGCCGCTCCGGGGCGAGATGCCGGCCACGGGCCTCCTCCCCTGGCTCCCACCAGCCCGGCCAACTGCACGGCGGCCTCAGATCTCAGACCCTCACCCCCAGAGCAAGGGTCTAGAATAGCCATGGGCAAACTGTGGCCCACGGGCTCCCCCCCACCCCACGCCACTCGCTGCAGGAACCTCAGCAAAGGGATGCCGCCCCCCCCTCACCCCCCCAGGACGTGTGGGAAGTTAGAGAACCCCTTTCTCCAGCAGATCTGCAGAGTGAGAGAGAAACAACGCCCCCGGTGGCTGGCACTCCGTGTCTGCCCGCAGGCAGGGCCGGCAGATCCCCATCAGGCACTTAGGGCTCCGTGGCCGCCTCCCCCCTCCCTCCAGACGGAAAAGACCTGCTAGGGGGCCCGTCTCCTGACACGCAGCACCACGACCATCCCACACAGCAGGTCCCCGCACACGTGCAACACAGCCGGCGGGGGTCCCCTCCACTCCTGGGGGGGTGTCGCTCTGTGCCCCCTCTCCGGAGACCGGCCTCACCCCACAGTCTGCAGAGAGAGCGGCCCCAGCCCCTCCGCCGGCCACCGGCCCATGGGTGGGTTATTTGGGGGCTGTGCGTCTGCCTCCCACCCCCTGGGACCCGACCGGCCGATAGCAGGTAATTATGACAACCTTGCTCCGGCCACTTGGGGCCCGGCCGCCACCCCTGTACCCGCTGAGCAATGAACGAGGTGAAAGGGAGAGACAGGAATGCGGGCTCCCCCGGGACCCCCCCACACCGCCAGCACTCCCAGCTCCTCCTTTTTCTATATTTTGTTTACCTTTTACTTAGTAACATGTTTACTTGAATAGATTTTTACTGACTTCAAAGAGGAAGGGAGAAGGAAGAGAAACATCCACGAGGAGAGAGAACCGCGGACCGGCTGCCTCCTGCACGCCCCCCGCCGGGGATGGAGCCCGCCACCCCGGCCTGTGCCCTGACCGGGGACGGAACCGTGGCCTCCTGGGTCCCAGGCCGACGCTGTGCCACGGAGCCACGCCGGCCAGCCCAGCTCGTTAATGACAGGCTCTGGAATGCTTCCTCCTGCTCCCAAAACAAGAGAGTCATCCCTCCCGGCCGGGACACCTCGTAAAGAGTGACCTGGACTTGGCTCCCACCCTGCGGGCGCCCTGGGTGCTCTGGGGCCTCGGAGGGCTGTCCTCCGAGCTGGCCGGGCAGGGCCGGCACCCGGTGGCCGCAGGGCGACCCTCCAGGCAGCTGATGTGCCGACAAAGCAGGTTTCCAAACGCCACAGCCTTCCTTCCACCACCACCACCACCCCCCGCCCCCCCCAAAGGGCTCCGGCCGCAGCCCCACCAGCTGCAAATGGAAACCCCGCAGCTGGGTCGGGTGCACCTGAGACAGACAGAACTGAGTGTTGATCCCCAAAAGGCGGCTGGGGAGCCGAAAATAGCCTCACTGGTTGTTCCAAGAGGGTTCTGACCAATGAAGCACATACCACTCCATCAGCAGGAGGGGAAAAAAGAGAAAGGAAAATCAATGAGGCGGAAAACCAGTTCCGTCCAACGGGGACTGGACTCCAGGAGCTTCCGGACAGGCTCACCCCCACCCACCCACCCACCCCGGGCTCACACCCACCCACCCTCCTCCTCACTCCAGTTACAAACAGGCCCACACCCAGCCCCGTCACCCCAACGCCCGCGGTGTGCGCACACGGCCCAGGAGGGGACAGACGCCGTCCCGCCGCGGTAACCTCAGGGTCGGGCCGGCCGGCACGCTGGGAGCCGAACGGGGGGGGCCCCCCCGTGAGCCCTGGTCCTCGGGGCGCCCAGGAGGCGGGAGCCGGCGAGTGAGTAACGATGGGTGACGTCCCCCTCCAGAGCCCGGCAGCGGCGGCAGATGGGAACGGGTGTGGCTCTCTCCCACCCCCTCGGTGTTTTCGGGGGCCCACTGAGTCAGAGCTACCTGTCACCTCACTTCCTCCCCATCTGCACCTTCACCTGCTGCGACTTGACTTAGGCTGGCTGGGGAACCCGACACTGGCGTGGCTAGCGCCTCTAGGGTTCCCGGAACGTGTCATGTAACTCTTCCAGGGCAGGAACTGGGGGGGCGGGAGGGGAAGGGGGGTGCCCAGCACACAGACCAGTCCTGGGTAAAAGCACCTCTGTATTTAGAGGGTTCCCGGCGCCTCGGGGAGCCAGGAGGTGACTGCCCAGAGCACCCTGGGACCCACCCCCACACCTCAGAACCCAAGGAACCTGCCGCAGCCGCCTCTAGTGCCACACAGCGCCCACTCCTGCCACCCCCACCCCGTTCCCAACACCGGGGGGACCCTGCCCTGCGGAGGAAGGAGGGCGGGGACGGTCTGTCCGGGGCGCAGGGACCTGCAGGAACCTCAGCAGCACCTCCCCGAGCCTCCTGGCCTGGGGCATCCCCCGTTTTCCCAGTCCCCCCCACCCCCTGCAGGCTCCATCCTCCCCAGCCAGGGGGGCCCCCCCCATTTCACCACGGCGGCGGCACCCACCTGCGTCCCCGGGGAAGGCGCCGCCGTCCCCGTCGCTGGGCCAGATCTGGCCGGTCCGGCGCACGCCCACGATGGTGGCCTCGGACACCACGACGGGGCCCTGGCGGTGGCGCTTGGGGCACTGCGGCGTCGGGGGGCTGCTGCTGTCCAGGGACTGCTGCGAGGTCTGCGAGGGCGAGCGGCTCTGCGCGCGGCGGCCGGCGCTGGCCTTGGCGGCGGGGCTCGGGGACACGCGGCCGGACTGGCCGGAGGAGAAGTCCTCCTCGCTGGACGTGAGGTTCTCGTTGGAGCTGCAGTCGGGCGTGTAGCCGCCGCCGCTGTCCTCGGGGCAGCAGCCCCGCGGGGAGTAGGAGCGGCGGGGCCAGGTCAGCCGCCTCTCGGGGGGCTCGGAGGGGGCGCAGCTCTGGCTGCGCAGCAGCGGGTGGGGGCCCTCCACACCCCCCTCCCCGGCCCCCGGCCCGGCCCCGGCCCCCAGGCCCCCCACGTAGACGCTCTGGTAGGGCTGGTGCTCCAGGGGCGGCCAGGGGGGCCTGTTCGCGCCCCCGTTGCCCCCGCCGTTGGCCTGGAGCAGGTTGTCCTTGAGGAAGCGGGGGTTCAGCTCGGCGTCCTCGTAGTCGCCGTCGAGGCCGCAGGGGCTCTCGGAGGGGCGGCCGCGGGGGTGCGCGGGCCGCGGGGGCGCGTCTCCCGAACCCGAGCCCGCACCCCCGCCCCCGAGCTGGGCCTTCTTGCGCTCCAGCTGCATGGCCTGGCTGCCCAGCGAGCTGATGCGCTCCGACACCTCCTTGTCGTTGACCTTCACCAGGCCGCGCTCGTGGTGGAACTCCACGTTCACGTAGAAGGGCTTCTCCGCGGCGGCGGGGGCGTCCACCCCGGCCACCACCCCGGGCTGGCCGGGGCCCTTGCGGACCCTCTCGAAGTTGGACCGAAGCGCCGCCACGCTGGTGGGGGCCCCCCGGTCGTCCCGGTCGTCCCGGTCGGCGGCGGCCCCGGGCCGGCGGGCGGGCGCGGGCCTGGCTCTGCCCGGGGAGCCCTCGCCGCCGTCGGGCCGGGCCTCGGGCGGCTCCTCCGCGGGCGGCGCGGGCGGCGGGTCGGCGCCGTCGGGGGCGGGCGCGGCGGCGGCGGCGGCGCGGCGGAAGCCCCAGCGCTGGCGGTCGTAGCTCTTGCGCTCCTTGGCCAGCAGCGTCTGCAGGTAGATCATGCGGAAGCGCTCCTGGTTCACCTCGCGCTCCAGCCGCCGGATCGAGGCCCGGCAGCGCTCCAGCTCCCGCTCGATGTCGCCCGCCGAGCGCAGCTCCATGCGCGGCGGCTCCGAGTCCGGGAACTGCGCCCTCCACGCCTCGGCGAAGCCCACCGGGTCCACCATGGCGGGGCCGCTCCCGGAGGCGGCGGCGGGGCCGCGGGGCTGCGCGCGGGGGGCCCGGCCCGGCCCGGCTCCGCTCGGCTCCTCAGCGGCTGAGGCGGCGGCGGCGCGGCGGCGGCCTCCTCGCCAGGCCCGGCCCGGGGCGCCCGGCGGCCCCCATGGCCCCGCGGCGAACAATGCCCGCCCCCTCCCGGCGGCGGCGGCGGCAGGTGAGGCGGCGGCGCTCGGCTCCCGGAGGCGCGGGGCGGGGCGGGGACGCCGGGGTTGGGGGGCGGTGACGCGGGGCGCGGGGTGCGGGGTGCGGGGTGCGCGCCCGGCTATTGTGTGCGCCGCGGGTCCGAGCTGCCTCCGCGGGGCCCGGGCCGCTAGTCCGCGGCTGCCGCCCGCATCCGGGCCGCCGCCGCCGCCGAGCCGCCTCCCTCCCCTCCCGGCGCCGCGCCCGCCCCGCCCGCCGCCCCGGCCGCTCTCCGGGCCGCCCGCACCGGCGCCGCAGGAAGGGGAGGGCCGGGGGCGGCGGCGGCGGGCGGGGCGGGCGGGCCTCTTAAAGGGGCCGCGCGCCCAGGCGCCCGCGGAGGGGCGGGGAGAGGGGAGGGTCCGGGTCCCCGCGCGCTCGGCTGGAAGCAGGCCCTGCGCGCACCCCAGAGGCCCTCCTGCACCCCGGGCCCGGCACACACCTGGCCCCCCATTGCCCAGGCCCCGGGCCTCGGGGCGGAGGCAGGTCACTCATTCCGGAAGGGCCAGGCCGGGCCGCCCGATGCCCCCCGCGGCCCCTGTGTGCCAGGCTGGGGTGGGCGATGAGGCAACAGCTGCCAAGCAGGATCCCCACAGAGAGAACCCACGGGAGTGTGTCTCCCTCAGGCCTCTCAGCACCCGCACCTCCTCCCTTCCCTTCGTCCCGTTCCAGATGTTTGTCCATTCCCCGGCCACCACCTCCACCCCCATCTCTCCTGAGCCCCTCAGTGGAGTGCCCCCCGAATTGCCCGGCTCTGAACTTGTCTGCCGGGTCTCCCTCTGGGGGTGCCGGCCTGTGTGCACCGTGACCCGCGGGGCTGGGCTGCAGACAGGAGCGCCCAGGCGAGGGGTGAAACAGGGCCCTGGCTCCTGCCCCAGGGACCCCCGGGGACTTCAGACCGCACAGGGCAGCGAGCACAGCGTGGGGAGTGCAATGGGGCCAAGGAAAATGCCCAGACCGGCAGCCAGCTGGGCCAGGGGGAAGGAAACGGGATTGGTCAGCCGGAGACTGGGCGTGAGTCCCGGCCTGGGCGTTGGCATGAGAGCAAGGGTGCCTGCCTCCCACTCTGCTGTCCCTGTGTGGATGTGAGGGGGTATCTTTTTTATATACATATTTTTAAAATATATTTTATTGATTTTTTACAGAGAGGAAGAGAGAGCGATAGACAGAAACATCGATGAGAGAGAATCATCAATTAGCTGCCTCTTGCACATCCCCCACGGGGCATGTGCCCGCAAATAAAGTACATGCCCTTGACCGGAATCGAACCCGGGACCTTTCAGACCGCAGGCACATGCTCTATCCACCTAGCCAAACCGATTTCGGCTATATACATATTGTTTTTATTGACTTTTAGAGAGAGAGGAAGGGAGAGGAATAGAGAGACAGACACACCGATGAGAGAGGGACATCATCGGCGGTCTGCCTCCTGCACGTACCCCCCCACACTGAGGATGGAGCCCGCAACCCCGGGCATGTGCTTAGATCAGGAATCGAACCGACAACCTCCTGGTTCCTGGACCCACGCTCAACCCTCTGAGCCGGGCTGGCTGTGCTGTGAGGGTTTTTCTTGCCTTCCCCCCCAGTTCCAGGGCCACCCCGGTGAGAAGTCCTGATGTCTAGGTTGGAGCCCGGGGCCAGGGCCCTGCTGCCCACCACAGGCTCGGTGGCCTGGGCAGCTCCCGCCCCTTCCCGAGCCGGCGTGGTCGGTCCTCCTATGTAAGATGCTGAGAGCGCTGTGTGCACGCACTCGGGGGCCCGCCGGAAACACACCTGGGTCAAGGCTCGGGGTGTTCCTTCCGTTCCTGGTTAAGGAGGCCCTCGGAGTCACCCGAGAGCCCTTGGGGCCGGCTTCCAGGCACAGCTCCCTGCTGCCCTCTGCAGGCCTCCCCGCCGTCCTGCCCGCAGGGCCGGCCGAGGCCAGGCTGACACCTCAGTGGAGCTCCCCTCCTCCACCACCTCATCTTTGAAATGGGTATAATTGGAACACCCCCCCTCCCCCCGCTGTCGGAGGGGAGGCGGGTGGGGGGCGCTGGATGAAAGAAGGTGAAGGGGTTCACCAAAAAGCATATGCAGCTGTTCCCACAACACGTACGCTCGCTTTAACGGCTGGTAACTCACCGAGTTTTCACTCCCTTTCAGGTGTTAACTGATTTGAAATAATGGGTGAAGCCAGGCTAACCTCCAAACAAATGTACCCACCAGGGGTGGGCAAACGTTTTGGCTCGAGGGCCACCGTGGGTTCTTAAACGGGACCAGAGGGCCGGAACAAGAGCAGCCTGACCATGCTGGCACTCTCCTCTCGGGCTGCTGGTGAAGGAGCGGAGGGGAGAGCCAGAGAACCCTCCTCCGCTCTTTCGGCTCCAAGGGCCAGAGAGAACAGCCGAATGGGCCGGATCTGGCCCGCGGGCCGTAGTTTGCCCACGGCTGCACTAGACTGTGTATGGGGATACATAAAATATATACATTTTACAATTAAAAAAAAAAAAACTTTCAACTGCTGACGAGTTGAAGGCTCACAAATACCGAAAATGAATCGAGGGCATGTACATTGGTGGCGGGCACATCCCCGGTAGGAGGTGTGCAGGAGGCAACTGATCGATGTTTCTCTCTCATTAATGTTTCTAACTCTCTGTCCCTCTCTCTTCCTCTCTGTAAAAAAAAAAAATCAATAAAATATATATTTTTTTAAAAAAATTTTAAAGTGCTTTCTCAGCCACACATTCCCCATCTGTCAGGTCACTGGTGGGCACCGTCCCGACAGAGCTGTTCCTGTTTGAGGCAGACCGTCCAGAGAGCCCACTGCCCACGTCCGTGTGGCAGTGCCGCTCAGACAGGGCGTGTGCCGTGGACCGGAATGCGCGGCCGTCCGAAGGCGCGAGGGCGGGTGAGCACGGCAGGTGGGTTCGTGCTTCCCAGGCGAGATCTTTTCACGGGTCTGTACCCGGTTTTGTGCGTTTGGAATTCTCCAAAATAAATCCGCTTTTCATAGCCAGTCACAACTGGATGCCAACAAAGACTCTTGTGCCGTTTCGCTGTAACTCCAGCTCATTAAAAAAATCCGCATCAGTGACCGGAGCACCTGGTCCACTCACCTGGTCTTCGGGGCCCACAGCCACCCCGCTCTCACCAGCTGCCCCCTGGGGCGAGGGACCCCTTTGCCGGGGCTTCCACCCTCACAACCACCATCTGGGCGGGAGGCGGGAGGCGGGGAAGGTGCTGGCGCCCGCGGCCCGAGGCCCGGGGGGCCGCCCCGGCCGGCGTCACAGGCGGTGGTCCGAGTAGCCTCCTAAGGATGCGGGCTTTCTGCCCGGAGGCCCCGGGAGCCCCCGAGAGCTGAGGCTTTTCCATGTTCCCCCCGGCCCGCTCTGCACCCCCATCCCCACCCGCTTTGGGGGTCAGAGGCCAGAGCAGGACTCCCTCCGGGGAGGAGGTCCGCACGACCCCCATCTGTCATCTGTCAGCCCCCCTCCATCACCTCCCGGCCCCGGAGCTGCAGGCAAGATCTGGAAGCGGGCGGTCGATACGGCTGTTCCCCTCGCTGTGCTGGGCATTCCCCCACGGGGCACCCCCGCCAGCCCCCCGTCTCCCGCCCAGGGTGGGGAGCAGGGCTCCGTGTGAGGGAGGGAACGAGCCATTCCTCCCTGTCCCCTCCCCGCCCCCCCTGCAACGCGCCCGCCTTCTGCGGAATCAATTATTGACGAGGGGCTGGCAGCGGGGCGTCCCAGGGGAGGGGGTTCTGGCTGCTCCCTCCCCCTCTCCCGCCATCGCGAGGGGGGCGGGGACAGGATGAGCGTGTTCTGCAGGCTTTTCTCCACGGAGGTGGTCCAGGCCGTGGCTTCCCGTGGCCAGAGGCCGGAGCACCCGGACTGACAGCTCCCAGAGCCGCCGGGGCCGGGGGCCGGGGGCTGGGACGGGCGGCCCCGGTGCTGGGCGCCTCCGGGTGCGGCCGGCCGGGAAGGAGGCGGCCCGGCGGGCACAGTTCCAGTCGCCATCAGCCCCCTCTGGGGAGGCCGCACGTGGAGGGGACGCGGGGCCAGAGCAGATGGCAGGGTAGGGCAGCCGGGAGCCGCGGGAGGGGGTCTTGTCTCAGGGCCGTAGCCGAAGGCTTGGGCTCCCTGGGTGGCAGCCCCCCACCTCCAGGAGCCCTTCTGCGTCAGAAGCAGGGGCCCCTCTCCGAGCTGGGCCCTGCCCCCACCCTCTCCCGTCCCTGCCCCGGGCCTCCTGCAGCCTCCACGGCCCGCGGCGCCTCGCCCCTCGCCCTGGCCTCTCCCCGGGTCACCGATGCTCACTCCTATGGGCGAGTGGCCACGTGGGTGCAACTGATGGTCTCTTCCGAGTCCCAGCTCTTAGGGCTCCCAGCTCGGGGCGCCCTGGGTCCCTCTGAGAGCCAGGTTTGCCGGGAGGGGCTAAGGGCGCGGGTCGGAGTGAGGCCAGGGACGGAGCGGCAGGCAGGCTGTGCGGACGGGCCGTCTGGACAGACAGCACACCAGCCCACCGACGCCAGTCCGTGCTCGGCTGGACCCGCCCGAAGGACCCTCCCAGCTGCCCACGGCTCTCCCCTCCCAGAGCGCCCCCTCCGGCGGGACCCGCTCTGCACGCAGAGCTCTGGACAATCAGCACGCGTTCCCTTTAGGAGTGACGTTTACCAACAAGGATTTTATAACGAGAGAAAGCTAAAGCGCGGCAAAGGGGGGTCAGCAGAGGGCGACGCCGTGTTCTCCCCGCAGGGACGCTGGGCAGTCGGCGGGGGTGCTGGGGGCACTCACTCCTGGGCTGGGGGGTGGGGGTGTTAGCAGCCCTCCTGGGGGGGCCACCTGAGGGTGTGGGAGGGCGTGGCTCTGGGCTGGGGGTGAGGGGGGTGGGCAGACGGGCTCGCTGATGCTGGGGGACCTCGGTGTCCTCCAGACACACGTGGGCGCCATCGCAAAGGCCCCGAGAGGCCTTTCGTGCCGGCATCTTCTCGCTCCCAGGCCTCTCCCGGGCAGGCTGGGGGAGAGGGGGCAGCAGGGGCAACCGGGGACACTGCTGGCTCTGGCAGAGGGACAGTGGGCGGGAGACCCGGGGGTGTGAGACCTCTGTGAAGGGAAGTCCAGGCCGGGGTGGCGGGCGCCCGCGAGTGCCCACTCCACCAGGCCCTGCTCACCCAGGAGCGGGCGAGGGCACGCTGACATGTGCTGAGGGCCGCGGGCACACGTGTGCTGTGTCTGCAGCCTGAGGTGTCTCAAGGCCGGGCAGACGGGGAGTCATGGGTGAGCCTGGCCTTCCAGAGGGCACCACGGCGCCCCCCAGCCGGGCAGTGCAGGCCCCGGGCAGCCGTGAGGGCTTTCCTGCCAGAGGGGAGCGGGGGTTCGGGGAGTGTGGGCGTGGGGAGCAGGGGCGAGGAGAGCAGGGAGCAGGGGCGCGGGGAGCTGTGCGCGGTCAGGTCTGTCGCCGAGTTCGGGCTCCACGTCCCCCCTCCGCAGCCTCATGGCGCTGCCCACGCGTGTGTCGGGACTGGAGGCCTCGGACACAGAGCCCGGCTAACAGCAGTCGTGGCCCGAGGGCCTGTAGCTCCCCAGGGCCTCCGGGTGACTGCGGTCTATCCCTGGGAGGAGAGGAGAGAGAGGAGAGAGGAGAGAGAGGAGTCACTCCATCAACCAGGCACCTGCAGAGACACTGGACGGGCCCCGCCCCACGCCCTTGGGTGGCTGCTGGTCAGAGGTCAGAGGTCAGAGGTCAGAGGCCTCTCATTCAAGGCCGGACACACATTCCAGGTGATGGGCAAAGGTAGGAACCAGGAGAGCCACGGCCAGGACACCCCATGGAGCCTGGTGCCCAGGCTGCTGGTGGGGAGGCTGCCAGGCGGACGGGGAGCAGGGAGGGGTCTGAGCTGACAGGCGGGTCCGGGTTGGAGGGACGGGAGAAAGGAGGTGGATTTGAGGCCACAGCCCGCCCCGGCCGCCCCCCACCCCCCCACGCGCGGCCGGTACGCACGGATGAGGTTCTCGTTGCCGACCCGGTGCCGGCGGCGGCTCCCCTTATCCAGGGCCAGCAGCACGGAGCGCTCGAAGGCCAGGGCGGCCACGCGGCTGAAGAAGGCCTTCACGTTCTCCCCTGCGGGTCCAGGAGACCGCGTGAGCCCACCGCCGCCTCGGGTGGGGCTGGGGCTGGGGCAGCGGGGTGCGGCCCCGCGGCCGCCGCAGACCTCCGCCCTGGGCTCCCGGTCTGTCCCTCCAGCCCGTGGCCGCTGAGCCCCTCCCCTCCCCCCGCTGCGGCCAGGTGTCAGGACGTGGCGAGGGTCCTGCTCTCCTGTCCCCGGGGGCACCTGTCCAGGGCGCGGCTGGGAGGGCCGGCAGAGCCTGCGGGTCCCCCTCCAGGTGCAGGCTGCCCACCGGGCACGGGACCGGCCCAGGCCCCGCCCACCGCCCTGTGCAGCCCACGGCCTGTCTGGGGCACAGGGACGGTCTGCTTGGCCCCGGGGCCCCCGGGAAGCCTGCCGCCACCCTGTGAGAGGGAGGCCCTCCCAGGGCACGGGGCGCCCCCGGGAGGAGCCGAGGGCACAGGCCCCCCAGCGCCAGGGCCGCGTGTGCAGTGATTCCTGCCCCAGGCCTCTGCGCCTGGCGCTCACTCCCGTCCCAGCCTGCGCCGACCCCGTCCGGCCTCGGCTCCACGGCGCTGCTGGTTTTTCTCGGTGGACAGTGGCTTTCCCAGTTTCAAACACGCTTTCCCATTAGAAATAAAGGGGTGACCAGCCCCCCCTGCTTCCCAGGCACAGACCCTGAGGCACGTGACCCGGGGAAGGCGGCTCCGGGGGGGTCTGGATGAGGCTGGAGGCCGCGAGCGAGGTTTTGTGTCTGCCACGATGACACCCAGGGGAGGGAGGGGGCCCGTTACTGGGCCCTTCTGTGTGCCAGCGGCGCCCCCCCCCCCCGGCACCCACAGGCTGCGGGCAGGGCCTGCGGTGGTTAGTGAGGCCTGGGTTCCAGTCCCAGACCCGGCCCTGCCGCCCGGGACCCTGGGAGCTGCCTCCCGGGGACAGAGGGACCCGCCCAGAGGTCAGTCAGGGTCGCAGGCGCGGCCCAGTGGCCGGCGCAGTCTCCTCGGAGGGAGAGGAGGGCGGCCCGAGCCCACTCACCCGTCTTCGCCGACACCGACCAGTACTCGGCCTGCATCTCGTTGGCCACGCGCACGGCCTCCATCTCCGCCTGCTCACACGCCGCCCGGGACTGGGGAAAAGCGGCCCTTCTAGGGTGGGGTGGGGTGGGAGTGGGGGTGGGGGTTGCCGCTCCCCCTGGGCCTCCTTCCCAGCCCACCCAGGGCAAGGGTGAGACCCCAGCGCAGCGCTCCCTGAGAGGAGCACCCCCAACTCCAGGCCCCGGGCCTGCGACCTTCAGAGCCTCACCGCACCCCGCCAGGCGGGGTTTCCGGGGACCCCCCTGGCTCACCAGGAGGTCCTTCTTGGTTCCCACGAGGAAGAGGAAGCTGGTGCCGGGCTCGTTCTCCCTCAGCACCTCCCCCAGCCAGTGCCTGCACGCAGAGACCCCCCGCCCACCAGAGAGGCCTGAGAAAGGCGGGGGGGGGGGGGGCACGAGCACCGGCCAGGGGGTGCAGACCCCGTCTCGGCCGGGGCTCTGCCCTGCCTGTCAGCTGGGGTAACCCTGCACTGTCGTGCGCCGGGACGCTCACCGGCCCCCCAGGGTTTGGAGGTGTGAGATGTGTGCACCCCCCGTGGGAGGGGCAGGGACCGGCTCTGAGCCGGGGTTCCTGCAGAGGCAGGGCGGCCCCAGGGCTGGCTGTCCCCGACGAGGCCTCCAGGCGGCCACGGCTGAGCGCGGGCTGGGTGCTGGGTGCTGGGTGCCCGCTGGGTGCTGGGTGCTGGTGCTGGGTGCTGGGTGCTGGGTGCTGGGTGCCCGCTGGGTGCTGGGTGCTGGGTGCCCGCTGGCCTGGGGGCTAATAAGGCCTGGCCAGCGAGCTGCTCCCTCGCACCTGCCGCCGGGGCCCAGCTCAGGGGCTGGTTGGGGGGCCGAGGGGGACCCCGGGCTGCAGGCGCCCCGACTTGCCTGGTGTGCTCCAGGGTCTTCACATCCGAGAGGTCAAAGGCCGTGATGATGGCTGCGGGGGGGGGGGGGGAGCCAAGAGCGGGTCGGCGACAGGGCGTGACAAGGGGGGCCCTTCAGCCGCTCCCTGCGCCCCAGGACCTGCTGGGGTGGCCCCAGGCACTCAGCTCTGCCCCCCCCCCATGGAGGCCAGGAAGGAGTCACCCCGTGGCTGCCCCCGGGGACCCACCCCAGCGGTGCAGCCCCCATGGGGAGCCCCGCCGCGCTGGGGGTCCCCCGAGTTCCACCTCCCCTGGGCGCCCCCGGCTTCAGGCGCTGGAGGCCTGGGGCAGAGCAGCTGTTTCAAAGCTCCGGGTTCCGTCCCCACAGGTCCCCACAGGGTGTGACCGCTGAGCCCGCCCAGCCCCCGAGGACTGGCCCGGGGCCCCTCAGTGTCTTGGGGACGGAGCTGGGGCTGCATGGAGGGCGAGCTGAGCCTGGGGGGAGCCCTGGGTGCACGATGGGGGGCCCCGCCATTGCCGTCCCCCGGCTGCTCACCATGGGCGTCCCGGTAGTAGGCAGACGCGATGCACTTGAACTTCTCCTGCCCTGCGGTGTCCCAGCTGTGCGGAGGCAGAGAGAGGGAGAGGGAGGCAGAGCGGGGGAGAGGGAGAGCGGGGGAGAGAGAGAGAGACAGAGACGGAGAGGGAGAGGGAGAGGGGCAGCAGGTCACAGTTTGATTCCCATCAGGGCACAGGCCCGGGTTGCGGGCTTGATCCCCAGTGTGGGGAGTGCAGGAGGCAGCCCACCCGTGATTCTCTCTTATCATGGATGTTTCTCTCTCTCTCTCTCTCTCTCTCTCTCTCTCTCTCTCTCTCTCTCTCTCTCCCCCTTCCTCTCTGAAACCAATAAAAATATTTTTTAAAAGAGAGAGAAAGACTACGGCCCCGGCTGGTGTGGCTCAGTGGACAGGACGTTGGCTTGAGGACTAAGGGTACCGGGTTTGATGCAGGCTTGAACCCAGGCTCCGGTCAGGGCCCATGCTGGAGGCAAACCCATCCACGTTTCTCCCTTTGTCACTCTCCCCCCGCCTCCTCTCTCTAAAACACCAGTCAGTGGGAAAATGTCCTCTTTTGGGGATGCCACAAAAGGAGAGAGAGGAGAGAAAGAGAGAGGAGGTGCTCCGGACTCGCTCCGCAGACGGGACGCCCACCTGCAGGCGGGGTGCTCGGGCCGCTCCCGTGTGGCTGCCCGCAGCGGAGGGGACATGCGGCTCCCGGGGGCCAGGGCTAACCGGGCGTGGGCTGTGCCTCCCGGAGGCTGACCCCGGAGGCTCCGGCTCTCTGGGGAAGCCGAGCCGGGCCCCGGGGAGGGAACGCAATGGGTTCGAGATGCCTAACGTGGCCTCAGAGCCCGGAAGTGGCTGCCAGAGGCGCCTGGGTGGCCGGGTGAGTGGGGAGGTGCATGGTCCCTGCTGAGTGCCACGCGGAAGAGCGCACCAGGGCACCCTCAACCCCCCCCCCCGCCCCGGCCACGCAGGCACCGCGCCCGGACAGGGACTCACATCTGGAGGCTGTAGGGGACCCCGGCAATCTCGAAGCGCTCGACCTCGAAGTCCACCCCGATGGTGCTCTTGTAGTTGTGGTCGAACGAATTCTTGCAAAACCTGTGGGAGCGGGTCCGTCAGCAGAGGCTGCGGGGCGCTCCGTGACGGTGGGGGTCTGGGGCCCCGAGCCCGCCCGCCCGCCCGCTGGGCGTCGCCGAGGAGGCGACAGTCCCGAGACAGGCCGCGGAGGGACAGCCAACGAGGATTATGGGGGGCCCGGCGTCGACCCCGGAACCAGGAGGTCCCGGTTCGATTCCCGGTCAGGGCACCGGCCCGGGTGGCGGGCTCGATCCCCAGTGTGGGGCGTGCAGCGGGCCGCCAACCAATGTGCTCTCGCATCAGTGTTTCTCTCTCTCTCCCCCTCTCCCTTCTTCTCTGAAACCGTGAAGTAATATTGAATAAAAGAATTGTGCAGGTGCAGACAGGTCGGGGCAGAGAGAGAAGCGGGCGTGCTCACGCAGCGCCAGGGGGACAGTGAGCCGACGCCGGGGTCCTGGGATGCCATGCTCTCTGCCGACCCCCCATCCCTGCACCCCTTCCCCGGTGTGCTTCCGGGCAGTGCCCTCTGGGGCTCCCGGCAGCCGGCGTGGGCGCGGCGCCCGCTCACCTGTGGATGAGGCTGGTCTTGCCCACGTGGAGGTCGCCGACGATCACGGCCTTGCCGAGGCTGAGCCTGCGGGCGGGTGTGGCTCTCAGGCTGGGCACAGGCGCCCCCCACGCTCAGTCCTCCCCCCGCGCCCCCCCGTGAGGCACCCGCCCCCCCACAATCCTGCGTGGGGGCTTTTTTTCTTAATCCTCAGCCGAGGACACCTTTTCATTGATGTTTAGAGAGAGCGGAAGAGAGAGGGAAAGACAGAGAGAAACATCGATGTGAGAGAGACACGGCAACGGGTTGCCTCCTGCACGCCCCCTGCCAGGGCTGGAGCCGGGGAGGAGCCTTGACCGGAATGGAACCCGGGACCCTTCGGCCCCCAGGCTGATGCTCCATCCACTGAGCCACACCGGCCAGGTGTGGGTGTGTGGGGGAACACTTGCTGAGACGCTCGGGGTGTCTGTGCCCCGCTCTGGAGGTGCAGGAGGGTCTGCATTTGTTCTGGGGACCCTGCTGTCCCTGGGCTGTCCCCCCCTTACATCCCCTTACCCATCCCCCCCCCCCCGCACGACCCGCAGCTCGGAAAACATGGAAGCCCATCCTAACCATCGGTCACTGTCAGCCCCGGACTGGCCCAGGGCCCCCCTCCCGGCTTCCATCCCACTGCCAGGACCAGCACCAACCCCCATCTCCCCGGACCCAGAGCCACAGGGGGAAGGACCAGCCCCAACCCCCATCTCCCCCCATCTCCCCGGACCCGGAGCCACAGGGGGAAGGGGACTCTGGTCCCATCGCCCAGGCCCTGCCACACACACCACTTGGCCCCCAGCAGCTGAGCGTCCATCTGTTTAAGTAACGGCCTCGGGTGAGGCTTTGCGGAAAGTGCTCCGTGTGAAAACCCAGCTCAGCCCTCAGGCCCCTGCGAGCTGATGGAGGCCTTCTCCCTCACACACCAGCTCCCCAGGAAGCGGGTGCAGGGGGAGCCCCAGGTGACTCAGGAAGGTCCCAGTGGAGTGAAAGCCCCGCTGGGATCAGGAGGATGAGGAAGGGCATCCCAGGAGGAGGGGCTGCAGGTGCGAAGGCCGGGAGGCGGGAAAAGCCCCCCGGACTGGGCACTGGGGGAGGCGCTGGGGCCCGGGCCCGGGCAACCTGCTGGGTGAGGCGGGGTCCCAGAACCCGCTGCCTGGCCCCCTTGGAGCTGGAGAGAGGGATGAGGAGGGAGGGGCCCGCTGGTGTGTATTTTTGGATTGCTTGGAAGAAATCTCCTCCTCCTCCTCCTCCTCTGACACCATGGCAACCTGCCGCAGCTGGGGAGCACCTGTGAGCGGGGCTGAGATGAGGGGAAGGTGGGCGGCGGGTGAAGACCTCTGCTCCTCTCTGAGCCTCAGGTTTAGCATCTAGCCCAGCCGTGGGCAAACTACGGCCCTCGGGCCGGATCCGGCCCGTTTGGCTGTTCTGTCCGGCCCGCGGAGCCCAAAGAGCGGAGGAGGGTTCTCTTGCTCTCCCCTCTGCTCCTTCACCAGCAGCCCAAGAGGAGAGTGCCAGCATGGTCAGGCTGCTTTTGTGCCAGCCCTCCGGTCCAGTGTAAGAACCCATGGTGACCCTCGGGTCAGAAAGTTTGCCCACCGCTGGAACCAACAGGGACACGTGCTGTCCCCACTCTGAGGCCAGAATCTGACATTGAAACGGGAATTTTTTGGGGAAAATAGGACAGGCTTCGGGAATGTTAGAGATTTTGGGAATTGGGGACCATAGAGGAAGCACAGGGCTGCAGCGGATGCATTTCCATAGAATAGGGATCTGGGAACAGCAAAGGGTCTGTGTTTACAAAATACAGAGAAGGAAGCCCGAAGGGAATGGGGGGATAAGGAAGGAGGGGGAGCCCCATGTAAGGCTCCACCGTGAGCCCAGGCGTCACTACAGTGACCAGGCCAAGGGAAGTGACCAGAGAGAGGGGACATCAAGGACCAGCTCCGCAGCCGACATAAGCCGCAGGGAAAGGGATCAGGGAGCTCCTTTCCCCTCCCCCGGGGGACCCATTCCGTGGGGCCCTTTCCCTCTCCCGACCTGGCAGTCTGTGCTCGTTCCTCAATAAACCTCCACCTTTGCTATACCACCCTCTGTCCCTGGATTCCTTCTTCCATTCCCGCGGACAAAGACTCCGGGTTCCAGCCCAAAAATCCCTTTCCAAAGTCAGGGCGTCTGTGGCTGTGCTTCCAGGGCTCCAGGGGAGGGTCCTGCCTGCCTCTTCGGCTTCTGGGGGCTCCTGACCGTCCCCCTCCAATGGCTGTGTGGCCCTCCTCCATCTTCAGTGCCCCCTTGATCACGTGCTCTTACTGCTGTTCACGTGGCCCCGCCCCCTTGATTACGTGCTCACTTACGGCTGTTCACGTGACCTCACCCCCTGTTCACATGCTCACTTACGGCTGTTCACGTGCTCATTTACGCCTATTCACGTGACTCTGCCTCCTGTTCACATGCTCATTTATGGCTGTTCACATGCTCACAGCTGATCACCTGCTCACTTACGGCTGTTTCTGTGGCCCCGCCCCCTGATCACGTGCTGGCTTACGGTGTCCACGTGGCCGCCCCCTGAGGCCCTGGCTGGGCTGTTTCCTGCCCGCGGGGGTCTGCCCGCTCGCACCCCTGTGGGCCGGCCTGTGCCCACGTCCCCCCGGAACCGGAACCGTGTGCGGGCAGCTCCCGCCGGGCGGTGACGCCGGACTGAGGGAGACACGCAGAGGTCGGGCGGTCCGTCCCTGGGAGCCCCGACATGGGACTGACTGGGGGTCTGCACCCCGACTCCGCATTGGCTCCTGCCACGTGGCTCTGCCGCGCCGCCCGGTCTGAGTCCCCGGCCGCCCACCCCGCGGCCGCCTCGCCCCTGGGCCCCATTCGGCACCCGCGGCCTCCCCGCACCCCAGGGACCCCTGAGCCCGGCCCGGCCTGTCACTCGTCCGGGTCCTCAGTCTGGGGGGGCTGGCACCAGGTGGGCCCTCCGCACCCCCGTCCACCGGGTCTGCTGACGTCACCGCCGGAGGGCGGAGGTGCCTCCGGGGCAGCCGGAGGCCCACCTGCCCTCAGCCCCCTCCCCCTCCTGCCCAAGGGGAACCAGGCGTGTCTCATCACTGATGTCTCTCTCCCTTCCTCGCTGAAATCAATACAAAATGCTTAAAAAAAATAAAAAGAGCAGGAAAAGCAGGACAAACAGGAGGCAGGTGCGGAGACCTCCGCTGAGAAAGCACAGGGGGTAGGGAGGAGGGGAGGGGTAGGGAGTAGGGGGGTAGGAGGGGGGGCGGGACGTGTTGGGAACGGGTCCCGTGGAGCCGTGCGCCCCACGAAGCAGCGAAAACCCCCCTCGTGTCCAGGCCTGACCTGGGCTGTGCACCGGGCAGTGTGTCACGTGTGCATGTGTCACGTGAGCACTCACACGTCCACACCCAGCCGGCCCCCCACATCCCGCGCCTGGGCGCTGAGGGGTGCTCACCCGAAGGTCGCCCTGCTCCTGCGCTGGCAGGCGGCGGGGACCTGCCCGTGGAAGCGCTCCTTGAGCTGCAGGCAGGCGGCGGGCGTGTAGAACTGCAGAGAGGAGGCATGCAGACAGACAGACAGACAGACAGACACACAGACAGACAGACAGACAGATGGGCACCTGGCCCCGCCGAGCTGCAGCTCCATCCCCGAGCCGGGCAGCGAGGTGGTGACCTCCACCAGCCCTTCCTCCTCGCCCCACACCAGCCCGGCAGCCCCTGGCTCTCCCGGGCCCATCCCCTCTGCGGCCAGCAGCCTCATGGGGAGCAAGCCGGGGCGGAGCCAGGCCAGGGAGCTGGGTGGGGACCCCAGAGCGGGGTCTCCCCCCCGGGTGGCAGCTCTCCACCTCCCCTGTCCTCTTGGGGTGAGTGAAGGGCGGGGGGGGGGGCTGTTAGGGCCCTTTGAGCTCCAAGGTCCTCCCTCCCACAGCTTCTGCCCAACCCTAGGCTGTGTGCTTCCAGCACATGCACATGGGGACATGGAGAAGGCGCTGGAAGGCACTCCGGTCTCCCACAAGGTCTGGAAGGCAGACCCGGCCTGGCCTCGGGGTCGAGAAGGCCAGGCTGCTGGGTGACCCTGGGCAGCTGCCTAGTGTCTCTGAATTAAAAAAAAAAAAGTGTTTTATGGATTTCAGGGAGGAGGGGAGAGGGGGAGAGAGAGAGAGAGAGAAATATCAATGAGGAGAGAGGATCATGGATCGGCTGCCTCCTGCACGCCCCCTAGTGGGGATCGAGCCCACAGCCCTGGGCCGGTCTGTGACCCACGCTCAACTCCTGAGCCACACCTGTGTCTGCAGTTTGACTTCCCCACCTGTAAAGCCTCAGGGCTTGGGGAGATCATACATGTAAAGCACAGGGCCAGCCCGGCGCACACAAGTGGTCCCGGCTGTCACGGTGCCACGACTCCTGCCGAATGTGCGTTTGTTTTAACATGAGAAAAAACACACTTGGATGGCCATTATGTTTTCTCCTCAAACTGGCCGCGGCCAAGCAGGGAGCGTGGCAAGGACATGGAGAGAAGGGCATCATGGGAGACTGCTCCGACCCGGCCGTGGTGGTGGCCTGGGCCCCTGGGTCCCCGTGGCAGGGGCTTGGCCACATGCCCTCGCCCCGGGGTCTCTCCTGAGCTCCCAGCTTCTCAGGAGTCTGTCAGCGAGGAGCTGACCGCCCCGCCTCACCTGCTCTGTGTTTGGCGGTGAGTGCAGGTGGGGAAAGCTACCGGGTGTACCGGTTAGTCATGCGGATTTCCCCCAGTAGATGGGGTTACACGTATGTTGTTGATATCTGTGCGATTGGATAGGTAGGCTATTTTGTTGTAGTGACAACAAGCTTCAAAACTTCATGTGTCTAATTTTCTGAAGGTGTTAACATCATAGATATTTTTACGCTTAAAAATGTCGAATTTCGTGCCCCCCAAAAAGAGCATTTTGGGGAAGTTCTAATTCATTACTCTGTTTGGAAGAAAAGTGCTGCTGAAAGTGATCGTGTACCTCGGGAGGCTTATGGTGAACACGCTCCATCTCAAGACACGTGTGAACGCTGGTGTAAACACATTAAAAGGGATGATTTCGATGTGAAAGACAGAGAATGTCCAGGTCAACCGAAAAAGTGTGAAGACCAACCATCACAAGCATTATTGGATGAAGATGCGTCAAACTAAAAAACAACTTGCAGAAAGATTAAACGTTGCTCACAATTTCCGATCATTTACAAGCAATGGGGAAGATTTTGAAGGAAGGAAAATGGGTGCCACATCAACTGAACGGAAGACAGATGTTGCATCAACGGCACGAAAGAAAGTCTTTTTTGCATCGAATTGTGACTGGTGATGAAACGTGGATTTATTTTGAGAATCCCAAACGCACAGAATCATGGGTTGAACCAGGTCAACCATCAACATGGACGGCAAGGCCAAATCGCTTTGAAAAGAAGACAGTGCTCTGCGTTGGTGGGATCAGGAAGGTGTGGTGTATTGTGAGCTTCTCAAACCAGGTGAAACGGTTAATACTGAATGCTACAGACAGCAAATAATCAATTTGAACCACGCTTTGATTGTAAAATGAACAGAATGGGCCAGAAGACACGGCAAAGTAATTCTGCTTCATGATGACGCACCATCACACACTTCAAAGCCAGTTAAAGACATTGTTAGAAGATCTTGCCTGGGAAGTACCATGTTTCCCCGAAAATAAGACCTACCTACAGGTTTCCTTCTGAGTGAAATATAAGGCATCCCCCCCCAAAAAATAAAGTCCCAGGCTCTGTCTCAGAATGAAAATTAATTTACCGTAAACTGGTTGCTAGGGCCGCCCCGACTGGCACCTAGCAACCAGTGACGTGACACGGAGTCCTGACGTCACTGGTGTGTGAATGGAGAGAAATCAGCATGGAAACTTTGTGAAACCTAAACTGCAACAAGTTGTGACTTGGGTGGAGGATTCATGGGAGAAAATCACTGACAGCTGCATTGCAAATGCACTGCGAGCAGGCTACCTTGACAAGAAGTACTCATTTAAAGGCAGTGCTATTGCTAAACATGAGAGATCTGGTCCGCTGATTCTGAAAGAAATGGAGTCACAAGAAATTCCCCAGGAAATTTAGGAACTGGATTGTTATGATGATGTTCCAGAAGATGATGACGTGATTGTCATTGAATAAATGAGTAAATTCTTGATACTGTAGGATTCACAGTGTGTCTGGTTTGTGTTGACAACTACCGTACTACCGTACCGTATACAGGTAATACATTTCCTTTATTTTCATTTCACAATAAATGTGTACCGTATTCTTCTTCATGGAAAAATAAGACATCCCCTGAAAATAAGACCTAGCACATCTTTGGGAGCAAAAATAAGACACTGTCTTATTTTCGGGGAAACAGGGTATTAACCCACCCACTGTATTCACCAGCCCTCGCTCCTTCAGATGACCACTTGCTCCGATTGATGGCATACGCACTGTCTGAGCAGCACTTCAAAACGTACAAAGAAGTGGAAAATTTGGTCTCTGAATGGTCTGCCTCAAAACAAGAACAGTTCTATTGGGACAGTACCCACCAAGGACCAGAAAGATGGGGAAATGTGTGGCTAGCGATGGACATTGCTTTGAATAAAGCATTTTTGATGTTTCTCTTGAAATTATCATGTTTTCTTTTTTAAAATAAATGTGTTTCTTTTAAAAAATATATTTTATTGATTTTTACAGAGAGGAAGGGAGAGGGATAGAGAGTTCGAAACATCAATGAGAGAGAATCATTGATCAGCTGCCTCTTGCACACCCCCTACTGGGGGGATGTGCCCGCAACCAAGGTACACGCCCTTGACCGGAATCGAACCTGGGACCCTTCAGTCCGCAGGCCGACGCTCTACCCATCAAGACACACCGGTGAGGGCTATGGTGTGTTTTCCTTGATTACAAAAATCCACACTTTTAACCGGTACGCGCGTTTTCAACCAGTATGCAGATGAACTGTTCACCGGTTAAAAGCGCGGATACCCGTTGGAAAACCGTTATTTGTGGGCACGGTCCAGGAGCGCAGCGCTCAGGTCAGGTCTGGCCCCAGGGTCCCTACCTTAGGGAAGCTGGCGATGATGCGGTCGCGGCTCACAGGGAGCCCCACAGGCAGGGAGGCAATCATCTTGGCGGAGAGTTCTGGAAACCCAACGGAGGGGAGGGCGTCAGGGAGCTTGCCCAGGCCGGGGGGGGGGGGGGGGGGGGAAGGAGGCGGGGCGCCTCTCCCGCAAGGAGACCTGGGCCTCCCTCCTGCTGCGGGGTGTCCCCACCAGGGGCGCCCCCCTCTGCGCCTCCGCCTGGTGGTGGGTGCGGCCCACCTCCCAGGCCTGCAGGCAGGCTGGGTGTAGGAAGCGGGATGGGGGTGAGGGGGGGGGTGGGGGAGGTGCCCTGCTCCTAGTCTCTAAGGAGGAAGGCTTTGGCTCGGGCCAAGGGCCTTGGGGTTCAGCCCACAGGCCTGTCACCCCCACCTCCCAGGGCGGGGCCCCTGACGCCTCGTCAACAGCCCGATCGCGCCGCCTTCCTCGGACCCCCTTCCCCGCGAGCGTGGCCTCGCCCCGGGCCCGTCGTCCTCGCTCTGTCTGGCCCCGCTCCCCTCCCTCCCGGCTCAGCACGGGCCTGGCCCAGGGTTGGGGGTTCAAGAAACGCGTTCAGATTCTGGGGGGTGGGATGTGGGGCGGGGGGCCCAGGGGAGGACCGAGGCGGGGATTGGGGGGGGGGGCGGACTCACCGCGGCAGCGCAGCATCTGGGTGTTCGGCGCAGCCTGGTCCAGCTGGTTTCCGCTGCGGCAAACACCATGGCAACGGCGGCCGCGCGCGCCCGGGGAGCCTCCGGCCAATCACGGGCGCCGGGGGCTGGGGGTGGGCGGGGCTCGGGGCGGAAGCAATCCCACGGCGGGGGCCGCGCCGTCGCCATAGCAACCAGAGCCCCGCGGGAGTCGCGGGCGCTTGACGACGCGGCTGCTGCCCGGCCGCCAGCGAGCACCCGCGATCGATCGCCATGGAAACGAGGTCGGGGCAGGATATCAGCGGTGGGCGGGGGTCATCGCGGGGTGGGTGGAGCCTGGACCCAAAGATGGGAGTCTGGGCGGGGCTGACGGTGGAGAGACCTCTCGGGCGATCCCCGCGGCAGGGAGGGGTGGGAGCTCACACCGGTGGGGGCTGGGCTGTGACGTGTGTAAGCGTTTGTTTGTGTAACGGTGCTGACTGTGATTTTTTTTTTTTTTTTTTTTACTTGTGTAGGGTGAGCTCACGTCTGGAAAGACACAGCTTGTTGTTGCCTTGAGACCGGGGAGAGATTTCTCTTTCATGCTGCACGGATTTCCCTACGGATCGGATAAACTGTGGCCTATGAAAGAAGCACCTCCGGCGGGAATAAATGCTTTGACACTGTGAAAGAAAAGAGCCACAGGCTGACCTGACAAGCTCAGGGAAGGCCCGAGTGGCAGTCTTGCAAACTTAGAGACCTAGAGGAACCACAAAGGATGGTTTGAAAATTACGTATTCCTACAGGTTATAGTGGGCAGTCATTTTCTAGGCCGATATTTTCCCAGACAAAGATCAACTTTGATCTTTACTGAGCCTGTCTGCCTTTCAGACTCTAAGATAACGTATCTGTGAGAGGTCTGGGTAACTTGTAATTTCCTTTTTTTTTTTCCTGGAGCCCCTGGGGCACAACCAAATGTGGTGGGCGCCAGGACAGATGCCTCAAATTCCTTCCTTACCATGTTCATTGTTCCTGCACTCACCTCAATACACAGTCCATCATTTTACTTTTTATCCAACCCCAGGGGTTTCCCACAGGCTTGCTTTCTCCCGCCTCCTTACTCCATCACCAATGAATTTCATGTAACCCACCTATGTCCCTCCTTTGATTGCAATGTATTCATATAGGAATGTAACCATTCTCCGGAGCACTATCTCAATCCGTTGAGGTTCTGCTTCCTGGCAATTGTCGACAGCTTGGCTCCAATAAACTCACAAAAATTCTATACAGGTTTCTATGTTGTTGTTGTTGTTGTTTTCTCCTTAACAAAACCCAGAATACAGTAACGCCTCACATCGCTGGCCCTTCGGCGTCAGCTCCAACATATTTCAGAGGCCTGCCCTCTCCGGCTCCTCCCTGCAGACACCTCCCCCTCCTCTTTGCAATCGTGGCGGCTGTAGTATTGGCATTGGATTGGGGGCTCACACCCTGCAGCAGCAAACGATGGGCATGCCTACTGTTTAAGAACCCTCATCTGCATTGTTCTGGATCCAATGGGGCCTCAACACCACAGGCCTGACTACCCCGAGCCCAGGCAACAGAGTTAATTCCCGTCCTGAAGCTGTTCAAAGCCATCCCAAGCCACCTCAGGGCTCCTGGAAGCCAGTTTCTGTTTCCAGAGTGAGCCACATGGGGCTAGATGGCCCCCGAGGCGCTCGCAGAAAGGAAACAGGCATGCGCTGCGGAGAGGAGGATGGGACAGGGGAACAGGGTAGAGGACACAGGCATTGGTGATGTTCTGGTGGTGAGTTCACAGGTGGTTATCACACCTTTACGTTTAACACATTAACATATATGCTACGGAGAATGCTATGTGCATGTTTAAAGAGATGAAAAGGGTGCCGAAACCGGTTTGGCTCAATGGATAGAGCGTCAGCCTGCAGACTGAAAGGTCCCGGGTTCGATTCCGTTCAAGGCATGTACCTTAGTTTCGGGCACATCCCCGGTGGGGGGTGTGCAAGAGGCAGCTGATCTATGATTCTCTCTCATCGAAGTTTCTAACTCTCTATCCCTCTCTCTTCCTCTCTGTAAAAAAAATAAAATTATATATATATATATATATATATATATATATATATATATATATATTTTTAAAGAAAGAAAACTGAAACCGGTTTGGCTCAGTGATAGAGCGTCGGTCTGCGGACTGGAAGGTCCCAGGTTTGATTCCGGTCAAGGGCACATCCCCGGTTGGGGGGTGTGGAGGAGGCAGCTAGTCCGTGTTTCTCTCTCATCGACGTTTCCAGCTCTCTATCTCTCTCCCTTCCTCTCTGTAAAATATCAATTAAAAATATATTAAAAAAATAAAGAAAGAAAAGAAAAGAAACCCTCTGAGGGCCCTGCCTTGACCTGCATCATGCTTGCAGCTCACAGGTTACTCTGAGGACCAAAGGCACGCGAAGTGTTCACACTCACTCCCCCTCCCTCCGGTGCTGTGCACACAGCAGAGCCGTCTTTGTTCCCCGTGGAACCCCCCAAAGCATCCTTCCCCCCTCTTTGCAGCCGGCCCCAGACCCAGGCTGCTCCTGCCGCCCGCGCGCCTGCGCCGTGGGCGCCAAAGGGGCCCAGAGCCGCGCTGAGGACGCCGCCGCCGGCGTTGCCTGGCAACCGGGTCGCCTGGCAACGGGCGACCGCGCACGCCGAAGCAGGTGAGCCTGCAGCACCAGGCGGGGGACCGAGACAGGGGGACCGGGGACCCCCGAGGCCCAGCCAGCCTGGCCCACATGGGCCCCGCGTCCTCTCTCACCCGCGGCGGGACCCCCGCAGCCCATGCCGCCTGCAGGAGGGCAGGCCCCTGGCCCCCCGGGCCCAGCGTTCCCTGCAGGGGGAGCCCCGATGGGAAATGGCCACCCTTCTTCTCTCCGTGTCACCGGGTGGGGTGCCGAGGACCGGGGGTGGGCTGACTCCTCCAGCTGGGGCGGGATCCTACAGGGCGGGGCCGGGCTCAGCCGCAGCCAAGGCCTGTGGAGCCGGGGTGTGCCAGCTCGGGGAGCAAGGGAACGGGGTGCTATGGTCAAGTCCTTCCTGCAACTGCAGAGACTCACAAAGAGGAAGAGATAGCCAAGAGCCGGTTCTGAGTACTAAGCCACACTGCCTATAGACGCTCAAAGCGTGTGTGTGCGTGTGTGTGTGTGTGTGATAAAAACAATTCGTGCCCTAGCTGTGGTGTGGCTCAGTGGATAGTGTGTTGGCCCGCAGGCCGGAGGATCCCGGGTTCGATCCCCGTCAGGGGCACGTACCTCAGCTGCAGGCGCCTCCCTGGCCCAGGGTCCCGGTGGGGCACGTGCAGGAGGCAGCCCATCCGTGTGTCTCTCTCACATCGATGTTCCTCTCTGACTCTCCCTCTCTCTTCCACTCTCTTTAAAAATCAATGGAAGAACGTCCTCAGGTGAGGATTTTAAAAAAAGGGATTTCACCTTTAACTTTTAAAAAACATTAAGTCCTGAATTCCTCTTTGGTGGGCGCGCCAGGAGCCTCCGAATGGGTGGGCCCCTGGCGGGCTGAGGAGCCGGCCCCGATTGGAACACCGGCTCCCGCCTTAGCAGCTCTGTTTCCCCCGGCAAGCCCCTTCTCCCGGAGCCTCACCTCGCTCTCCGCTGTGAAACGAGGGTGACACAAGTCCTCTCCTCTGGAGCAGCTCAGGCAGATGCTGGCTCAGCCGTGGGCAAACTGCGGCCCGCGGGCCGGATCCGGCCCGTTCGGCTGTTCTATCCAGCCCGCGGAGCCAAAGGAGCGGAGGGTTCTCTTGCTCTCCCCTCCGCTCCTTCACCAGCAGCCCAAGAGGAGAGTGCCAGCACAGTCAGGCTGCTTTTGTCCCGGCCCTCCCTCCGGTCCAGTGTAAGAGCCCATGGTGGCCCTTGAGTCAAAAAGTTTGCCCACCCCTGTCTCCTGCTGGCACCAGGGAAGTGTTAAGTCAGCGAGACCGTATTAGTCAATGTGGGCGGGCTCTTCTGCGGGTAAGCATGGGGGAACTCTGCGGTGTGCCGTCTGTGGTTATCCTCACTCTCACGGTGCCCCTGAGCAGATCCCTCTGTGGTCCCCGTTCGCTCACCTATAAAACGGTTGTAAAAATCCCCACCCGGCCGGCCCTGCTGGCGTGGCTCAGTGGTTGAGTTTCGGCCAGAAAGTCAAGAGACCCCAGAGTCGGTTCCTGGTCAGGGCACCCACACAAGCTCTGGGCTCTGTCCCAAGTAAGGGAACGTGTAGGAGGCAGTTGAATGGTGATGTTTCTCCGTCATCAACGTTTCTCTCTCTCCTTTCCTCTCTCTCTAAACATCAATAAAACTTAAAAAAAAAAAAAAACCACATCCACGCAACAAACAAACAAACAAACAAATCCACGCAAGCCGAAACCAGTTTGGCTCAGTGGTAGAGCGTCGGTCTGCGGACTGAAAGGCCCCGGGTTCGATTCCGGTCAAGGGCATGGACCTTGGTGGCGGGCACATCCCCGGTAGGGGGTGTGCAAGAGGCAGCTGGTCGATGTTTCTCTCTCATCGACGTTTCTAGCTCTCTGTCTCTCTCCCTTCCTCTCTGTAAAAAAAAAAAAATCAATAAAATATATATTTTTCAAAAATCCACGCAAGCTGTGCTTACCGTGTGGAGGATCACATGAGAGGCAGCGTCTACATCACGGTAGTACCAATGACAACGCGTGGGTTCTTTTCCTCCGTGCTCTCGGCAGAGCTCCGCTTTGGAAGCGCGCGCTGAGTCGCCTTCTGCGGGCGTGGAAAGATGGCCAAGACGTGGATCTCGATGTACCTGCCCCCCGACATCAACCCTGCCCAGGCCTCCATCGCGTACGGCTGCCGGGCCCTGCCCAAGCTCAACGAGGAGCTGAGGTCCAATGACCTGACGACCAAGCAGAAGGCCCTCATGGCCCTGTGCGACCTCATGCATGACCCCGAGCACGTCTACGTGGCTATCGACATAGGTGAGCGTGCCCGGAGCCCGGGGGCCATGCTGGGGCCTGAGGGGGGTGCAGACACAGGGTCACGGAGGTGGGAGGAATTGCGGTGACCCGCCCAGCTGGACAGTCCGTCCTTGGAGGACACCCCCCAGCGGCCGACCGGGAGCCACAAAGCAGCCCTCTCTGCTGTGCTTGACCCACCAGGTGGCCACACATCCACCAAACAGCCCCGTGTGGTCTGTCGCACCCACAAAAGATAGGCACGCCCCCTATTGGAACCACACGGTGTCTGGGACCCCTGCCCCTTGTTGCCCGCTCTCCTAACGACCCAAAGGAACGCAGAGGTGGTCTCACTGGCCTGCCACGCCTTTCCCCGATCGGCACACGATGAGTGAGCTGCCACTGCTCCCCCTGCCTTAGCGGAAGGGCTGATTAAAAATTAAATCAGGCCAAAACCGGTGTGGCTCAGTGGATAGAGCGTCGGCCTGCGGACTGAAAGGTCCCGGGTTTGATTCCAGTCAAGGGCATGGACCTTGGTTGCAGGCCCATCCCCTGTGGGGGTGTGCAGGAGGCAGCTGATGGATGTTTCTCTCTCATCAATGTGTCTAGCTCTGTCCCTCTCCCTTCTTCTCTGTAAAAAAAATCAATAACATATATTAAAAAGAAATAAAATAAAATCTACCTAACAAAAAGAGTGACATGCTCATGGACCGACCATACCTTCACGATGCCCATCAGCCAATCAGGAGTTAGTATGCAAATCAACCCAACAAAGATGGCGGGTTAATTTGCATACACAGGTGATGAGTGGCTGGGGCGTTCTGCGCCAACCCAGCTGCTCCAGACCTCTGAGCAGCGTGGGGAGGCAGAAAGGTGGCTCCAGGCTGGAGTGAAGGCACTGCCAGCAGCCAGGGGAAGGAAGGCCTTTTCTTGCACAAATCTTCATGCATCAGGCCTCTAATATATATATTGATTTCAGAGAGGAATGGAGAGGGAGAGAGAGGGAAACATCAATGATGAAGGATTGAGCCTGACTGGGAATTGAACCAGCGACCTCCCTGTTGCTGGGTCGATGCTCGATCACTAAGCCATGCCATCCTGGCTCCAGATGCATTTTCTTTCTTTTTTAAAAAATATATATTTTTAATTGATATTTTACTAGAGGAAGGGAGAGAGATAGAGAGCTAGAAACGTCGATAAGAGAGAAACACCGACCAGCTGCCTCTTGCACACCCCCTACCGGGGACGTGCCCACAGCCAAGGTCCATGCCCTTGACTGGAATCGAACCTGGGACCCCTCAGTCCGCAGGCCGACGCTCTATCCACTGAGCCACACCGGTTTTGGCCAAATGCATTTTCTTACTCCCCCTGGTGGGCTGCGAGAGAAGAAGGTGCTGGTGGGCGGTGTGCGGGGAAACTCCGGAGGGGCTGGGTGAAAGGGCCCCCCGGCGGGAGCCCATGGAGCCCCCGGCGGGAGCCCACATGCTTCCGAGGCGCCGCGACTCCTCTGCGGACGGCTGCCGTGGTGCGGGCTCCCGCGGGCCCCTGGGCTGGCTGGACCGGGAGACCCAGAGACATTCAGAGGTGCGTCTTCCCCACAGGCTGCCTGGTGAGCCTGCGAGCTCTGCTGAGGGACAGCAACCACGTGGTGCGGATCAAGACCACCGAGGCGCTGTCCATCATGGCGACCCACACCGTGGGCAGGTGGGCCGCGCTCCCTTCCCGAAGCCCCGTCAGCCCCCCCCCCCTCCGCCCACCCCAAAGGCAAAACAGAACCCCAGGAACCAGAGGACTCAGATGTTCCCTTTGCACAGTTCATTGTAACCCCGGACACAAAGGGTCAGGCATTGCCCAAACCGGTGTGGCTCAGTGGATAGAGCGTCGTCGGCCTCATCCAACGGGCCGGCCTGACGTATGGAATCTGTACGCCTTGATGCGCAGGGCACCCCCCACTGGGGACGTGCCCGCAACCAACGTCCATGCCCTTGCCTAAGGTGACCTCCTTCTGGCGGGACAGTCCCGATCTTTAACGATTTGTCCCGCGTCCCGCGGCGTTTTACAAAAGCCCCGATTTCTGGAAGGAATCTTTTAACAAATTTTGTTAAAAAGTGGGACTGTCCCATCCAAAAGCGGGACGTCTGGTCACCTTACCTTTGACCGGAATCGAACCTGGGACCCTTCAGTCCGCAGGTCGACGCTCTGTCCACTGAGCCACATGGGTCAGGGCTTTCCGTCGATGTTTACAGAAAGTGGAAGGGAGAGGTAGAGAGAGAGAGAGAGAAACATCGAGGTGAGAGAGACACGCACCCGGCCTGGGGCTGGGGCGAGGTACACACCTTTGACCGGAATCGAACTCGGGTCACTTCAGCCCACGGGCCCGAGGATGCTCTATCCACTGCACCACACGGGCCGGGCCGGCCTTGGTCTTCTCTCAGGAAGCCAGAGGCTGTGGCTGCCGCCGCGTGCGCGGGTTCAGAATCCAGGGGGGCTGGTGGGGGGCGGCGGCTGACTCCTGGTGTACCCCCGGGCCCCTCCGGACCCGTCCCCCCGTGTCTGACCCGGCCCCCCCCCTCCCCAGAGACGGCTTCCTGAAGCACAGCATCATCCTGGTGCTCTCCTACCTGCTCAACGACCCGCAGCCGGCCTGCCGCAAGAACCTGCACCTGGCCTTCAAGCGCCTGGCCCAGGTGCCCTCAGGTAGGCCCCCCCCCAGCCGGCGCCGCAGCCCCCCGATTTCCCCCCGCCGCCCCCCGCCTCCGGCCAGGCCAGGCGCCTAGCTCCCCATCAGACAAGCTCACAGGTTTAACGGTTACGTCCGGACCAACGGGCCCGGGTTCCATTCCCGTCAGGGGCATGTCCCTCGGTGGCAGGCTCCTCCCAGAAAAATAGGAAGGATCCCCCCCCAGCCCCCCGCATCCTCCGTCGCCGGCAGAACCGTCTCTGGGGATGGGACTTGCACCCGCCTTTCTCAAAGGGACCCTGGCTGATTCTCTGGGGTGGCCTCGGAGGAGAGGCAGCGGGATGTTGGGGCGTCTCCACGACGGCCAGTGCGCGGGGCTGAGCCACCCCCTGGCTCTGGTTCTGACAAGCCCCATCCGCGGCCCGTTTCTAAAGGTCTCTCACTAGTTGTTTTCTTGGCAAATGCGTTGGGGTGTCTGGGGGTTGGGGGGCGGGGGGATGGATGGATGGATGGAGGCCTTGCCTCCGAGCCCTTGCGCTGGGTGGAGTCTGGTGCACGGGCTGTTTGCCCAGAGGAACCAGCAGGGGGCGCCCCAGGACTGTGACCGCCGGGCCGGGCCCTGCTGGGATCTGGGCCTGGGGCGGCCCTGGTGGGAGGGGGCAGAGGGCACTTCCTCCCGGAGGCCCCGGCTCCCGGCTCCCCAGCACCTGCCTGGCCCGAGAGCCTGGAGGATGCATGTCTCCCCCCTTCCTGGCCCGGGGCTCAGCTCCAGGGCGGAGACTGGGGGCTCTTGGGTAACTGGATTTCGGGGTGCAGCCGAACAGCCAGAGAGAGGGTCCCTGGAGGTGTCTCCCTGCCAGACCCACTGGCCATGCCCAGCCCCCCTTGGGCCCTCTCTCTGACGGTGGCCTCGGGCCTCCACTGGCCAGCCTGGGAGTCCTGTCCAGTCGCCCCCTCCCTGTCCCCAGCTGCCCCCCCTCTGCCCCCCCATCGCTCGCTCGCTCCTGTGCGGGGCGGGGTGCTGCTGGCCCAGCTTCCCCCAGTGCTGTGAGGCCCTGACCCGTGTGCCCGGGCTCGGGGTGCCGTGGGGGCGGAGGCAGGCGCCCCCCTCGGGGGAGGCCGGGGGGCTGTGTGGTCTCTCCCAGGTCCAGGCCCGGGAGGGACAGGCCAGAGGGGTGGAGGCTGGACCCCAGTCTGACGCTGGTGGTTTGGAGGTGCTGGGGGACATCCCTGGGGTCACACACCCTCAGGACTAGAAGGAGAAATCGGGGGCGGGGGGGCTGTGTCCAGGGGGAGCTGACGCCGTGGGTGGGGCAGGGGCGGGGGCACCGGGGCCGGGCCAGCCTGACCGTCTGGACGGGCAGTGGAACCGCCCAGTCCCCTCTGGCCGTCACCGGTCCCCCACAGCCGGAGCCTCAGTGATCTCAGCGCAGCCGTTTCCTCACCGGAGCCCCCTGGTGAGGGGGGAGGCGTGAGGGGGCCCCTGCATGGGTGCGGGGGCGGGGCTGGGCGGGGGGAGCCGGGCTCCTGGGTGACCAGGTGCTGGGTGTCTGCCTGCGCACCTGTGGGCACACCTGTCTGCGGCCCCACACCTGGGCTCGGTGTGGGTGTGGGTGCTGGGTTCGAGGAGGCGACGAGGGTGGTTCTGTGCTCCCCGTGGGCACAGGGACCGGGGGTGGAGGCCGGCGAGGAGGCACGTGCCCTCTGCTCCACTCCCTGACCGTGACCTCGACCCTGTCACCTACACAGCGGCCCCTGCAGACCAGCTCCGTCACGTTAACGGAATCTGCCAGGAGCCCGGTGCCGGGCGAACACACGCCCGGGACTGCCGATCCGTGCTTCCCGCTGCGGGGAGGCTGTAACCTGGGTCGTGGAGGGTGGGCCTGGGGGTGCCGCCTGCCCTGATGGGGGGGTCAGCCCCCTCCGGAACCTCTGCTGCTCTGGGGGACAGCCCTGACCCTGGCGGGGGTGTCTGTAGGGTGGGAGGGAGGGGTCTGGGTGCCAGTGCAGCAGCCTTGGTGGGTCTTGGGGACGGTGGGAGGGCGGGAGCCACAGTCACCCCCAAACCACAGCGCCCCGGGACGCATGGGCCCGGCAGGGCGCCTCGCTTTTCAGAAGATAAGTGTTTCTTTAATTTCAGAGAGAGGTAGGGGGAGGGAGGGACGGGAGCATTAATGACGGAGATCACCGACGGAGATCCCCTGATGGGGATCGGGCCCTCAGCCCGTAGCCTGGCGGGCGGGTGCCCTGACCGGGATCGAACCAGGACCTCCTGGTTCCTGGGTCGATGCTCCACCTCGGAGCCACTCTGGCTGGCTCTTTCCTCTCGGGGGTGTTTGTTCTCGGCGTGCATTTGGAGGGGAGTCACCTGCGAGTGTGTGTATGGGAGCCGGGGCGGGGGGCGGGGAGAGGAACCTCGGGGTGCACGCGCCCAGCCCTCAGCCCCGCACACGCAGCACCCGGCTCGTTCGGGACACTTTATTTTCGGAAAGCAGACAATCTCTGACCTCCACACCACACCGGCCCGCGTCCCTCGGCGTCTCCCCACGTCCTCGGCAGTGCTTGGGCGCCGACCACGGCACACACGGCACCGGGCGAAGGGCAGAGGTGGAGAGGAGCTTTGGCAAGGTCTCGGGGCGCCTCCCCTCCCCTCCCGACGGCAGCATCAGGTTGGCATTGACACGCGGTCCTCGGCGAGGTCCTCCACGGCGGCGGCGGCGGCGGCGGGTGCCCGGGCCAGGGTCCCGCAGGCCTCCCTCAGGCTCCAGGCGGCTGAGCCTTCACAGGAGGCAGAGCGGCTCCCGGCCCGTCTCCCGCCCCCCCTTCCTCCTCCTCGCAAAGCCGAGGACCCCTCTGGAACCGCCGGGACAGTCGGCCGTGCTCTTTCGCCCCGAGGGGAAGAACCTCCTTTAAATACGTCACAATGAATTTTCTGGAACAAACACGAAGCAGAGACCGCACCAGGAACGGGGGCGGGGGACAGGCCGGGAACCACGGTGACACTCAGCAAGCCGGACACGGAGAAGGACCACCGGGAACAGACGGGCTCCGGAAAACCCGCGTATTAAAAAAAAAAAAAGAAAACTCGGCTGCGTCTGAAACGGTCTGTGTTTTCCTGCGGACACCACGAGGTTTGGCAAAAAAAAAAAGAGAGAGAAGGTGTCGGAGAGGAAGTCCCGGGTCCAGACAGCAGCGCCGGGTGGGCAGCAGGCGCCGGGACCCAGCTGGCCGCACCGGGGCGGGCGGTGCCGCTCGGGTGCTCGTGTGGCTGGCGTGTCCCGGCCGACCGGAAGGAGCAGCGAGTGGCCGGAGGCCTGGTCAGCGCCGCGTCTGGCCTCGCACCCGGGTCCAGGCCAGAGCGGAACCCCAGTGGCCGGGTGGGCGTGTCCAGCGGACGGAGCTCGGACCCTCCCTGGTCCTCCCTCCTGGTCAGCGACAAGGCCCCCGTGCTGGGGTTCGGCTGGCCTCCAGGCGGCCCCAAAGCCTCCCCAGCAGTCCCACGGGGCTGGGGAGGGGGACCCCATGCAGAGTGGGGCCGACTCGGGGAGGGGAGCTGGCCTTGGGGGACGTGGTGACAGCGCCTCAGATCTCCCAGAGACCCCGACGCTCTGGGGCGAGTGGCTGTCTCCGGACTGTGTGTGAGTGTGTGTGTGTGTGTGTGTGTGAGTGTGTGTGTGAGTGTGAGTGTGTGATAGCCACCTATCCGAACACGGTCATGTCTGTGGGAATGCGGGGGCCGGGGCGGCGGAGGGGCGGGGCGGGGCGGGGAGGGGGGGCGCTCTCCGGGCCCCCCTTTCCGGCCCGGGGCCGGTCTCCCCGGCGGCACGAGCGGGGTCCCCTCAGCAGAGGCCGATGTACTTGAGGTTGTTCTGGATGATGACGTCGGTGACGGCGTCGAAGACGAACTGGATGTTGCTGGTGTCGGTGGCGCAGGTGAAGTGGGAGTAGATCTCCTTGGTCTCCTTGTTGCGGTTCAGGTCCTCGAACTGCCGCTGGATGTACACGGCCGCCTCCTCGTAGGTGTTCTGGCCCGTGTACTCGGGGAAGCACACGGACAGCGGGATGCGCCGGATCTTCTCGGCCAGCAGGTCCTTCTTGTTGAGGAAGAGGATGAGCGACGTGTTGATGAACCAGTTGTTGTTGCAGATGGAGTCGAAGAGGCGCAGGCTCTCCGCCATCCGGCTCTGCGGGGGGTGGGGCGGGGGGACACGGGCGTTAGCCGGGGGGCCGTGAGGAAGGACCCCGGGCCCCCCCGCAGCCTTCTGGACCGAGCCGGTGTGGCTCAGTGGATAGAGCGTCGGCCTGCGGACCAGAGGGTTCCGGGTTCGATTCCCGTCGAGGGCATGTACCTTGGTTGCAGGCTCCTCCCGGGCCTGGACCCTGGTCGGGTGCGTGCAGGAGGCAGCCCATCGATGTGTCTCTGTCTCTCTCTCTCTCTCTCTCTCTCTCTCTCTCTCTCTCTCTTTCTCTGTCTCTCCCTCTCTCTCCCACTTACTCTAAAAACCAATGGAAACACATCCTCAGGTGAGGATTTAAAAATAAAAAAGCATCTTAGGTCGGGTGTTCCCATGGCCGGGTGCGCTGTCTTCAGCGTCTCCCACGGGTCCTGCGTCCTGAAGATGCTGCCCCCTCCACGCCCCGAGCCCAGCACGGGCTGTAAGAGGCGCCCCCCCACGGAGCCCGAGATGCACCAACCGCGCCTCCTCCTCCAGCCAGCACCCCCCCCGCCCCCCGGCGTTCCCCTGTCCCGCCGCCAGTGCGGACCCGCTGGAGGTGCTGTGACCGAGGCTCTGGTGCCACCAGCTCTCTGGGGGGCCTCCCTGGGAGAGGGGCCGGTGGCCCACACACCGTTCATAGAAACGGGCGGCTGGAGCCAGCGGGGAGGGGGCAGGCAGGGGACTCGGTTTCCCCAGCTCCAGGACGGGGAGGTCAGAAAGGCCGTGGTGGGCGGGGGCAGGGCCGTGGCATGAATGAGCCCCATTCACCGGGGATGGAGCCAGCCCCGTGGCCGCCAGGCCTGTCCGGCAACCGGGTGCCAGGCTCCCAGGGCGCCGAGCTGGGGCCTGGCAGTGCCCGCTGGGGGGGCAGATGTGGCTTAAGGGGCACAGGGTCGCCGACAGTGCGTGGCGAGCCTAGCCCACGGTCTGGTGCCGGGCTCGATCGCCGGCAGGGGCAGCTGGGGGCCGGTGGACCAGCCTGAGGCCTGGGCACCCCCACTTCTGTAGCGGGTCGGAGGCCAGGCTGTGCCCAGGCCGCGGGCTCACAGCCCTGTGCTTCCCCGGCAGCCAGCCCCCCGAGGGTCCCGGCCATCGGGGGCGCATTTCCCTTCCGGGGTCCCCGTGTCCCGGGGGAGCTCCGAGGAGCAAGACTCTGGCCTGCGCTGGGGGCGGGGGTCCCACTGAGATCAGAACTTGGGTTTGGACCCTCTCCCCACCCCCCCAGGGGACGTGGGACTGTTAGGGACCAGGTCAGGGCCTTGGTTAGGTTTCGGGGGGCGGAGATACCTGTGTGCCCTGTGTGTGTGCAGAACCCCGGGCACCAGGCCTCAGTCTGCCCCCAAACTGCAAGTGCCCGCCTGCCACCTCCCCTCCTGCACCACCACCCCGGGGACCTGGTGCGGTCTGGCGTCCGTGGTGGCGGGCACCGCCGGGGGCTCCGCCATCCCTCGGCATCCCCGACATTCACCCCGACACCCCCATTTTTAAGGAGCCCCTGACCGCCGCCGCCTCCCCTCCTCTGAGCCCCCCACGCCTCACAGACTCGGGCCAGCAGCTGGCCCCGCTCCAGGCCCCGTGCCGCCGCCGCCCCCGGCCGGGCCGGGCTGCAGACCGCGCTGCCCTCTGCCTGGGCCTCCCGGTCCTCAGGGAGCTCCCGGCGCCCCTGGGGGCTGAGAGGCGGCAGAGAGGGGCAGACAGACAGACAGACAGACACACGCAGCCAGCGGCGCGGCTGCTGCTCCCGCGGAGGCCGGGCAGGCGGGGGCGGCCGGAGGAGCTGAGTCATCCCTCGCGCTGCAGGGACCGCTCGCTCGGAGCTGAGCTCGGCCTCCCCGGCAGCTCCAGCCCCAGCTCCACGTATAGCCCGTAGGATCTGCCGCTCCCCCCGCCGCCGCCCCCCGGGAAGCGTGTCCCCTGGCTGGAGGGCAGGGCCGGCAGCCCCGGGTGGAAGCACAGGAGCTGGTGGTGGTGGTGGTGGGGGGGGGGGACAGGGCCGGGGAGACAGGGCCGGGCGGCCGTGGTCGGCCAGCCGGGAGCAGAGGGGCCCGGAGCCGCCCCCGGGTCCTCCCCGTTGCCGAGCAGCTGAGGGTGTGACAGCAGCTGCCACCGGGGCGGCCGCTCCCCTCCCTGCGCTGAGCCAGCGTAGCGCCCAGACGCCCGGTACACTCGCTGCCGTCTCCATGACAACCGGGAGGAAGCCTCCGTCTGTCCTCCGAGCACAGGCTGACGGCGGAGGATGCGGCGGCTCGAGGGGCTCCCAGAGCCGGGGAGAGGGGCTGCTGTGGCTCCACTCACCCCGTCTCACAGACGCAGACACTGGCTCGAGGGCTCACCTCGCCGGCCCAGGCCCCCAGCTGTGCTCCTGCGGTCACTCCCCCTCTGCCGCCGGCCTCGGAAACGGGGCAGGGGTGGCCGACCGGGCCACTTCTGGTTAGCACTCCCACCTCCTCCACAAACCCCGTGCTGTCCCCCCGGGCCTGGCTCTGGACCCCGGGGGTCACTCTTGGCCACACCCGCAGCCCCTCCCGGCGGGACAGGGCAGAGCGGCCTGACCCGGAGGGGCCGCGTCCCCGGAGGAGGAGGCCGCCCGTACCCGCTGCCAGCACTGCCCAGCGCGGAGGGCGGTGCTGCCCAGTGAGTGGACTAGGGTGGGGAGAGCAGGGCCGACCCTCCGGTCTGTGCAGGCCCCTCCTTCCCTCCTGCTCTGGGGTCCCCCCCGCCCCCCGGGGCTCCCGTCACCACCACAGCCGACAGCCGCACCCTCCCTGGGCGGCTCTCCAGCGGCTTCCACCGCGAGTGCTGGTCGAACACCCTCCCCCCACTCCCCTCTCCTCCCCGAGGGGACACAGGCCTTCCCCGCCACCCGCCACCACCACTGGAACCCTTTCTGCCCATCGGCCGCACGGCCGGAGCACCGTGTGGCTCCTGGCCTGCCGAGGGCGGCGCTGTCCGTGGCCTGGGCACGGCGGGCGGGCCAGATGGTGCCCGCTGCGTGTACTCGGAGCCGCAGCCGCCGAGCGGGGGCCGGGAGGAGGCAGCGTGCGGGGGCCCGAGTGCCCCTGCCCGCCCTCCCACACGGTGCCCTGCGCTGGGCGGGCCCGGGCCACGAGGGTCAGACAGGGCGGGTGGGGACGGGGTGGGGGGACGGCCGGCGGGCACCGTCCTGGCCCTCGCAGCCAGGGGCCTGCGTCTTTCCTCCCTGGAGCGCCGCATGCAGCCCATCGGCCGGCAAACCCGCCCGAGCAGGCGCTGGGTGAGCAAGGGCTGCGGCTCGCAGTGACCGGCCGGTGTCAGCGGGTGAGGCCTGGGGGCATTTCCTGGGTGAACCCCCCCAGCGGACAGGCCAGCTCCGGGGGTTCCGTGTGCAGAGGTCCCGGCCTGACTCCCCATGTGCTCCCGCGGGGGGACCTGCCGCCCCGCCGGCTCCCAATCCGGCTCCCCAGCTGCCGCCGCAGACACGCAGCCCGAGGCAGCCGTGCCAGGAGAGAGATTAGCGCGCGGCACAGAGATTAGCGACCAGGACGTGCGTGCCTCCCGCCGCCGCCGCCCCCGCCGCCGCCGCACTCCCGGGCCTCGGCCTTCACGGGCCCCTCCCCACATCGCCTCTCCCAGCCCTCTCCCCCCCACCCCCGGGGGAGCCCGTTTCGGAGCGGCCTGCGGCCTGGCCAGCGACAGATGGGCTTCTGTGGGCGGTGAGCGAGGAGCCGGGGAGTCAGCGCCGCCCCGCCCCCTCTGGCCGCCCCGGGCCACGGCCGCCTGCAGTCACACGGCCGCCGTGTCAACAGACGACGCCCGCTCCGCCGCCCGGCCCCGTGGCCGGCACCTGCCCGAGCTTCCTGTGCCCAGAGCCGGTCGCCGCGCCCGCCTCTGCCCGCCTGGCTGGCCTGTGTGCTGGGCCCGGGTCCCCCTCTGGACAGTGTGGGGGGCAGGAGTGACCCTAAGGAATGAAAGGGCAGCAGCCTCCGGCTCCCCAGCCCCCCCCGGGGGGGGGGGACAGCACCCTGCTGAGCCGGGGCAGCTTGTCTCAGAGCCGGGCAGCGCCCGGGCCCCGCCTCCCTCCGCCGCCCTCGCCTCCACCCGCGCCGGGCCCCGCCACGCCCACGCCGGCACGAGCCAGAGCCAGGGCCGCAGAGCGTGTGGCCAGTCCGGCCCCCACCCTGTCACTCACTGTGTGGCCAACCGCACCCGGCACCCAGCACCCGGGCTGCTCCCGGCCTCGGGGTGACCGCCAGCGAGAGCGCGGCCTTCAGGCCCCGGCCACTCGGGCCGGCGCAGGTGGCCACACGGCAGCCCCGGAGCCACCGCCAGCCCAGGCCCCGCCCCGGCCCGCCCTCGCCCATCGGGGGGCGCTGTCCCTGGGGGGACCCAGCAGACCCACCAGGACCCTGGCGGCCACAGGCCTGTCGGCGCTGCTGCTCCCCGAGCAGGCCCAGCGCCACAAACACACACATCCCCGTCCCCTTTCCACTCTCTGCCCCTCAGGACCAGGGACCTCGGGCCACTGGCCACAGCCCAGGGTGGGCCCCGGCCGGGGGCATCCTGTGACCAGGGGAGACTCAGGTTCAGAGACTCCCACTTTGGGGACAGCAGGTCCCCAGGCCGACTCGGGGGTGTTTGCTCTGAACAGGCCTGGGGCTCCGGGTCCTGCTCCCCTACTTCATGCCCAGGGGCCGAGGGGGGCCCGGCTGTGGCCGCAGGGAAGCTGGCCTCTCCCGGCTCGTTGCTGCTCCAGTGGAAGGAGAACCTTCCTGTGTTCCCGGGGCCCTGCGGCAGCCCCGGTGGGAAACGGTGCCGGCCCGGGACTGGGAGCCGCTGGCGGGCAGGCCTGGCCGGGGGCCGGAGGCCGCACTCTCGCTGGGCGGACGCCGGAGAGAGGAAGCCCCTCCCGTTCCCGCCCGAGGCCCCCGCAGGCCCGTCTCCCGCCCTGTCTGACCCGCCTCGGCCGCAGGCACCACCACCCCCCCCCTGCCACACCTCGGAGCCATGGGTCAGGGTTAGGGTTAGGGTTAGGGTTAGGGTTAGGGTTAGTAGGGTTAGGGTTAGGGTTAGGGTTAGGGCGGCCCGTTCCCGCAGGGGCGTGGGAGGTGGGGACCTGTCTGTGGCCAACGAGACGGGTTTCGGGCCGGCGACTCCGGACCGGGATCAAGGCTCGGCCTCGGGGCGGCGTCTGCCCGCGGGGCGGTGGGGGGGGGAGGGGCTGAGACACGCGTGTGAGCCGAGAGCAGCGGTGCGGACCCCACGCCTGAGAGCGTGTGGGCTCGGGGGGGCTGTTTCTGTCGATGGAACCCCCTTACCTGGCGAGGCTCGCCTGGTGGACACCCCGAGCCTCTCGGACGAGGAGGGGAGGGGGGGCGAGCTGCTCTGGGCCCCACGGTGACCCCGCTGTGGGCTCCGGGGTCAGAGCCTCCGGGGCGGTCCCCAAACCTCTCCTTACACCCGCGTCCCGCCTTCTCCCTTGCGAGTTCGTCTCTGGGGCCAGGAGGGCTCGGGCTTCTCTGCACCCGGACGGCTGCCCCTCGGGAACCCTGAGGCCAGCGCCAGCGGGCACGGCCGTGGCCGTGGGGAACCCCGCTGGCCCTGCGGCCCCCTGTGACCCAGGGAGGGAGGGATGTGCGCCCGCCTAGACGGCGATTGGCGAGGAGAAGGCAGAGCCCCGCTCCGAGCCCCCCACGCCGGGTGCTGTAACCCCGCAGCCCATGGCGAGCTGGAAGGGGAGGGGGGGGAGGAGGGAGCCGCTCTGTGAACAGACAGAGCACGTGCGGTCCCGGCCGGAGCGGGCATCGCCGAGGCGTCACGTTCCGGGGGAGCCGGCTCTTCCAGGGCGGACAGTACATCCTGTAACCCACGGATGGCTGAGCCGATCACCGACCGGCAGGCCCTGGCCGGGTCAGAGTCGCCGGATGTGGCCGCGGGTGAATGTTTAACTGCCCACCGGAGGCGGCAGCGAGTCCCCGCGGCGATTGCTCTCACCGGTGGACAGGAGCTCCCAGCCGCTGACAGAGGGCCGGCCGCGGGTTCCCACGAGCCCCGCCCCAGCTCTGCCCTCCCGCAGGCTCAGCCCCAGGGAGGCCATGCCGTAAGCCCGGGCTCAGCCCGCTCTCCCCACATGGCCGGTCGGCACCGGGCGAGGCACTCGCTGGAGCTGCCTGTGTAGGGAGGGCCACGGCCTCAGAGACCCGGGGAGCACCCAGGCACCCCCTGCAGACCACGCAGGCTCAGGGCAGAGCTGCCACGGTGGGAGAGGAGCCGCAAGGGGGTGTTCGGCCATCACGGAGGGGGTGTGTGTGCCCGGTCATCACGGAGGGGGCGGCTGACGTGCTCAGCGGCAGAGCTGGCCAGGAGGAGGAGACGGACGATGGAAAGGCCACCAGGCATGCGGAGCGGGGCGAGGGGGACACGGAGCAGAGGGGCCGGCCGCCCCTTCCTTCGCTGACGCAGGACCGGCCGCGGCGGGGGGGGGAGGGGGCACCAGGCAGACAGGATGGAGCCCGAGCCCCAGCAGCTGGTCACCCCCAGCACCTGGCCGTCCCCAGAGCTGGTCACCCCCCAGCAGCTGGTCACCCCCAGCAGCTGGTCACCCCCCAGCAGCTGGTCACCCCCTAGCAGTTGGTCATCCCAGCAGCTGGTCACCCCCTAGCAGCTGGTCATCTGCTAGCAGCTGGCTGTCCCCAGCAGCTGGTCACCTCCAGCAGCTGGACACCCCCCAGCAGCTGGTCACCCCCAGCAGCTGGCTATCCCCTCCAAAGCTTGGGATGCATTGTGGCCACAGAGACAAGGCTGGTCCAAGCTCCCGGGGTCCCCGGTGGGGAGCATGCGGCCAGCTGAGCCCTGTGCCGCCCGCACCTGCCCACACCTGCCCAGGGCCTGGCTTTCTCGCTGCCTCTCCTCTCCTCTCAGATCTAGGCCGGGGGCTGTCCACGCCGAGGGAGCCCCGGCCCCTCTGCTGGCTGCGCCCTCCTCCTGGCTCTGGTCCAGGGGGTCGCTCTGTCCCAGGTCGCCGTCATGTGTGAGGTTCCAGAGGAGGCGCACGCGGTCCGGCACAGCACGGACGGGAGGGGGTGCTCAGGGAAGCCGGGCCTGGCGGGAGGGCTGGTGGCCCTGCAGGCCAGTGGCACCCCCTCTGGCCCTGTCCCAGGTCCCAGCGCAGGGTCCCAGTCTGTGTCCTCAGAGGGAGACAGATATCCATGGTGTGAGAGTCGAGGATCGGCCGCCTCCTGCACGCCCCACCCTGGGGATGGAGCTCGAACCCCGGGCACGTGCCCTGATGGGGACGGAACCCTGACCTCCTGGTTCCTCGGCCGATGCCCATCCATTGCGCCATGAGGCCGGGTGGCGTGCCATCTTTAGAGCACAAACACAGCTTCCTCTCCGGCCGAGTGACAAGCGCAGTGGTGCGCCGTTTGCAGGACGGCCCCAGGGGCCCTCCAGGGGGCGCTGCACACGCCGTTCCCACGGGGAGCCTCGCTGTGGCACAGACCACCCGTGGCACAGACCACCCGTGGCCCCCCCCAGTCAAGGTGGGGTACCCCTGGGAACCGCTCCCTGCTGGGTCCTGGAGGAGGGCAGGGGTCACCAGGCAGCACGAGGGTTCGTAGAAGCGACACTGTGACTGCACTGGGTGAGCGTGCCCCGCCACAGTCCGTTAGCGGCTCAGCCCACAGCCGGTATACAGCCGGTGCACAGCAGGTGCACAGCAGGTACACAGCAGACACACAGCAGGTCCACAGGAGGTGCACAACAGTTATATAGCAGGCGCACAGCACACGTACAGCAGATATACAATAGGCACCCAGCAGGTATACAGCAGGCGCCCAGCAGGTACACAGCAGGCACCCAGCAGGCTGCACAGGCCTGGGAACAGCGACCCTCTGCTGGGAAGGCGGTGAGCAGCAGCAGGGAGCACGCTGGCCTCACGGGCAGGCCTCTCAGCCGGGCTCCCTGAGCGCTCCCCCCCTGCAGGGGCCACACCGCCCGCCAGCACATCTGCAGGGGCCTGGCTGGGCGGCAAGCGCCCCCTTTTCCCTGGGGTCCCAGCAGGGCCTGAGGGGGGGCGGAGCCGGGCGAGGGGCCTGGGCTGCCCGGTGGGTGGGTGGTCTCTGCTCAGTGGGGCCCTGAGGAGCCTGCACCTCTGTTTTCCCTCCTGGAAGGGCCGGGGGCGGGCAGAGCGGGAAGGCCGCGCCCCCGGGGGGTGCCCCCCCACCCCCGAGGGCAGGCGGAGGCGGAAGGGCGGCTGGAGCTCCGGACCCCACGGTGCTGGGTGCAGGGCAGGCCTGTCCTGGGGACACAGTGCTGTCCTCGGCTCGGGCCGCTCCCACAGTGACACCCTGGGCACAGCTGTGGGCAGAACCCCGGGCGTGGAGGGCCGTGAGGAGAGCCCCGCCCGCCCCGGGGCTGCTGCAGCCGCTTCCCCGCCCGCCCGAGAGGCCGTCTCCCTGCGAACCGCACCCCCCACACCCCCAGGAAAGCGCCAGGTGCCCGGCGCCCTCCCCGAGCTGCAGGTCCATCGGGGCTTCCCGGCTGCCTTCGCCGGACCGGGGAAGGGGCCGGCCCTTTCCCTGCCGCGGCCCCGGTCCCAGACCAGGAGGCCGGTCGACCCCCGATTACCAACCAGTACGGGGTCTCCCGTGACCCCTGCTGCCCCAGGTCCTGCCAGCACTGCCCCCCCAGCCCCGGCACCCACCGCCGGCTCTCACAGCTCCGGCCGACCCGTTTGCCGCTGTGCCCACCCAGGGCGAGGCCTCTGGAGGGCGGATCCCGAGTCTCCGCTCGGTGCTCCGCCTGGCACAGCGCCTGCCTCTGCTGCCAGGAGGCCGGTGGGGACCTTGGCCACGACCATCCCTCGTCTGGCCGCGTGGCCTCTGCCGCCGCCACCACCGCCACCCCCGGGAGCCGGGCACCCCGGGCACGGGTCCCTCTGCCTCCATCCCGGCAGCGGGTGTGACCCCGGGTTCCCTCGGAGCCCGTGGAACGCCACCCCCGCGTGCTCCACATTCTACACCAGCCACACTCCTCGCCGGAGCCACCTGGACCCCTCTGCCGGCCGCCGTGACGCCCGCCCGCCCCCCGGCCACGCCCAGGACCCCGCCGCCCGGCCGCTCACCGTCTGGTTGTCCTCGTACAGCTTCAGGTCGTAGCCGCTGAGCTCCACGCAGAAGATGATGGCCGTGACGCCCTCGAAGCAGTGGATCCACTTCTTGCGCTCGGACCGCTGCCCGCCCACGTCCACCATCTTGAAGGTGAGCTCCTTGAAGGTGAACTTGTTCTCCACGATGCCCGTGGTCATGTCGCGCGAGCGCAGGATGTCCTCCACGGTGGGCACGTAGTCGGGCGCGGCGATGCGCTCCAGGTCGTCCAGGTAGTAGGCGGCGTTGTCCTCCAGGTGGTACTCGCTGGAGCGGCCGAAGCAGGCCTGCGCGCCGGGGTCGGCCCACAGCCGCCGCATCACGCCCAGCAGCTCGGGTGTGATCTCGCCCTTGCTCTCCGCGGGGCCCGTGAGCGCGAACAGCTGCACGGCGTCGTAGGCGCGGTCGGGGTTGTGGAAGTCGATGCGGAGGGCGGCCAGGGCGCGGATGATGCGGGTGAGCGAGTCGATGGCGTTGTAGAGGATGAGCGGCTTGTACTCCTTGCAGGCCTCCAGGTTGAAGCCGCCGCTGTGGATGATCTTCATCTGCTTCACGATGGTGCTCTTGCCCGAGTTGCTGGTGCCCAGCAGGAGCAGCTTGATCTCGCGCCGCTGCCGCTGGCTCTCGGAGCGCAGGTGCCGGTCGATGCGCCGCGACCGCCGCGCCGCCTCTTTCTCCTCCGAGCTTTGCCGACATCCCATGGTCCGGCGGCGGTCGGTGGCGGCGGCCGGGACCCAGGAGCAAGGATGGACGCGGACGGATGGACGGACGCGGATGGGGGGGCTTCTCCCTCGGCCCCGAGGGGACGGGACGGACGCTGAGACGCGCTCCGGCGGCCGGCGCGGTGCCCGCTGCCCTCGGGCGGGCGCTCAGTGCAGGCGGCAGGGCGAGGCGGGGCCCCGCGGCAGCCCCTGCCCCGGCGCCTCCTCCGCAGCTGGCATGGCGCTGCCGGGCCCTCCCTCTAGCGTCGCCGCCCCGCCCCGGGCTGCCGCGGGGCCTGGGGCACAGCAGTCATTGCCCGTCCTCCAGACGGTGGGAAGCCGTCTGTCTGTCCGAGCTCGCCTCTGCCCGCTCCGCCTAGGCTGTGGCCGGCCGGTCTCTGGTGGTGCTGAGCGCGGCCGGAAGGCCTGCAGCTGCCGGGGCCTGGGCCGCGGGTGCTGCCTGCGGCCGCCCCGCCTCGGGCATCTGCCCTCACCTGCAATAGAGAGAAGAGAGTGAGTCTCCCCCACGGAGGGAGGAAGGAGCAGAGAGGAAGCCCCTCCCGGGAGCACCGCCCAGTTGGTGTCCGGACCCCGGCAAACACACACCCTGGCCCTACCCTGCGCCCCCGTTCGCTGAGGCCGGTGCTCAAGGGAAGAGGGCGCAGCGGTGTGTCACGAGAGAGGGGGTGTGCCCTCTCCCAAAGGGGGAGCTCCCCGCAGCATGGCTCCGTGGTGGAGCGCTGACCCAGGAACCAGGAGGTCTCGGTTCGATTCCCGGTCAGGGCACAGGCCCGCGTTACGGGCTCCATCCCGTGTGGGGCGTGCAGGAGGGAGCCGGTCCGTGATTCTCTCTCATCATCGATGGTTTTCTCTCTCTCCCCTCCTCCCCGTCTTCCTTCCTCTCTGAAATCAATAAAAATATAAAAAAGTCCCCGGCTGGTTTGGCTCAGTGGATGCCTGAGGACTGAAGGGTCCCGGGTTCGATTCCGGTCAAGGGCATGGACCTTGGTTGCGGGCACATCCCTGGTAGGGAGTGTGCAAGAGGCAGCTGGTCGATGTTTCTCTCTCATTGATGTTTCTAGCTCTCTCTCCCTCTCCCTTCCTCTCTGTAAAAAAAAACCAAAAAACCAAAAAAAACCCCAATAAAATATATTTTAAAAAATAAAAAAGAGAAAGTGGCAAGGCCCTTAGCTAACACCCTGAACAAAAATTAACAAAGCGGCTCAAAGGCTCCAGGAAGCAAGAGGCGGGGTCTGCCCGGCTCGGGGTGGGCGCCGCCTTCCCGGCCAGGACACCTCGCACAAAGGCGGCAGCAGAAGGCGACCGGCGAGCTGGGCTTCTCGGCCCTCAAAACCCTGCGCATCCGCCACAAACGCAATGGGTGAGCAGGAAGAGCCGGCAGGTCATGCCGAGCACAGATCTGCTGAGGGGTGGACATCAGACCGCACGGAAAACCCCGAGAACTCAGCAACGACAAAGCCCAGGTCGAAGCCGGGCCGAGGCGGCACACAAACAATCCTCCGGGGAAGACCAGCGAGCGGCCAGCAAGCGCTCGAGGGGACGCCGCCGTCAGCCGTCCTCGGGGCAGTGCCCATCAAACCGCCCAGGACGCCTGCACCCCCACGGCGGGTGGCCACGGTGCAGACGGCACCCAGACGCCACGCACGGCTGGCAGGAAGGGCACTGGGGCAGCTGCTGCGGGAAACGCCGTGGGGGAGGCCCCTCAAAGCACTACAGATAGAACCAGCCCACGCTCCAGCGACCCCCGTCTGGGCTCAGACACCCCCCCCCCGGGGACTGCGATCGGGGTCCTGGGGGGGACCTTTCTACGCCCGTCCGCTCGCAGCGGCGTCCACGGCGGCCGGTGGGTGGACATGCAGACGGGCCCTTCCTCCCGAGGAGGTAACACTCCGCCTCGGAGAAGGGGGGTCCACCCACGGACGGACCTCGAGGACCACACGCCAAGGGAAGCAAGCCGCCGCCGCCAAAGGGCAGACGCTGTCCACACCCTCCTCCCACACTTGGCCCCCGGAGGCCCGGGGTTCACGGAGCAGAGTGGAACGTGGGGGAGTCTGGGGGGGCTGTTTGGTGGGGACAGGGCGGTGAGGCTGCCCAGCGCTACGGACGTGCGTAGTCCCCCTCAGCGGCACACCGGAACCCCGCCAACGTGGTCGGCTTGACGTTATGTGTGTTTTATCACCAACAATGTTTTGTTGGAGGCCCACCAAAAATAAAAATAAAAAATTCAAAAAGAGGGCGAAGGCCTCGTGGTGTGGGAGCGGGAGGCGGGAGGGGGCCGGCCTGGCTTCCCCCGGCGGAGGCTGCTCCGGCCGCAGGTCCACGCGGGGGCCGAGTCCTGGGAGGGGGGGCGGCCCTTGCCCTTCCAGGCCAGGGTCCAGGCCGCCTGCCCGGGAGGCCTGGCTGTGCCCGGGAGGCCGTGCCCACGGCCTGTGGCGAGGGCTGGCTCTGAGACCGGGTCCTGCCCCGTGCACACCAGTAGCTGCCGCCGGAAGCTTAGGAGGAAGGGGGCGGGGATGGTGGCCAGGTGGCCGTGGTGCCCAGCTGCCTGCCATCTGCTGGGGCAGCGCCCACACTCACAGCGGCGGCGGCGGCGGCTCCCTCACTGGGCCACCCTCTGGCCTCACACCCTCACACGGGGTCCCCCGGCAGCTCTGCGGCTCAGCTGCTCCGGGGGGGGGGCGGGGTGAGAGCAGGTGCCAGGGGAGTGGCAGTGGGTGGGGGCGGCACCTTCCGTAGTACCCGCTGCTGGGGCCGGGGATGTGAGCGTGGCCGTGGGCGGGTTGGAGGTCACCACGGGCCGGAGCAGACAGAGACCCGTGCCTGTGTCCGAGGGTCAGGGGTCAGGGGTCAGCCCGAAGGCAGCACACGCACTGGGAAGGGGGAAGGCACCGCGATCCTGAGGGTCGGGGACGGCTGCGGGGGTGGGCTAGCCTCCCACGGGCGCGGGTAGAGGTGCCCGTGGGCAGGAGGGCAGGGAGCACGACCGGCCGGTGCCAGGGCCTCTGGGTGGGGCTGTGCCGGGCGGGGAGTTTCCGGGGGGGGGATCGGGGGGGGGCAGGGAGCAGGCGGAGCTGACGACGGGGCGCTGTGGGCGTTGGGCGGCGGCGGCTGAGCGGGCGTGTGAGTGGACTGTGGGGCCGGAGGCTCCTGCACGAGGCTGTCTGTCTGTCCGTCTGTCCGGCAGGGGCGGGGGCAGCGGCGGGCTGCGCGCTGGGGGAGGTGAGCCCGTGGCTGCACAGTGGGGTTAGGGTCCGGGGCGCCCCGGGTCTGGCTCGCGGGGGGCTGCTCTCGGAGGGGACCTGGGAGGCGGCGGCGGCGTCCCCACGGGGCTCAGGCAGGCGTGTGGACCCGCCGGGCGCCCAGCGGCTGGGCCTCCTCTGCCGGCGGCTCCTGAACAACACGGAGGCTCCTCACGGCCTCCCTTCGCCCCCCACCTGCCTGCGCACTAGAGGCTGCCGGGGGGGGACCCCCAAACCGACAGCCCCGCCTGCAGCCCCCACTCCGGCCGCCGGCTGTCGGTTAGACACCTGGGGTCACACCTGCCGAGGACGCGAGGGCCACAGGCACCGAACTGGACTCCCCCTCCCAGGAGGGCCCGAGGGGGGAGCGAGGGGGACCGCCCTCCAGGGAGCTGGGGCACCCCATGGGATTTGGAGGTGCCACGGGTGCACAGGGAGCCTGGGCCCAGGCCTCGTGCGGGGACCCCGGGGCGGAGGCAGCGGGGCTGTGGCGGCCGTGCCACACTCCTGCCCTCACTCCGGCCGGCGGCCACCCTCTCTCAGGAAAGGGCCCCCCACCCCCCGGCCTGCTGTGCCGCTGCCCAGTCCCCCCGGCCTGTCCCCCGGGCACCCTCGCTGCTCCCCCAGCGCTCAGCCCCCCGAGGGGCACAGCCAGCACCCAGGCCCCCACCTCAGACCCCATCGGGCAATCAGTGCACCCCCCCCCCACGGCGTCTGCTCACGCCCCTGCCCTCTGGGCCCTGAGCCCCCTGCGCCCGCTCTGCGGGGCTGGGGGCGGGCGGTGGCACCGAGGCCGGGCATCGGAGGGCACCCGGGGGCTGTTTCTGACCAGGGGGCGCCTGGATCTGAGGGAGCAGGCCGGGCGGGTTGGCTGGAAGGTGGGGGGACGGGGCGTTCCGGGAAGTGAGGCCCCTCCCCCTCCATTCTGCTCCCGGTCCCGCTCTCCTTCCCTCTGAGCCAGCCGCTGTGAAAGGCGTGAGGACGGATGGATGGGCGCCCAGACGGCGGGGTGCTCGGGGCTCCCAGCACCCACTGCCGGGCGCATGACCTCCTGTGACCTCACCGGCTGGGGCCACCAGGGGCCCGGGGCTGAGGACCCACGGCGGCGGCCTCCCGGGCCCCTCCTGAGCCCCGGGGGCCCCTGGGACCCGGACTCTGCCCGTGCCTGCCCTCCCCACGCGCCCCAGTCCATCACCTCCTCCCACGGGGCAGGCCCCCGCCTCCCGTGGCCTAGCGGGCTTTCGTCACTGCCCCGCTTACGGCCCCTCCTCCCACCTCCTCGGCCTCATGGGGGACAGGGGTTCTCTTGAGCCCTCCTCCTGCCCCACCCTCCTCTGCCCCTCCCTCCGTCCCGGGCGGGCAGTCCTCCCTGCCCCTTCCCTTCCCAGCCAGCGCGTGCCCGCCCCAAACACCATCCTTCCCGCTCCCTACCCCGGGGCGGGGCACGCAGGGCCGTGCAGAGCGTCGTAGAAATGGTGGCATTCCTTATTGTTCAACGTTGCACGTTCACCTGAGACAGCCGCGTGCGTGCACCTGCCCCTTCTGGAGCCGCCGGGGGGTCTCTCAGAGCCCCACCCCTGTCTTACCCCGCAGCCACGGGTGTGACGGGCGGACGTTCTCACGGGGTGAGGTGGCAAAGTGACCCGGACCCGATTGGTCGCTGCCATGACTCCCCATCTCCATCCCCCACCCTCACCCCCCCCCCCCCCCCACCGGCTCCCACCGAGGCCTCCAGGCCTGACCGGGAATCGAACCCTCACCTCCTGGTTCCTAGGTCGATGCTCGACCCCTGGGCCACGCCGGCCAGCTCTGTAAGGCGTACCGATGGCTGCGAGTTACACTGACCACAGAGTCCTGCAAACCGTGGGAAGGCGGTAGCGTGTGCGTCTGTGAGAGGCCACGGCCCCCGCCAGCGGGAAGGGCCGGGGACACGTGGCTGCCTGTGGGTTCGTGGCAGCTGCTCAGGCCATGGGGGCCCCTGGCCACTGGGCCGCTAATCCACCCCAACCCGCCTGCAGGCACTGACCCCAGGGCGGATCCCGGCCGCTGCCACTGCCCTCCCGCCTGACTCTGAGCCCGCGTCCGAGCCGACGGGAGCCGGACGGGCTGTGTGCCGGGTCCCGGCCAGCCGGCCCAGCCTCGGCCCGGGAGGCCCTGCCCGTGGCCTGGACAGCCGGGGCCCCGGGTGCCCTCCGCCGCCGGGGCTGCCCAGACGCCCCGATAGCACCGCCCGGGCACTCTGACTCAGGAGGAGACAAATAAATAAATTAGACGGAAGAAGGTTCCGTCCCTGCATGGGGAGGTGCGGCTCCCGCGAGGAGCCATGGAGGACCCCTGCCCCCCGGGGGGGAGGGTGGGGGGCTGGCTCCCTGGTTTCCATAGCGCACGTGCCTCGTGGCCACCCATCAGGCCCCTGGGCTGGGTGGGGACCCTGGTGTAGCCAGATGGGCACGCCAGAGGGTGGCTGCCTCTCCCCGAGCACCCTCGGGTGTTGCCCGGCCACAGCCCCAGCCCAGCAGCTGTCCTTCACCTGTGGGCGTCAGGCCGGGCTGCGGCTGCTGCCACTGAGTGTGGGGGGCCCCCCCCCTCCACCCCATCCCCCCCACTCCCACCTCCAGGCCTGTTCGGGAGCCCCGCCCTCACCCTTCCCGCCCGCTCCAGCCTCCTCTGCCAGCGGCACTGGCCACCCCGAGCCTGGGCTGCAGCCCCGGCGGCCACGGCGGCTGCGCCTTTCACACGGGCACGGTGCGGCACCCCCCTCCTGCCCGGAGACCCCGGCACCGCCGGCCGGAGAAGGCTGACGCCCGGGAGACAGGCCTCGAGGCGACCAAGACCAGCCGGCCCGGCCCCGGCGCAGAGGGAGCGTGCGCGAGGCCGTCAGGGTGCCGGGAAGAGGCGGTGGTGTTGGGGTGCCAGGGGGCCCTCCTCCCCGCCGCAGGGCAGGGCGGGGCGGGGCGGGGCGGGCCGGGCCTGCGGCTCTCACCGAGGGAATCGATGCTTGGCACCGGCTCAGTGTTTAAGGGAAATGAATAGATTTTGGCCGGGGACAAAGCGAGTTTGATTAATCAGAAATTGGATAATGGAAGCAACACTCTATTTTTCTTCCCAGCATTTGGTGGAGAAATGTGTTTGCACAGCACATCGGGAGTGGCGATGGGGGGGGGGGGCGGGGGGCCGAGAGCGGGCGGGTGGGCGGGGAGGGGCGGCCGTGCTGGAGCCCAGCCCCGCCGGGCCCGGGGCTGCCGAGCCCACACGTCACCTCCGGGGGCCACGGGGAGCCAGAGGGGCTGGGCGGGGCAGGCCAGGGGTCACGCATCCTGGGGCAGCTGGGGGGCAGAGGTGGGCGCACACAGGTGGACAGGCCAGGCCCTCAGTCAGCACGGGATCCTCACGGGGAGACGGCTCCGTCCCCACCCCACCCGGCCCGTGGCCTTCTCGGTCCCCCTCCCAGGACGCTGGGCGCCGGCAGCCACTCGGGCGGGGTCAGTGTGAGAAAGGGAAGCCGTCCGTCTGCACCTTGCCCGGGGCCGCCGGACAGAGGAGGCCGCGGAGGTCAGAGCTCGGGGAGCACGGTCCGTGTCACAGGCAGGGCCGGGGCCAGAACCCGGGGCTCCCGGCCTCCCACCCGGCGCCCTTCCCCGCACCGAGCTGCCGGCCGGCCGAGCTGGCCTTGGGCGCAGGGGCCCCCGGGACAGGCCACCCACCATCTCGGGCCCGCCGAGGGCTCCGGTGGGTGCCGTTCCGACCACCAGGGCCTTGCCCCTCCCTTGCCGATGGTTTCCCGTGCGCGTGCCTCCCTAGGTCCCGGCTACGGATCCCTTAGGGGGCGCCGGCGGGGTTCTGCTCAGAGGCTCCGGGGAGCAGCGGGGGGGGGGCCGGACGCGGGTTGTAAGGACCCTCTGCGCCCAGCCGGTGTGGCTCAGCGGCTCAGTGTCGACCTAGGACCCAGGAGGTCACGGTTCATCTCCCCCAGGTCGGAGCACAGGCCCGGGTTTCGGGTTCGATCCCCAGTTGGGGCGAGCGGGAGGCAGCTGATGGATGACGCCCTCTCATCACGGATGTTTCTGTCTCTTTCCCCCTCTCCCTTCCTCTCCGACATCGATTTTTAAAAATAATAATAATTAAAAAAATAGACCCTCCCGGCACCATGGTTTCCAACAGCCCCCCTTCTCGGTGGATCCTCCGGGAAGCCTCATACAGCAGCAGGCGTGCAGCAGCTGCTCGGAGAGAGACTGGCCCGAGGAAGCCGCCGCTGGGTGAGGCTGCCCACCGCCCACCGCCCGGCCCCGGCCCTGGCCACGGGGCGCAGCCTGCCGCCCTGGAGCTGTGGCTCCCGCCAGAGGCCGAGGGGGATGGGGGGGTCGAGGGTCAGAGGGTCAGGAACCACATTCAGGGGCTGGGAGGGTGGCTCTGACTAACCCCAGTGGCCCCAAGTGCCAAACACAGCCCACCAGCCCGAGGGCACCCAGCTCCCCGGGCACACGCACGGGCAGGCACAGGGCCGCGCCCGGTCACTGCCCTGCGATGCTTCATCGTTTAAAAGACACACGTATTTTCATTCCTTTTGGAGAGGGAGGGAGAGGGGGAGAGAGACAGACACATCCATGATGAGAGAGAACCACGGACCGGCTGCCTCCTGCACGCCCCCCACTGGGGGATGGAGCCCGCAGCCTGGGCCCGGGCCCAGACCAGGAATCGAACCCTGACCTCGTGGTTTCCGGGTCGATGCCCAGCCGCTGGGCCACGCCAGCCTAGCTGCTTCATCGTTCTTAACGAGGGCCCCACACATGACGCAGCCCGTCTGCCCATGTTACCAGCCGCCACGTACCCCGGTCCTCGAGGAGCCTGTGTGCCCGCCTCCCCCCCAGACACACCCGGGCGCGGCCTCTCCACTGAGCTCGCTCCTCTCACTGCCCCTCAGTCCTCCCCGAGGCCGGTCCCTCCTGTCCCCTCTGCCCTCCGACCCCACGGGACCTCGCCGGCCCCTGGCTTCCCGCCCACGTGGTACCGGACTCCAGGCTCCTGCCCCAGACCATCCCCTCTGACCGCCACGGGCACCCATGTCCCGCAGGGTCTGACCGACCCCGGGCCCCGCCCTGTCCACCAGCGCCGGCTCCGGCCTCGGAGCTCTCCTCCCCGCCAGGTCCCACCCAGAGCCCCCACCCCCGGCTGCCGCTCCCCCCCCCCCATCAGCAGCCCCTCCCCGCTGAGGCCCGGCCCCTGAGCCTCAGCCAGGGGGGCGTTGGCTCTTGTGTCCTGCTCCAGAGCTGCGGCTTCCAGGCTCACGGGGGCCTGCGGGGTCCTCCCTGGCCCTTCGCAGCTCCCCCCCCCCCTCGCTCCCGGGCGCTGGCACCGCCGTCCCCTCTCCGGGGCTCTTCTCTGTCCATCGCCCGTGGCCTCGCCCGTGGCCCCGCCTGTGGCCCCGCCCGTGGCCCCGCCGGGCACTGCGCTGCTGCCACAGGTCCCCCCCCTTCCCGCAGGGAGCCCGTCCGGCCCCCACTCCCGGGCCCACGTGCTGGGCCGGCCTCCCGTCTGATGTGGGTGCCGGAGCGGACGCGGCGGCGGCGGTGGGGTCGGTTCTGCTCTGTATGCCCCGGTGCCTGGCTCGGGCCGGCCCGGCAGGTGCGGTAAACATTCGCCGGAGGGAGGGAGGGAGGACGGCACGAGCAGCGGGAGGGCTGCCGCCTCCGCCCAGGCTCCAGGCCCCGCAGACGGCCCCAGGGGGTCAGTCCCTGGGGGTTCACGCCAAACTCGGGGGGGGCACCCGTGCTGGGAAGTGGGGGCCCGTGTGGGACGGTGGCTCCGCTTATAGGTGAGGACAGGGATGGGCCGGGTCTTCTACCCTCACCCGGAGCTCGGCCCGCCCCGCCCCACCCTGCGCGGGGGTGAGGGGAGTGGGGCTGGGTCTGGGCCCTGCCATGCCGGCCCCTGGGCCCTGCCCGTCCTCAGAGCCGTGTCAGGCCGCCTGAGGCTCTGCCCGGGGCGAGGCCGAGGCCAGGCCTGTCCTATCCCTTCGTCCTCCTTCTGGCCCGCCCTGGGGCTCCACGGCCTGCCCTGGGGGGGGGGGGGAGGGTGGCCGGCCCCCCAGGCTTCCTTCCTGGGGCCGCGCGGGGAGCAGCGGCTATCTGCCGCCTTCAGAGTTCCGGCCGGCCCCAGGCACCGGGTTTCAGAACCAGGGGTGGGCTGGGGCGGCCCCACGGGGATGCCCCGCCCTCACACCCAGGGGTGAGGCCACTGGACACCCAGCCGAGGCCACACCCCGAGCCTGGGCCGGCCGGCCGCCCTGCGACGGGGCGCCCCACCCACTGGCCTCTGGGCAGGGCCCCGGGCAGCCTCCCCGAGCCCACCTGGTACCCAGGGTGCCCGGCATCGCCTGCCAGCTCCTGGGAGCCAGACCGGGGCGTCCCCCTCCTAGGACCCTGCAAACAGAGCAGCTGGGACAGAGTGGGGGGGGACGTACTCCCCGTGTCCCCGAGGCCCTGGCAGGCCCCGGGACAGAGCGGCCGAGGGCAACCCCCTGGGCCTCACCCCAAAACTGAAAGTGTACGGGGGGTGTTTTTTCTTAGGGGGGGGGAGCTGGCAGCCAGAGGGCACGCAGGCTGAGGGCAGAGGCGTCTCAGCAGACCGGGCTGTGGGGGGCAGGAGGGGAGTTTGAAAGCAGACGCCGTCCGTGTCTCGCGGCCGGAGCACCGCTCGTGTGGGCACGTGCGGGCGGGCACGGAGACTCCCAGGCCGCACGGCGGCTGCTCCCCGAGGTCCCCGCCCAGACGGACAGCAGCTCCACACCGCCCTCCATCCTGGCCAGGAGGGGGCGAGGTGGTGGGCGGCTGCCCAGGTCCCCGGCCTTGCCCACGGGCCCAGGTGCCTAGGCAGGCAGCCAGGCCGCCCTCGGGGGGCTCCCCGAGGCCCCCCAAGCTCTGCCCCGGGCCCAGGCCGGCGCCCGGAGCACACAGCTAGCCGCCCCCTTTCCCAGCTCACACGCAATGGGGTCGCCCTCCCCCCAGCTCCCTCGGCCCCGGCGCCGCGACCCCCACCCACCTCTCCCGCCACACCTAGGGCTCCCCAAGCACCCCCCTCCCCCTGCACCCCTCAGACCCGACAGCCCCAGCTCCTGTGCCCTGGTCCGCTTTCTCCCCTCTCTCTGCCTGCAGGGCCCACCCCATCTGTGCCCTTCAAGCTCCAGTTCAAATGCCACTTTGCCGGCGTGCCTGGCTGACCCTAAGCCGGGGTCACCTCTCTGAGGTCCCCCCGCCTGAGACCCCCCCAAACCAGGGTCGGGCTATCTGAGCAGAGAGACACTGCTCCCCTGTGTGTGTGTGTGTGGGGGGGTGTCAGTCCCTGGAGGGCAGGGTCTGGGGCGGGGGAGGGGGGCGAGAACGCTCAGTAAATATTTGCTTAATCGAATTTGGCCAAGGAGCCACCTCCAGGCAGGGCCAAGGCAGCGGGAAGGGGACGACGGGGACGCGGCTCCCCAGGGCAGGGAAATCAATGGGGCAGGGGTAAAAAAAAAAAAAAAAAAAGCCGGCCGGGGGCTGGGCCGGCTCCTGAGGGCCGGCCACCTCGGCCTCCCAGGCTGCAGGCGGCCCCTGCGTCCTCAGACAGGGGCTCCCAGGAACCCGGGGCGGCGGCCGGCTGCCTTCCTTCCCGGGCGTCCCGGCCACAGCGAACCCGGGTTCCAGGCCCAGGCGGGCCCCGCCGCCACCCAGAGGCGCTGGCAGCGCCCCTCGGGTCTCCCTCCCGCAGGATCCCCAGCCCCGAGGCCCTGCACCCCTCCCCCGAAACACCCCCACCGCCTTTTAAGGAGAAAATATATAAAATACATACATATATATATATATATATATATATATATATATATATATATATATATATATATATATGTAAAATCGAGCCAGGAGCGTAGCAAAATCGCAGCGGGTCGGTCGATCGATGCTCATCTCGCTCGCAACGCCTCGGAGCAACCTGCTCGCTTGCAGGAGCGATCGCCGCCGAAAACCCAGAGCCACCCGAGCGCCACCCGAGGGCCACCGTCCGCGCCCGGCGCAGGCCTCCGGGGCCCCTCCCCGGCCCCGCCGCCCGGCCGCCGCCGCCCCGCGCCCCGGGAGGGAGCCCCGGCCCCGGCCCCGGCCCCGGCCCCGCACCGGCGGCGGCTGACGGGGGGCGGGCGGGCGGCGTCCCCGGCGGCCGATGCCCCCCCTCCCCGGCCCGCAGCCGCCCCCTCCCGCCGGCTCCCCGGCCCCCACCCGCCCGCCCGGGGTGCCCCGTCTCCGGCACCTGCTGGGCCCGCCGACACCGCGGCCACCGCCCTCCGCATCCCCGCCCGCGGCGCCCCCACCCCAAGCCGGGCATCCCCGGCGCCGCCGGCCCGGGCGGGTCCCGGCACAAAGGCCCGGGCGGGGGTGGGTGGGGTGGGTGGGGTGGGTGCCCCCGGTCCCCCCCCCCCGGTCTCCCCTCCGCGGCCCCGGGTCCCGCTCGCTCACCTCAGGGCCGCAGCGCCGAGCATCCGCCGAGCGGCTCCGGCCGGCGCGGGCGGGCGGGCGGGCGGGCGGGGTGGCGAGCGCGGGCCGCGGCGCCCCGGGATCCGCACGCACGACGCGGGTGGCAGCGCCCGCGCGGGGACGTGATCGGGCCGCGGGCGGCGCGCACACTCGGGCCGCCCCGGCTCCCTCCGCCCGCCGCCCGCCCGCCGCCCGCTCGCCTCCCGCGCCGCCCGCCGCCCGCGGGTCCGCCCGCCCTGCGCCGCCGCCGCCGCCGCCGCCGCCGCCGCCCGCCGCCGGCAGGGGGCGGAGCCGCGAGCGCAGCGCGTTGCCCGGCAACCGCGGGGCGGGGCGGCCGGGGGGCGGGTGGGTGGGAGGGAGGTGGGGCCGGTGACCACCCGCCGGGCGCCGCCGCCCCGCCGGCCGCGTCGGGTCGCCGCTCATTGGGCGCGAGCGGCTGATGGACGTGCCCTCGGCCCAATGGCGGCTTGGAGGGGGCGTGGCCGCGGCCGGGCGCGCGCCGCCGCCCCCCCGGGTCCGCGCTGCGGGCGCTGGCTCTGGCATCCCCGGACCCGGCTGCCCCCCGAGGCGCCCACCCGGGTGGCGCGGCCCCCGGCGGACCGGGAGCCCTTCCCCCCACCCCGAGCTTGAGAGCGGCCGATGGCCCCCTGCCCCCCGCCGCCGCCGGCCGCGGGCCAAACCCGGCTCGGCCTTTGCTGGGCTCCGCGACCTTGGGCCACCGACCGACCTATATCATGGGGGCCCGTTCTGCAAAGTGGAGGAGCTAGGGGGGCCCCGCTCCCCGGGCTAGAACAATCCGCTAGAACGCGATGTGTGCAGCCGTAAACGTCTACACCCGCTGGGCTTGTGCAGCGATGGGAGGGGCCTCCGCCGGCCTTGGCTCCCCACCCAGCAGCTCTCAGGGCCGCTGGCAGTTCTGACCTCGGAAGATGGATTGCCTTGGAGTGGGGGGTGGGGGTGGGGGGAGGGAAAGGGGGCAGGAGTGTCCCCCAGGCCAGAGAGGCGAGAGGGAGCCAGCCCCGTGAGGGTCCCAGAGCACAGGATGGCGTGGGATGCTCAGCAGAATGCATGCGGGGACAGGCTGCCCAGGTCTGCTCTCCGTTCAGAGAGCCCGGCTGTGGGCCTGGGCGCCCGGAGCCCCTCACTCCTGTGGGTGGTCGGTGCTGTCTTCTCCAGCATCGTCCCTCCGGGAGCATCCCCGGTGACCTGGGCGCTTTGCACCCCCATGGTCATATTAACCAGGAGCACCCCACTCGTGGGCGCGGGAGCACTGGCGCGGACCGCTGGCCGAGGTGGGGGGGGGGGTGTTGGCCCCGCCCCACATCTGTGGTCGGGAGACCGAGGCGGGGGTCTGGCTCTGCCCGCCGGACACCGTGGCACCAGCAGCAGCCCGCGGCGGCCTCCCGGGTGCGATCCCTCCTGCTGTGACGTGGACACCACCTGTGACGGGGCCGCCTGGCCTGTCCCAGGGACGGGGCGGAGGTTGGCGACGGGCACCCGGAGGTGGACCTCGGCCGGGCACGGCGCCGGCTGGCGGCGGCCAATGCGGACCAGAGGGCACGCGGCTAACCGTCCAGGGCGCCTCCGTGTGCGTGTCCTCCCCGGCATAGCACCCGGCTGGGTTAGGCTGGGCCCCTGCGTGCCCTCCTGTCCTGTGGACCACACAGGGGCCGGCAGCGGTGCCAACAGGAAGGCGAAGCCACAGGCCCTGCCTCCGAGCACCCTCGGGCGACTGACCCGGCCTAGCCTCAGTGGTCTCCTCTATCCACCGGGACACCCTAGAGCAGTGGTCGGCAAACCGCGGCTCGGGAGCCACATGCGGCTCTTGGGCCTCTCGAGTGTGGCTCCTCCACAAGATACCACGTGCCCTAACTGAGTCAATGACAACGTACCCACCTATATGGTTTTAAGTTTTTTTAAAAAAAATGTGGCTCTCCAAAGAAATCCCGGTCGTCGTCGTCCTGCTGGCATTCGGCTCTGTGGATTAATGAGTTTGCCGACCACTGCCCTGGAGCAGGGGTCTCACCTTCCTCACGCCGAGGACCCTCTAGCACGGCTCCTCGTGTGCCGTGGTGACCCCCAGCCACCAAATTATTTTCGTTGCTACGCCATACCTGTGATGCTGCTACCGTGAATGCATCGTGATGGAAACATCTGTGTTTGCCGATGGTCTTGGGCTCTACAGCAGCGGTACTCACCCTGTAGGTCGTGTAAGAGCCCGTGGTGGCGTCAACCCCTCCCCCCGGAAGTGCCCAAACCACAGCTCATGTGTGGGGGGGTCCCCCTTTGTGGACACAGGGACCCTCAGTCCCAGCGGAGCTTTCTGGCGCCTGGGCCGCCGCACGCACCCAGCCACGCGGAATCGGGGCCCCCCCGGACACTGGTGGCTCCTGCCTTCACCCTTCAGGCCCCCCGAGGCCCAGCTCCCCCCCTAGCCTGCCCTCCTGCACCTCCGGGCCCCCCCCCCCGAGACCCTGGAATCGCTCACCTCCACACGTGGCAACCTGTGCTGTGAGGACGGGGCCCCGCTGACCCCCCCCCCTGACCTCCGCACCCCCTCGGGCTCCGGCGGCGGCCTCTGGGCCTCTGAGAGGGGTCCCCGCTGGCTGACCTGGTTGTGAGCCCCCCCGTCCTGCCCCCAACCCCCGGCTGGCCCACTCTTAGGCTGTGAGGGGCCGGCTGGGCCCCTCCGGCCCCACTCCTGGGGGTCTGTTCGCCCCCCACGCCCACGGGGCGCGCCGCCGTGCAGATCTGGGTTAGTTATAAATAACCGGGCCCGCCGCTCCTTCTAGCCGAGGAGCAGCGAAGTGAGCGAGCAGCGAGGCTCACACCCGGCACGCGCTTTATTTTTAATTTTCTCCCTCTGCCTCAAAACAAGGCGGCCCCCGAGCCCAGCAGCGCTCTGCTGGCGGAGGCCGGGAAAGGAGGCCGGGAAAGGAGGCCCACGACACACGCCCGGGAAGAGAGGGCCGGGAGCCGAGGGCCTGGGAGCCGCCGGCCCGGGAGCTGCGGGCCCGGCCTGGCCGCTACGTGGCCTCGGGCACCCAAGTTGCCCCTCGGGGCCTCGGTTTCCCCATGGGGTGGTGATGGCCTCCCAGACACCGCCACTCTATTTATTTACCGTATTTGCCGGCGTATAAGACGATTTTTTGGCCCTGAAAAATACGTATTTGCCGGCGTATAAGACGACCCCCTAACATTTCCACAAAAAATACAGAGTTTGTTATATACTCGCCGTATAAGACTACCCCCCACTTGGAGGCATATTTTTCAGGGCCAAAAAGTCGTCTTATACGCCGGCAAATACGGTATTTGTTTAAACCCTCACCTGAGGATGTTGCCCCATTGGTTTTTAGAGACAGTCGGGGAGAGAGGGAGAGGCAGAGACAAACATCCACGTGGGAGAAACACGTCGCCGATGGGTGCGCCTCCTGCAGGTGCCCCGACCAGGGCCCCCCGGCCGGCCGGGGAGGAGCCTGCAACCCAGGTCTGCGCCCTTGACCGGAATCGAACCCGGGACCCTTCAGTCTGCGGGCCGACGTCCCATCCATGGAGCCGAAGGGTAGGCCAGGGCCAGTACCCCAACTCTCTGACTTGGACCCCCTCCCTGTGCGCCGACTCCCCGCAAGCTGCCTCTCCCCCCCTTACCCCTCCCCCCCTGCCTCCCGTGGCTCCAGCAGCAGTCCCCTATGGCCAGGGAGGCCGCAGGGACGCCCTGACTGGAAGGTGATGATGCACGCATCCCTCCCGGCCCCCACTCCCCCCCGGGCCTCGCTCAGGTGCCAGCCGGGGGAGGCCTTCCTGGGGAGTGGCACGGGTACCTCCACCGCGAGCTGGGCAAGAGCCTGCGGGGGCGGGGGCAGGGGGGGCCGGCGTGGGGGTGACAGGAGGGAGCAGGCTGGGACCCCGTGTTGGTGGAATCCGGGGGACTGGGCCCAGATGTCCCGGGCTGCGGTGACAGTCCCCTGCCCGGAGCCCGTTCCACCTGCTGCCCCACTGGCACTGCGCAACCCCCGACCGGCCGGGCCGGCGGCGAGAAAGCCAGGCCTGGCCCGGGGCCGCACAGCCGGCACATCCACCGAGGAGACCAACGGGGGCTGCGTTTGAAATGGGGTTCAGCGCACCTTCCGCCGTCAGGAGACTGCCCTTCCTGGCGTGGGGGCTCGAGAGCCAATGGCTGCTCCCCCCGCCCCAGCGAGGAGCTGGCCAGGGGCCCCGAGCGGGCGGGCGGGCGGGCGCTGCGGGCTCTGCCGGCCACTGCCTGCCTCTTGCCCCCCGTTACCCCTCCCCCTGTCACCCTAGGGCTGCCATTTGATGCCCTTTGAGAGCCCCAGAGACTGGGGTGATGCCTTCAAAGGGGAAACCCTGGCGCTAATTGGCACTCGGAGGAGACCTTTAGGCTAATGAACCTGTTTACCGGTCTCTGGAGTAAATTAGATGCGGGGCTGGGAGGCGGGGGAGAGGAGGTGCTTGCTGCGGTGTGAGCTGGTGGGCCGTGGCTGAGTGTTCGCCTGGGAGCCAGGAGGTCAGGGCTCAATTCCCTGTTTCGGGCTCCGTTCCCGGTGCGGAGCGTGCAGGGGGCAGCCGATCCATGGTTCTCTCTCTTCGTTGATCTCTCTCTCTCTCACTGTGTGTCTCTCTCCCCTTCCCTCTCTGAAAGCAATAAAAAGAGCGATGCCCCCAGTCATAGGCCACGGAAGGCGGGTCCCTTCCCGGGTCCTCGGGGGCCTCAGGGACCCGCCCCTGCCTGTCACCCGGCGTGGCCCCGGCGTGGGGGGCACGGCGGCCCTCAGCGCGCTCTCGGTCCCGCAGGGGCCAAGGGCATCGTCGACAGCGGCCTGATCTCCTCGCTGGTGCGCAAGCTGAACCGGGAGGACGAGAGCATCCAGGAGATCCTGCTGGACACGCTGGCCTCCTGCCTGCTGGTGGACGCCACCGAGGCGCTCAACAGCCGCGTGGTGCCCTTCCTCAAGGAGAAGCTGCTCAGCCCCAACGACACCATCCGCTGCAAGGCCGCCCGCACGCTCACCGCCGTCTGGTGAGGCCCGGCCCGCCCGGCCGGGGGGTGGGGGGGACAGGAGGGACAGAGGGACAGGAGGGAGCAGGCGGGCAGGTGGCCCCCGGCTGGCCTCACAGTGGGTCCAGGAGCTCTGTGCTCCCCCCCCCCCCCCCCGAGAGACAAGCAGCACATCCGTGGGGAGACGGTGCTGGTGTTGCAGCGTCCAGGGAGGGGTGCCCCTGGGTGGTGCTCCCCATCTCACGGTGCACGGGACCCTCCCCAAGGCGGCCAGCGGGTGAAGCTCTCCGGAGCGTCCTGTGATGATGCCGGGATTGAGAGCGACCCAAATAGCCCGGCCGGCGTGGCTCCGTGGCTGAGCGTGGACCTAGGAACCAGGAGGCCACGGTTCCGTCCCCGCTCAGGGCCCAGGCCCGGGTTGCGGGCTCCGTCCCCAGTAGAGACGTGCGGGAGGCAGCCGGTCCGTGATTGTCTCTCGTCACTGATGTTTATATCTCTTTCCTTCCCTCTTCCTCTTGGAAATGGATAAAAATACATATTTTAAAAAGTGACCGAAAGGTCATCTCGCCCGAGGGGGCTGCTGCTCTCTTACGGAGACTGGAGTCTCCCTGTGGTTACCCCCGCCGCCCCGCCCTGCTCCTCTGCTGGGCTGGGGACCCATCGGGTTTCTCCCCGTGATACCTTAGGCCCGTGGTCGGCAAACCGCGGCTCGCGAGCCATGTGCGGCTCTTTGGCCCCTTGAGTGTGGCTCTTCCACAAAAATGCCACAGCCTGGGCGAGTCTATGTTGAAGAAGTGGCGTTAGAAGAAGTTTAAATTTTAAAAAGTGTGGCTCTCCAAAGGAATGTCAACCAATCGTTGTCCTGTTGATGTTTGGCTCTGTGGACGAATGAGTTTGCCGACCACGGGCTTAGGCCAAGGCTCCGTCGCCCCTGGCCGGGCGCCCAGGGGGTCTGGGCGTGGGGCTGAGGCTCTTCTTCCCGTCCGCGCTGCCTTGGCCGCTGAGGCCCAGGCCTGACCACAGGGATGGTCAGAGCCGGTGTCCCTCTGGCTGGTCCCGGTCCCGCTCCCTGGCTCCGCCCGGCAGACCCTGACGCCCCCCTCTCTGGCCCAGCATCCCCCTGGAGGGCAAGAAGCAGGTGTGGCAGTGCGACGCCATCCCCATCCTGGTGCACCTGCTGCGGGACAAGGTGGAGGAGGTGAAGGCCAACGCCGCGGGCGCCCTCATGTACGCCACCGTGACCACGGAAGGTGAGGGGCCGGGCTGGGGTCCGGGTGGGGGCCTGGTGGTGGGAGTGGTGTGTTGGGGTCACCACAGCCTGCCAGCGTGTTGGCTACTCCGCCCAGCTTTTCTTTAAATTTTATTTCAGAAAGAAATGGAGAGGGAGAGGGAGAGGGAGAGGGGGAGGGGGAGGGAGAGGGAGAGAGAAAGAGAAAGACCAGTGATGAGTCATTGACCGGCTGCCCTTACTGGGCATCGAGCCTACAACTAGGGACCGGTGATCTCTTGGTTCCTGGGTCACGCTCAACCACCGAGCCCCACCCAGCGGGGCTGGGTGTTAATTGCTAAGAGGCCCTTGTGCTGCCTTGTAAGGGGGGGGGGTGAGGGGCAGCCACCAGGACGGAAGGGGAGAAGCCAGTTCGGGGGCTGGAGGGGCAGGAGAGGACGGGGCCGGACTGGGCTGGAGGCAGAGGGGGTGCAGGGGCCTGCGTGGGGGTGAGGGAGGGAGACCCGGGAGCAGCAGGGGGCACCTCCCTGAGGACCGCAGGCTGGAGGCTGGGGGAGGCCGGGGGGGGGGGAGGAGGGGAGGGGGACAGAGGCCCCCGCGAACGCCTGGTGCCGGCCGCCCGCAGGCAAGTACGCGGCCCTGGACGCGGAAGCCATCCACCCGCTGGTGGGGCTGCTGTCCTCGTCCCTGCAGAAGGCGCGCCTGAACGCCATCAAGGCCCTCACCATGCTGGCCGAGGCCCCCGAGGGCCGCAAGATGCTGAAGGCCAACGTGCACAACTTCCGGATCCTGGAGAGGGACTCCAGCGAGGCCGTGCGGCGGGCGGCCCACGTGGCCATCAAGGTCATCGAGTGGAAACCCTGAGCCCCCCCCCCCCCCCCCCCCCCCGGCCAGACCTGAATAAATGGCCAAATTGCTTTCTCCCGGGTCTGCCTGCCATTGATGTTCACGGAGCCTGGTCACCTCTCTCCTGCCGGCCCAGAAGGCCAGGCTGCAGGTGGCCACAGGCGGCAGCACAGGCCGAGCCCAGGGCCCGGGGACAGGGGGAGGCAGCGTTCCCGGTGGGACAGGAGCCCGGGCTCCTGGCATGCCCACTCCGCCGCCTAAACACCAGCCAAGCCAGCATCCCCAAGTGAGCGCCCCCGGCTGTCCTCGGCGACTGGGCCCCCCTCCCCAGAGGAAGCAGAGATCCTGTCCCTGGAATAGAGGACTAGCCCGAACAGGTCCAAGAGGGCGGATTTGAGTGCTTAAAAAAAATAGTTGATGTCAGAGAGAGAGGGAGAAGGAGAGGGAGAGAAACATCGATGATGAGAATCACGGACGGCTGCCTCCTGCACGCCCCTACTGAGGATCGAGTCTGCAACCTGGGCCTGTGCCCTGATGGGGAATCGAACCGTGACCTGCTGCTTCTTAGGTCCACGCTCAACCACTGAGCCACCCTGGCCGGGCAGGGACTGGCTGCTGAGCCCAGTGGGGTCAGGTGAAACCTCATTCTCAAAAACAGGTGCCATGAGGGGGAACCTCTTTAGGAAAACAGGAGTGCCGGCCGGGGCTCCGTTCCTCACCCCCATCTCGCCTCGGCCACAGCCTCCTCCCAAGGGCGCTGCCTCCCGGCTGCCAGGACCTGTGCTCTGGGCACAGACAGGCAGCCGTGGACACTGCCTCCCGTGGAGCTGCCCCTCCCGAGGTGGGTTCCTCTGGGGCAGAGGGTTTCGGTGTTTCTCACGGCTCTCCTCTGGGCCCGCCCCCCTCCCTCCACCCCTCCAGGCTCACCTGCCGGACCCGGGCCTCCCCTCCTAGGTCCCCGCTTGGCCGGCCTCCCGCTGCCTGCCCCAGACTGCTCCTGCTACCACCCGCTCACCGGCCGCCCCCTCCGGTTCTGGGCGGCCTTCCCTGGCCTGAGGCGAGGCGAGTGCCCAGCGGGGCTCTCCGGAGCGTGCACAGTGCGAGGAGGGCCAGCGAGGCCTGGGTGTCGGCAGACTGCTTCAGGCCTCACCCCACTCCCTACCTATGAGGGTCCCTTGCTGAGCCACGGTCTCCTGTGAGATGTGGCTAACTCTCCTTTTCCACAGGGTGCTTCCGTGGCCGTGTCCTGTCCTCGCCCAGGTGGGGAGCAGCAGCCACGGGAGCGCTGGCAGCCGTTTCGGTGGCAGGGGCCTGGCCTGCAGGCCTTCTGTGACCCCAAGTCCTCAGGCCACGTGCTCTGCTCACGCTGTTCTCTTGCAGCATCTGGCATATCACAGGAACTCAAAAATGGCAGCTCGAGAATTAAACGAGGGCTCAATGGATAGGGCTCTGTCCAGCAGATGGAAGGGTTCTGGGTTTGATTCCGGTCAGGGCACATGCCGGGTTGCGGGCTCGATCCCCAGTAGGAGGCGTGCAGAAGGCAGCCGATCTGTGACTCTGTCATCCTTGATGTTTCTCTCCTTCCCTCTCGGAAATTAATAAAAATACATTTTAAAAGTAAGACCGAGCCTGGGGACCAGGAGCTGCCACTAGTGCCCCTCGGGGTGTGATGGCGGCGTCTCCCCAATCACTTCAAGCTCTGAAGCTCCTAACGGCGCAAACCCTTTACTCAGGTCTGAGGACGAGGAGGATCTCGGCGGGCTCGCCGCCAGGAGGGGCCTGGGCTCTCCCCTGGGCCCAACCCCAATAACATCCCAACGGCGGCAGGCTGGCAGGGGCTGGGCAGGGCCTGGCAAGGATGGCATGGCAGCTCAGCAGGTGCGGAGGGGGAGAGGAGCCTGCTTTCTGGGGTGGAGGCTGCTCACACCACACAGCACGGGGGTGCTCACACCACACAGCATGGGGGTGCTCACACCACACAGCACGGGGGTGCTCACACCACACAGCAGGGCCGCACATTTAAACAGGAGAACAGGAAGTGGAGGTCAAGTACAGGAAGGACATGGTGACAGTAAAATAAACATAAGCAAAACCCCAGTACAGGTAGCGAGGACCGGCCAGAGTAACTCGAAGTGGAAGTCAGTGTTTATGCGGGAGAGCCATGGGAGGAGGGAGTCCGGTCGTCACGGGGCAGACGCTCTCGCTGCGTGGCCCGCCCCCGGCGGCTCCGCTGTCCCGAGGGTGCGGCCTGCGGCTGGTGGCCCCTGCTGCTGACTGGAGCGTCTCATTAGTGACCCGGGGCCCACCCCCGAGGGCCTCTCCCCACGAGGACGCTGCGTGCTGGGCCGTCAGTGGTAGATCGCGTGGAGCAGGGCTGTGATCAGGAGCAGGAGGAACCCGCTGGCATCGGCAATTTTCCCCCAGAACGGCGGCTCCAGCGCCTCCTGGGGCTTGGGGCCTTCAGGCGCGTTGCTCTGCTCGAGCTCTTTAGACGGCTCCTTCGCCTCGAGCGGCTCTTCTGGGGCCAGCTTGGCGGTCAGCCTCTGCTCCAGGCCACAGTACATGTCCAAGGCACTCCAGAAGCAGCTCTGTTCCACCTTTTTTACGTCTGGAACAGAGGGCAAAGGTCAGCAGGCGCACACACACGCTCCATCGGGGGTCCCATCTCAGCCTTGCTCTGATGGAAGAGCAGTCCCCGGCCCCGGCTGTACGGACGGGGAGAGGGGCCGCGGTTGAGGGGAGCATGGGGGGGGGGGGCAGTGGGGCCGCCTGGGCCACGCTTGCCGTCTGTGGGCAGAGCCTTCGGCTGGGCCCAGGGCCCCGGACTGGGTGGCGGAGGGAGTAGCCTGAGCCAGGTTGGCTCGACATGCCCACGCTCCTGTCCGGCCACGCAGCCCGGCGCAGCCCTGCAGGCCGAGGGCAGGCGGCTGCTCTGCCCTCCGCAGGCCCTCCCCGTGGACGAAGACGGCCACTGATTCCTCCGACACTGCGCCTTTTCAGACGGACACTGCGCCTTTGCCGTGTTGCAGGGATGTCTCAGGGCCCAGGATGAGGCTCTGCAGGCCTGGGGGAGGGGGGTCAGTGGTGTCTCCCAGGAGGCATGGGGCAGGTCTAAGGATTACAGGAGATTTCACGAGGCCCACTCTGTGTAAACGCCTAACTCTGGGGCTTAATCTTGGCCCCCTGTCAGCACAGCGCGTGCTCAGCGCGGTCAGCACCACGGCCAGCGCCGGCGCGGCCCGGCCCCAGCAGCAGCTGGGGGCGGCCTCCTCCTCCTCCTCGGTGACAGGCTGGGTTCGGTGGGAGCGCATGCCCAGAGTGCCGGAACGCGCTGTGCCTGGGCAGCCTCCACGCCAGCTGCTCCTGAGGCCGGGGTGGCGTCAGGAATGTGGAACCCATCGCCAGGGACGGAGGAGCCCGCTACGGGGGGAGCTGGCTGAGCCGGAGGACCCCGGCCGGGGACAGCGGTGGTGCTGAGGCCTGAGCGGCACAGGCTGGCCTGCCCTCAGGTGCCATCACACCGCCCGCGGCTGCCAGGCCCAAACTCGACAACAGCCTCAGAGCAGCGGATGGGCCAGTGGCCAAGGGCACACACTTTGGAGTCAGGCTGCCTGGGTCCGATCCCAGGTCCACCACGGCCCAGTCCTCCGTGGACCCTGGGCCAAGTCATTACTGCTCAGTGCCTCAGTCTCCCCATCTGTAAAGTAACACGGTACTTCACATGGATGGGCATAATTGTGACAGCGCTGGCACGTCCCAAATGGGTGGTCAATGTGAGCCACTGTCGCCACCACCCATGACAGTGGGATGGGAGAAGAGGAAGCGAGGTTACCAGAATGGGCCTCTGGCCCTGTGGGTGCAGCGAGCCAGTCCCCGTTAGAGAAGAGGAATGCCCAGGGAGCCTGCACCCTCCAGGTGATGGGGAGCCCTGCTCACGGGGTCACCCCACCCCCCACCCCACTGGCCGGGCAGAGTCCCAGGAGCCCACCCACCCAGGTCTCCTCTGCACGTGTCAGAGGGGACCCTCAGGCACTGCCTCCTCCTCTGGCAGCCTCTTCCCTCCCTGTCTCGCCCTCCCTCCCCCAGTCTCACAGCCCCGCTCCCCCGCCCCCCGCCCCCCAGCCTAGACTCAGGGTAATCTCCTTAGGCCTCATCCTGCTGCGTCAGGGTCCGAGAAGCTCAGGCATCGTCCTTTCCTGACCTGACCCGCCGGGACCCTTCCTCTGGGCCCGCGGGCCGCACCTCCACCTGGAACGTTCTCAATTCGTGCTTGGATGTAGTCTAGCTGTCCTCGGACCTGGCGCCCTCTTAGGTGGGGCTGCTCCCCCTTACAGACCATCTCCTGCTCCCCTGTGAGAAGCCCTCTCCCTCTGAATCCCTGTGTAGCTCTCGGTGGCTAAGCCAGAGGCGGGCTCTCAGGCATCGCCCCTCGCCGTCCCTCACCATCTGCCCCAGTGGGTGGTCAGCCGCCCCTGCAACGCTTCCAGGCCACCAAGCACTGCCCCCCCCACACACACACACTGGCTCCTCTCGGGGGGCCTGGGTGGCCCTGATCTTCACGAGGGACCCCTTCTCTCCGCCTCCCCCGCCCCGCCCTCTAGGAGGGCCCAGTGCTCCCTCAGCGCCCACAGGCCCCCAGGCCTCTGCCGGGACCGCCTCTCCGGAGGTGGGGCTGGGGGCGGGTGCTGGGAGGGCGCAGGTCCCTTACCCCCCGCCCCGCCCCCCAGGCTGCGGCGCCTCCTCACTGGGGTGCATCTTCAGCGCCCTTCTCTTCTTTTGCATCTCCGCGTCCAGGTCCTCCCTCTCCTCCTGGCTGTTGCGCAAACTCCAGCAGAGCCGGTGCAGCTGGGGAGGAGGGACAGGCCCCGCTCAGCCCTGCCACCCAGGCCACGGTGCCCTGGCTGGCAGGTGGGCACCGGGTGTGAGGGGCTGAAGGGGACCCGGTCCTTAAACCCCAACACAGACGGGAGGGATGGGGGTGGGGAGAGCAGGGCGCTCGGCTGCCACGGAGTTCGTGCCTCCCCAGGCCTCTGTGCTGGCTCAGGGCCCCTCCGGGCTCCGAGGGACCAGGAGCCCGCGCCCAGGGTGAGAGCAGCCCTGCCCGCTGGCCTGCGCCTCGGCCGAGGAGCCCTCTCCCCGATGGGGCGAGGGACGGGCGTTGCTTTCCCGGACCCTCGGCCACCGGCAGACACGGCACCGGCTCAGCCCAGAGGCTCCTCCCGGGTCCCGTGACCTGGCCCCGCCGCCCCAGCGCCCAAGGGAGCGTCCCTGCCCCCTGGCCTGTGACTCGTTCTTTTCCTGAAAACTGCGGCGACCTTGGGGCGGACAAGACCCAGACGAGCGCTGTTTCCCGCCCCCAGGACTGGGGTCAGCAGGAGCACCACTAAGCGGCCTTCCCGCCACGCCGACCAGCAGCCGGGGGAGGTGACGCTCAGCCCACCCTCAGCACATGGCGGGGGTGTGAGGAGGGGGCCCCTCCCGCCAGCCCCCCAGCACCTGCCTGCACCTGCCTCTCGGGTTCAGGAGCCGCACTAAAGTTCATTGTGTTAACGCGAGGCCGGCGAGGGATGCCTGCCGGGTGCACACATCTGCCTTCCCAGCGACACCCTCGCGCCCTGCGGACCAGGTCCCGGTGCTCGGGAGGGGCCTGGACTCACTGCTGTCCCGCCTCCCGGGGGCGGTGAGCAGGGGTCTGGCCCATAAACACTGCCAGGCCGGCGGGCACACTCACCGAGCGCCTGGTTGCCTGAGAAACAGGCAAAACCCAGAGGTGAGAGGAAGAGAAGGGGTCACGCCCATCCCCCCAGAGCAGGGGAGTCTCCCGCTGGCTGTCACGATGCCGGCGTGGCGTGTGTTGGGCCTGCACCCCAGCCCCCTGGCTGCTCCCCTCTCACACACACACTGGCTCTCTCCCTCCTACGGGGCTGTGGTGCAAGAGGGGAAGGAGAGGGCGGGTGCTCAGCAGCAGTGCGGCCGCCGGCGGAGGCCCGGAGGCACAGGGAGGCCGGCCCGAAGCGCCCTGCAGCCCCCGGCTCTCTGTACCCTCGGGCCCAGGTGTTCCAGAGGCTTCTCCCTCTGAGCTCGGAGCCTGGCCAGCTGGGCCTTCCTGCGCTCTCTGGCTCGCCGCACCCCATCCTGCCGCCTGCCGGCTGTGCTGGGCCACCGGAGGGCTGTGCCATTCAGGAGGTTGGCACCTCGGACCAAGGACTTACCTGCTGTGAGCCCAGGCTTTCTCATCTCCACCGGGGCGCCAGGGGCGCCGGGAGACGCCCACCGAGCGGGCGCAGGAGCTGCCCAGAGGACGGCCCCCTCCTGCTGGCTGGCTGGCCTCTGGTGGTGGCGCGGGGCCTGGCCTGGCCCTCTCACTCACCCCCAGGCTAGGGAATGCCACGCTTCCAGGGAAAGTGTGTGTTTTAGAAGCCCCTTCCCATCCCGAGTGCCGATGGGATGGGCGGCGGGCTGCTGGAGGCTGAGGCAGGGCCCCTGCTGCTGACTTGCCTGTGTCTGGTCCATCCCTGTGCCAGGCCCCGCCCCCTTTCAAAGCAAACGCAGGCCACTTCCGGCCCAGCTGGCAGCGCCCGGCTCCTGCTGCTGGGCCCCTGGGCCGCGGCCGGCCCCGAGCCCCCAGGGCAGGACTTACGTGCTTTTCCGGAATCGGGTCTGTGAGCAGGGAGATGCCCATGATGGTGAGGACGCTGACGACGAAGAGGAAGATGGCGAAGTAGAGGTAGTGCACGCCGCAGAATATCCGAGGGCATTTGCTGTTAGACGAGCAGGTCTGGTGTCCGTAGGCAAACTCAATCATCATCCGGATGAAGCCGATCACCAGCCCGCCGATCAGCCCCCAGAAGGCCCCCTGCCGGGGGGGGGGACCCCAAGGGTCACTGAGAGGGGTGGGGGAAGGCACGGCCCCCTCAGCCTGCTCCCTGAGTAGCTGAGCTCTGAAGCCAACCTTGTCATCCTAGGGCTCCCCCCGCCCCCACCAGGAGCACTGTGTGCGCACCAGGGTGGGGTGCCTTCTGGCTGAACAGAGACCTGAGAAAGTGCGCGCCCGCTTAGTCTAGTAGGAGCATCAGAAACACTGCGCATGCTTGTAAGGTGGGTCATACGCAGGTACCTCCAATGCGATGTGTCCAGAGAGAGCGAGTCCTCCCCATCCTGTAAGGGCACCTCCTCCCCCTGGCTGCTCATCCCTGTTCTTCCCTTTCCATCCGGCCCTACCTCCCGCCCACTGGCCGATTCTGCTGACTCTAATTCTCAAGGGTCTCTGGAGCCCGGCCGGCGTGGCTCAGTGGTTGCGTGTGGACCTATGAACCAGGAGGTTATGGTTCATTTCTGGGTCAGGGCACAGGCCTGGGTTGCAGGCTCGATCCCTAGTGTGGGGCCTGTAGGAGGCAGCCGATCAATGACTCTCATCATTGATGTTTCTCTCTCTCTCCCTCTCCCTTCCTCTCTGAAATCAATAAAGATATATTTTTTAAAAAGATGACTCAAACAAAAAATAAAAAACCCTGACAAATGGTGCTTTCCAAGTCTGATGCGAGCACAATGGAGCCACTCCTGGGATCTCTGCTGTCAGCGTGGCTGGCAGAGCGGCCCTCGCTGCAGGGAGGGTGGAGGGAGCCAGGACTGTAGATCCCAACCCAGGGGCTCGTGCCGGCCTTCCCCACAGCCCACGTGTGTGTGGGAGGGTCACAGAGGGAGGGGAACCAATCAGAGCCGGCCTCCCCACAGGCGCCAGGGAGCGTGGGGCCCCTCTCTCTGGAGGAAACCCTCTCTCAGGAAGCACTGAAGCCCCAGCGACCTCCCCCGGGCAACTCTGGCCAAGACCCAAGCCACCTACCTGCTCAGTGACTCTCTTGCTGAATATGGCGAGCAGGAAGATGGCGGCGATGGGGGGCACCAGGTAGCTCCTCACTGCTTGCATGGAGTCATAGAGCTGCTCGCTGTTTACCGCTTGAATTACGGGGACCCACATGATGGTGACAATTAGTAAGATGACCACGAAAAACCTGTGAATCAAACCGACATCAGTGGCAGCTTGGTGCGTTTGCTCCTTGCCAATAAAATGTCTACAAGCCATAAACGATGCATTCAATTATCCCTCAGGTTAAGCGCCAGTGCCCGTTCTGGAGTGGGGGGCAGGGGGGACCGCCACACCCCTAAACACCAACAGGGCCGTGTGGCTGCAGACAGAGCCCCTCAACTCTGAACAGTGACGGCGAAACCGTGTTCACTCGGCCGGTCCTGAGCGAGGGACAGGCTCTGACCATGTCTGCAGGGTGGGTTTGGGGCAGTCCTGCTTAAAATGTGCCACCCCATGAACACTCTCAACGTCTCAGAAAAGTGCTTTCAACTCCGGACTGCTAGTCGAAATGTAAGGACAACTAAGAGGCAGGGGTTAGAGAGAAAGGAGAGGAGCTACATGCTTCTCCGTGGAAGAAAAAGGAAGCATCGAGACACATGAGGCCACGTGGCTTGCATGCAGGCTGGACGAGGCCCAAGGGCAGTCACCGTGAGGCCTCTGGGAGAGACTGGTGTGTCCCCGCGCCAGGCCCAGCCTGGGGGGTGTGGCATCGTGGGTGACACCAGGGCTCCACGATGGGCGAGTCCTCCTCCTTACCGTGGGACCTCACGTAGGTCAGTTCCCTTCTCGCAGCCCCTCCCCCACCTCCCCAGAGAGAGTAAGACAGTACAACTTCCCTTATGGCCTGAGGGCTGAGTGAGATGATGAGACACTGCATGTGAATGTCGCACAAGGACTACTTTGGGGCGACAGTAAACTATGCCAACTTTTTTCAGTGATCACTTAATTCTTTTCCCAAGTAAATTTTCTATGTGATTATAAAAGCAACACATCTTCATTGCAAAACGGCAGCAAAACCACACGGAATCGTACTGGGTACAGACAGGCTGCGTCCAGAGGAAGTCTACAGTGTACACGCTTCATGCAGTGACGCTGTCCTTCACCTGGCTGTCACCATGAGCTCCCTCTCGGTGGCGGTGGGCCGGATCTGGGTGTAGATGTCCACCGTGAAGAGGGTGCAGGCGCTGTTGAACACGGAGGTCAGGGTGGACATGAGAGACGCCCACAGCGCGGACAGTATCAGGCCTCGGGCACCTGGAAGAGAAGGGACTCACTCTCCTGGGCCTCCGGCTCTGTCCGCGCCGGGCGGTGGGCAGCCTCCTAAGGAACCTTCCAGGTACCGCCCGCGTTTTCTCCACAAAATAGGCACGTTCTACTTGGAGTGAAATTTCACCGCGGAGAGGAACTCGTTGCATTTGTCCTTGCTTCTTGCGAGACTTACTTGCGTCTTGATATAATAAGGGAGCTCACCTCTCCTGAGAGTTACTTAACCAGGACATTCCTTAGGCATCAGCCTGCGACCCTCCCTCTCACCCCGTGCAGGAGACCCCTCTGCTGCCTCCGCCTGTTCAGATGAGGAGCCAGAGGCGCGGAGAAGGTCAGACTCAGACACGTGGTGCTGCTCCTCGCGTCTCAGCGTCCTCATCTGTAAACTGGGCCCAAAGCACTCCGCACAGGCTGTGTTCAGATTAAGACCAGTCAAGTAGACGGGTCGGCACAATTCCCAATACCGAGTGCTCCCCCAGTGGTAGCGATGACCCTGACAATCCGGCCCCGAGACCTGCCGGGCTGCCACGGGGCGGGGACCCGATCTGCTGGGGGCCTGAGGGCCGCGGCAGTGAGACCAGGCACAGGAAGGGCAGCCCGGCAGCCACACACCGTGTCCGTGGACTTCCCTGGTCCAGGCGCCCTCCAGCCCTCTTTCTTCTTCTTTTTTTTTTTTTTAATATTTTATTGATATTTCACAGAGAGGAAGGGAGAGAGATAGAGAGCTAGAAACGTAGATGAGAGAGAAACATCAATCAGCTGCCTCTAGCATACGCCCCACTGGGGATGTGCCCGCAACCAAGGTACATGCCCTTGACCGGAATCGAACCCGGGACCCTTCAGTCCGCAGGCGCATGCTCTATCCACTGAGCCAAACTGGTTTTGGCCCTCTTTCTTCTTCTTTTGAATATTTTAAAAATACATTTTTATTGATTTCAGAGAGAAAGGGAGAGGGGGGGGGGAGAGAGAAACATCAAAGATGAGAGGGAGTCATTCTCGGCTGCCTCCTGCATTCCCACGGGGATCACGCCTGAACCCTGGGCCTGTGCCCTGAGGGGAATGGGCCCACGGCCAGTGTGGAGCTGGCGTGGGGGAGGGGGGGGGCGGCCATTCCTTACCTCTGGGCAGCAGCCCCACGATGAGCAGCGCGTAGGCGATGGGGCTGCAGGAGGACTTGGAGCCGCAGTACTTCTCGCACTCAGTAGGTGTGGCACAGGCCACTTGGTCTGCAGACAGAGGTGCACCGTGTTGGCCCTGGACCCCTAGAACCGGAGCTCGGGGAGAGGAATGCGGTGGGATTACAGATTCCTCATCCCACAGGTTCTGGGGGGACTGGTGTCCCTTCCAGTTCATGGTCCTAGCCCCTCTTGGGGAGCTGGGGGTAGAGACAAAAGCTAGGAGGTCGGCGCTGAGGAGTCAAGGACGCTGATGGTGACCAAGGAGCAGGAGTTCCCAGAATGGCCAGGCCTGGCTCCTGGGCTCCCAAGCCACGCCAGGCAGGCCGAGGTTCCCTTCAAGAGCTTACATCCAAGACACAGAGCTGCCACGTGAGAAACCCCCAGTAACTAACACCAGCCAGGGGGGGGCAGGCTGCCTCCAGGTTTGGGGGGGCAGCGGGCAGCCTGTTGGGGACAGCTGTCTGGCTTAGGAGGCGGTTACCAAGCTCCTGGAGGAAGCATGTGCAAGCTCACGGGGGCGGCACGGCGCACGGCCCTGCATCCGCCCTCTCTGCTCTCCCCCGCCGCCCCCGAGTCGGTACCGGAGCCTCAGCCCGCCTGGTGCGGCCTGGGGGGCCAGGAGCCGTTCTGGGCATTCCCGCTCCTTGGTCACCACGCCTGGGGCCTGTCACCGCGTGAGTCTGCGAGGACGCCTTGGGATTTCTGCAGGAGCCGCGGGGAGAGGAGCGCCCTCTGGGGGCTGAGCTGGTGAGATGGAGGCTGGGGCGGCGGTGAGGGTCTTGCCACCGGCCTGAAGGTGATGCCAGCCCAGAAGAGAGAGGAGCCAACAGGCAGATCGCTTTCAAACCAAAGCCGACGCAGAGGCCACAGAGGAAACCGCTGGAGAGGCCCCGCTCAGGCTGGGCCGGGCGGCCAGGCTGCTGCACGGCGTCTTCCTCCAGGAACGTGGCCGGTGTGCCACGCCTTCACGCTGCGTGCCTCTGGCTCTCCACACGTGGCCAGTCCCGGGGACTGGGACACGTGGTTCTGGCCCTCACACCCCAGGGCTCTCCCCGGTGCACTCCGGCACCTCGGTGCACCTCTCGTCAGAGGCTGGAAGCCTCGGCCTCCTGAGGCCACTCCTGCCAGAGGGAGGAGCTGTGCCCCTGCTTCCTCCCGCCCTCAGCAGCGCTCAGTCCCACACACACGCAATTCTGCCCGGCCCTGTCCGCCAGTGAGGGGGGTCGGCAGTATGGAGTGTGTGTGTGTGTGTGTGTGTGTGTGTGTGTGTGTGTAGGGGGGGGGGTGACCCCAGGGCTCTCGGGTCCCGGAGAGCACAGAGGCCTCGCTTCCGTCTCAGGCAGAGGCTCCTGAGGCCACAGGAGCACAGCCTGACCTAAAGCCAGATGCGGGGTGCTGGCTCCGAGCACCCCTCCCTTCCCGCTGGAACCAGAAGGGAGCCGGGATCAGAGAGGCAGTGTGGCTCAGTGGTTGAGCATCAACCTATGCACCCGGAGGTCACGGTTCAACTCCAGGCGGGGCACAGGCCCGGGCTGGGCTCGATCCCAGTGTGGGGCGTGCAGGAGGCAGCCGGTCCGTGATGCTCCCTGGTCGTGGACGTTTCTCTCTCTCCCTCTCCCCGCCTCTCTGCAATCAATAAGCACAGAGTAAAGAAAAGAAGAAGAACGAGAGGCATGTGTCAGGGCAGCTGGAGGGCGGCCGGGGTGAGAGGTCGCTGCACAGGCTGAGCAACGGGCAGCGCTTGCCCGTGGGCCCGGTCACGCCCTGCCGGAGGCGCCGGGGCCGGGCGGCTCTGCGCCCCGGGTTCCCCCAACAGCGGGCTGCTCCCTACAGGCCTGGCGGATACACAAACCGGGCCCTGAGGGCCAGCAGCCAGAGAAACCCGGGGATGGGCTAGAGCCACAGGACACGATAGCTCATTCAGGGAAAGGGATGCTTGCGTAGCATTTAATGGAAAGAATGTGGGCCTCAGATCAGACGTACTTTGGGGGTTGTGTGGAGTTCCCCCTCCTCCGAGCCGTATGGGTGCAATGAGGTACCAGCCCTCTCTGGCCTGAGGGCGGATCCCAGCACGGCGCCCACAGCGGTGGAACCCACCTTCCTGGCGCGGAGCACTGGCCGGCTCTTCTCTGCCTGGCCGGCTCTCTCTGGAATCCTCCCAGCCCCCCTCCCTGGCCTCGGCCAGACTTCCCCCCGCGTGCCCCTAACCCAACCAGGGCGGCGATCTGGGCGCCTGGACCCCAGCTCACGGTAGGAGCCTGTCACAGCCGGTCTCTGGGGCTCTGAGACGGGAGCGGGCTGGGCCAGCACATCGGGCGCAGACCCTACCTGTGTACAGGATGCGGCTGATCATGCCCGGCATCACCATGGTGAACATGGGCAGCAGCTTCAGGTACCCGCACAGGACGCAGCCGCCCTTCACGTGGAACATGTTCTTCCCCGCCAGGCACCTCTGCACGAAGATCTGCCGAGGAAGCGCGGGCGTGAGGGAGGTGCTGCTCTATCGGGCCCACGGCCGGCCCTGGCGGAGAACGGGGCTGCCCTCGCCCCGGCGCCCAGGGCACCCAGCCAGAGGAGACGCGGGACCAGGAAGCGTGCTTTGCTCGGGGCGCAGCTGCCGGAGGGGCCGGGGCGGGTGGGCGTGACCTTGGCCTCGTGGCTGGCACTGACGCAGCGCTTACGGCCTGGCCCCCGGCGAGGACGAAGCTCCCTCCCAGGGGCCACAGACCGTCTCTGCCGGGGAGAAGGAACAGAGCCCTGAGACGTGTAAGCGAGCTAGTCGAGGCCTTAGAAATGCACAAATCTCCTCCAGGAGAGGTCTGATGACCAATTTCATGGCTCCTGCTTTCAGAGGCAGCGTGTGCTCGGCCGAGCAGAACAGCACAGCTGGCAGGAAGCACTTAAGAAAAAGCCGAGACGTGGCCAGAGCCTCAGGACCATTCAGCACGCCGCGGGCACCGAACGGCAGCCCTGAAGACGGTTGAGCCACGCGGGGCAGCGCCCACAGTGTGACAGTGGCCACATGGCGCAGGATGCAGCGGCAGCACACACACCTCGGCTCTACACGCAGGAAAAGGTCCACAGGAGCCAACCAACATGACCGCAGTGGTTAATCTGCCCGGCCGGCGTGGCTCCGTGGTGGAGTGTCAGCCTAGGAACCAGGAGGTCACGGTTTGATTCCCAGTCAGGGCACATGCCCGGGCTGTGTGCTCAGTCCCCAGTAGGGGGCGTGCAGGAGGCAGCCGATCCATGATTCTCTCTCCTCATTGATGTTTCTCTCTCTCTCTTCCTCTCCCTTCCTCTCTGAAAAAAAAAAAAAAAGTATCCATATTACTATATATAGCTATACATCCTTTTTATTTCTGTATTTCCCTTTCACTGTATGAATATTTCACAATTTATTTCCTGATCCACCATTGAGAGCCATAGAATTTCAGAGTAACTTTGAGTCCTTAAAAAACCCAACTGATGTACTGATTGGCTGCATTTTATTGGCTCCACTGAGGGGAACTGACTCATTTTTTTCATGTCCAAAAAAGTATGTTTTAGAGAATGACAGGGAAGAAGAAAATAAAACAGTTGCTGTGCTATAGATGGCACTGTAGGAGAAACGCCCTTAGACACAATTCATCCACGTTCCGTGGGCCGTGGATAGGGATCCGAAGGCAGACCTAACCGCCGAGGGCAGGCAGGCCGCTGGGCAGAGCCTGGCATTGCCAGCCCCCCACGGTCCCCTGGCCGCCACGGTCCCTTACCTGGTCGCTGCACCAATAGTACACAGAGGCGATGGAGATGCCAAAGATGATGCCGGGCCAGGGCAGGTCCCCCGTGATGGCATCCCGGAAGATGTGGAAGGAATCCTCGCGAGGGAGGTAGCATTCCGGCGAGGCGGTCCAGTTTCCCTCCTGGATGATGCTTGGCTTCGTGTTGGAATACTTATCCAGCAGCTCACGGTACCCGCCCACTTCCTTAAAAGCTTCAAACGACACAGGATGTCAGAGCCGTAGCCGAACACGGCACACACCAAAGCACCGAGACTGCAATGTCAGAGCCATAACCACATGGCACACACCAAAGCACCGAGACTGCAATGTCAGTGCCATAACCGTACAATGGCACACACCAAAGCACCGAGACTGCAATGTCAGTACCATAACCGTACAATGGCACACACCAAAGCACCGAGACTGCAATGTCAGTGCCATAACCGTACAATGGCACACACCAAAGCACCGAGACTGCAATGTCAGTACCATAACCGTACAATGGCACACACCAAAGCACCGAGACTGCAATGTCAGTGCCATAACCACACGGCACACACCAAAGCACTGAGATTGAAAGGGACCCAGGATGGTGAACTGCATCTACTGTATAGAGGGCAAGGGAGTGGCAATTAGTGAAGATGCACGTGCCTAAGAGAAGAGAAGGAAGAATCCGGGGGACCTCGTGGCCGTGTGCTCAGCACCCCTGCTCCTGCTCCGGTGGCAAACCCCTCTTCCCAGCTCATCGCTCCTGTGTGGCCCAGGGGCCATGTCACACTCCCAATCGGGTAGGGGACCCGCCCAGCCCCTGGGAGTGGAAGCGAGACCCGCTCAGCTCACAGCCTGCTTTCTCCCTTTGGGAGCTGCCTGTCTCGCTGGTCCGGGCAGGACCCTGGATCTAGCCATGCCTGGAGGGACTACAACCCTGGAACAATCTTAGTAAACTAGGAATGGACGGGAACTACGTTAGTATGACAAAGAATGTCTACAAAAAAAATGACAGCAAATATTTATTTAATTGGGAAACATTCCAAACTTCTCCTTTAACATTGGGAATGAGACAAGAATGTCTGCTGTCGCCAAAACCAGTTTGGCTCAGTGGATAGAGCGTCGGCCTGTGGACTCAAGGGTCCCAGGTTCGATTCCGGTCAAGGGCATGTACCTTGGTGGCGGGCACATCCCCAGTAGGGGGTGTGCAGGAGGCAGCTGATCCATGTTTCTCTCATCGATGTTTCTAACTTTCTATCCCTCTCCCTTCTTCTCTGTAAAAAAAAAAAAAAAAAGATGCCTGCTGTGTCTACCTCCATTCAACACTGTGCTGGCGGCCATGGCACGGGTAATAGGCAAGAAAAAGACACAAAGATATCAAGCTGGAAAAGGAAGCCAAGAGAAAGGTAATCGCTTGGCTGGGTGCTGGTTTCCAGCGTGCTCACGCTGTAACGTGCATCTTCAGGGCTGGGCAAACTACGGCCCGCAGGCCGATCCGATGAATAAAACTATTGAATTAAAAAAAACAAAACCCAAGCCGAAACTGGTTTGGCTCAGTGGTAGAGCGTCGGACTGTGGACTGAAAGGTCCCGGGTTCGATTCCGGTCAAGGGCATGTACCTAGGTTGCGGGCATATTCCTCAGTAGGGGGTGTGCAAGAGGCAGCTGGTCGATGTTTCTCTCTCATCGACGTTTCTAGCTCTCTCTCTCCCTTCCTCTCTGTAAAATATCAATAAAATATATTTAAAAAAATTAAAATTAAAATTAAAAAACCCCCCAAAAGTCCGTACCCTTTTATGTAATGATATTTACTTTGAATTTATATTAGTTCACACAAACACTCCATCCATGCTTTTGTTCTGGCCCTCCGGTCCAGTTTAAGAACCCATGGTGGCCCTTGAGTCAAAAAGTTTGCCCACCCCTGGCCTAGCTGCTCACCTGACCTGTGTGTGCGCTTGGCTTCCTCTCAAGGAAGCAGAGTCCTCCCGCCCCCACATGTCAGCATGACCTCGGCTACTGCTCTGGGGCTCCCGGGCCTCCGTCTCCTCATCAGGAGATGAAGATGCTGAAAAGGCCCAGGGCAGCGAGCAGCTGAGGCGATCCCACCCCCATGGGATCCCACCCACGTGCTCCGTGTTCTCAAGATTTACTCACCGAAGGCCATCACCAAGAGCGAGCCCAGGAGGCTGATGCTGGCGTGCAGGGTGTCCGTGTAAATCACCGTGATAAAGCCACCTGAGGAGGCACGAGAGGGGACAGGCGCCACGTGGGGCTCTTCCGCCCAAAGGTGCCCTGGCGTCCTATTCCACCTGCTGGTCTCCGCCAGATCCCCACCCTCACACTGACCCTGTCCCTTCATTCACACCCCTGTCCCTCCATTCACACCCCTGTCCCTCCATTCACACCCCTGTCCCTTCATTCACACCCTTGTCCCTTCATTCAGTGGGTCTTACAACTGCTCACGCACGGTCTTGACGCACCGTGCTCTCTCTTTAACATCCTTTAGGGTCTCCTGCTGGATTCTCATCTTGCCTGCTATGTCTCCATTTCCCTTTCTCCCCACTTTTTGGATGAACCCAAACCTGGTAAGTTTCCTAGAGGAAAACCTGTCTGTTTCCTTAACATCTCAGTCTGGAAGCAACCGTCAGCACACCGTGGCCTCTCCCTGCCAGCTGCCAGCAGCACTCTCACGCTGTGACACCCCGATCCGTCTGCAGACAGACGCTGGGAGGACCAGCCCCGCCCGCGCTGCCCACGCTGAGGACGCTGACTGGGCGCGCTCCGTTCCCGGCCCCGATTCCCTCCACTTGACTGGGGACCTGCCAGGGACCTTCCCAGGGTCCCAGATCTGCACCAGTGGCTTGGAAACACACGTCCTCACTCTCTGAACCCAGGCGAGACCCCCGAGGGCAGACTGCCCCAGAGGCTCACGGGTACCCGGTGAGCAGGGTGGCCTGAGGCTGCGCTGCCCCCTCCTTCCCTTCCTGGGGTCCCATTCTTGCACTTGGCAGCCTGCTGTGCCAGATCACCCCACCCACACACCATCCCTGCCGCCCCCGCCGCCCCTCTCATTCCTAGGCGAGGGCTCCCCGTCGCCACGCCGGCCTCCATCGCTGTCGCTGCCCTCCGCAGCCTCAGGCCTCGGCGTGTGCGCTCCAGACGCAGGAAAACACACAAGCTGGGCCGGCCTCGGGGCCCACCGGGTCGCCACTGAGCGCGGAGCGCTGGCGTGAACACGAACCTGAGATCATGTAGACGCCGGTGACCGTGAGCAGCACCATGGTGGCCTGGTACACGTTCATGCCCAGGATCAGCCCCACGAACATGGCGCCTGTGCAGATCTCCACCTGCAAGGACACGGGGCGGCGGCTGCTCTTCCCTCAGCCCGTCCCCAGCCCGGCACTCCGCCCTGCGGGCCATCGCCGGGAGCACGGGGCCCGCGTCCCCAGGGGACGCCGGGTGAGGCTACCATACTCTGAGCACGGGGGCTAGGGGGCACGCAGTGACCAGCCAGGCCCCGCCCTGGCCTCAGGAAGTGTCACTGACGTGGAGCAGACAGGCCGGGAGCAAGGACACAAATGGATTCCTCTCACATGGCGACACGTATCACAAGACAAACAGAGACTGGGCAATGGCGCTGAGGCCTTCCCAAGGAGCTGGCTGACAGACCTGGGAGAGACGTTCTGGGCACGTAAGAGCAGGGGGCGGGGCCTGGAGGCGGGGGGGGGGGGCATGAAATTCATGCACTCATAGGGTCCCTAAACCTGGCAAGCGATCAGGGCCAATCAGGTTCCCCGCCTCGCCTCTCCACCTTCTCTTCCCTCATTTGCTCAGTGCCCTGCCACAGCTGCTAGTCACCCGCCATGCTCTGTGCTGCCCCCTGGTGGTCAGCGAACGTCATAGCAAGCAATTGAACTCCCCAGGGGACACTTTGCATATTAGCCTTTTATATATATAGATTCTTCCTCTGCTCCAGCTTTAACAACAGCAGCCAGGAAGTAACTTATGGGGCCCCAGAGTGAACTGTTGGGACAAATATAGCACAGTCCTGGGTACTGGCATTTATTTTCTTTCTTGGGCTGGCTTTTCCACAACTTACTGAGATCTTTTGGAAGAGATAGAGGAATAAGTACAGAATAGCGAGGAGGAACTGGATCCGGTAGCCACCAAACCTCTTCCTCAGATATTCTGGCATTGTCACCACCTGCACGAGCGACAAGGGAAGCCACGGTCAGACACACTGCAGGCTCCCCGACGGCCGAGCTCACCACGTGCTGGTGTCCCCAGGAGCAGCCCGGGGGAGGGGCCCAGGAGGACAAGAGGCAGGTCCCGGCCCTGGCGCTGTACTGCCCAGTCGCTGCGAGGATGAGAGAAACACACAGGGCAGGCGCCACTGCTGCTGCCTCCAAGAAGCTTGGAATGCAGGCCGGCCGGTGTGGCTCAGTGACTGAGCATTAACCTAGGAACCAGGAGGTCGCGGTTTGATTCCTGGTCAGGGCACAGGCCCTGGTTACTGGCTCGATCCCCAGTGGGGGGCGTGCAGGAGGCAGCCGAAGGATGATTCTCTCATCATGGATGCTTCTATCTTTCTCCCTCTCTCCCTTCCTCTCTGACATTAATCAATAAAATATGTAGAAGCTTGGAATCTGCTTCGAGTGCAGTCCTCGGAGAGCAGAAGGAAATCCAGTTCATTCAAAATGTATGATACTCCAACCCCCTGAGCCACACTGGCTAGGGGCTCCACACATTTTTTAAAAAATGTTTTTTATTATTTATTTACCACAAGTAAAGCTCAGGAATTGTTACCTTTATTTTAAAATTTTTAAAAATTTCTTTATTGATTAAGGTATCACATACTTGTCCTCAACCCCCCATTCCAATCCCCCCCCCCCACTGATGCTCTTACCCCCCTATTGTCCTTGACCAGTGGTTAGGCTCACATATGTGCACACAAGTCCTTTGGTTGGTCTCTCCCTTTTATCCCCACCCTCCCTCTGAGGCCCAGCAGTCTGACCCATGGCTCCTTGTCTCTGGGTCTGTTCTTGTTCATCAGTCTGTGTTGTTCACCATTTCCCCTAGATGGGTGAGATCATGTCCTACTGGAAATACACTTATAAGAATAAAAAATGAGACAAGCCATAATGGTTATGCTGAAAGGCATATGAATCAGTCTGTAGAGAGTTCTTTCTGGGCCACCAGTTCTCTTGAGAGCCATTTTCAATGTCAAACAGTTCCTTACGTGTACGTGTCAGCCATGGTATTTCAGTTCTGGGTCCACACATATTTTTAAGTTTAACAGTTTTATGAGCTATCATTCACACTCAGTAGAATCCTCCCAATGTTATGCAAAGTTTTATGAGTTGGGGAAAATGTATACAATTGTGGAATCACCGCCACATTCAAGGTACAAGGCATTGCCAAACCCCCACAAGGCCCCTGGGGCTTGCAGTCAAGGCCTCCATCCACCCAATAAGAAAAATATCGTAGAAAATAGAATAACTGGTCATTGACACTCACCCCAGCCTTAATGTAGATCGGAGAAAATATCCAACCGAGAGCAAAGATCATAACTGGAGACTGAAACCAAAAAGAAAAACATCAGGGTCCCACACAGGCCACGCCCTCAAGTCCGACGCAAGCTCACTCACTACCTGTTCTGAGCCTAACGCGGGTGTTACTGTGGGACCTTAAGAATAGCAGCCACGAGTAAACCTCCCACCCGATGAACTTAACGGATGGGCACTTGATGTTTGCCCCTAGAAGGGTGCTTTCTTAATTGTGGGGGCTCCCTGGGCCAATTTTCAAGGTATTTATTAGTACTCATTGTTCGTCTACTTCCTTCCAGATAGAAATGAAGGTGACTTATAATGAAATGTATGGTTAGAGAAGAAAGAAAAATCAGAAACCAGTCCGAGAAATGGGAGAGAAACTTCTAGAACTGCACACGAGTTACTGAAATTGAATACAAAATTGGGTCTGGCTTGCTTTACAGAGAACGGAATATTGGAGGGAGCTGCTGCAAAGTGAGGGGAAATGCCTGTCGAGTTGACCGTTTCTTATCAGGGTTGGAATTCCCTCTGCCAGAAGTACTCTTCTTTTGAAAATATGTTTTATTGATTTCAGAGAGGAAGGGAGAGGGAGAGAGAGAGAGAGAGAAAAATCAATGATAGGGAGAATCATTGATTGGCTACTTGTTGCACGCCCCCTACTGGGGATTGAGCCCGCAACTGGGGCATGCGCCTCAGACTGGAATTGAATCCGGGACTTTCAGTCGGCAGGCCAACACTATCCAGTGAGCCACACCAGCCAGGGCTAGAAGTATTCTTTATTTTTGTTTTCCATGAGAAGAAAGATGTGACTCACACAGATATATACATATTTATATGCAGATATAAATGTTAATATGATCTTTTCTCTACATGACCGGTTTCCTAAAACAGTCGTTTACTGTATCCCCACAGTCCCTGGAGTATAAATATCCCCTGTCTCTTCATGACTTTTCCAAGAAGAGAAGAAGCTAGCCCGGGGTTTGGAGAAACTAGACTTGTCCTTCCTCCCAGGCTTTCGCAGGAAGCAGGCGGTGCTCACTGGGAGCTGGGAGCAGGCTCCGACGTCTCTGAGCTGTCTGTGGACAGAGGTACCACGCAGGCCAGTCCCCGCCCCCCTCACTCACGTTCCACTCGTAGGCGCCCACGGCGATGCCCGAGGACGCGCCCGTGCCGGCCAGGCCCATGAAGTGGGTGGGGCCGATGTTGGACGCGTACAGAGAAGCACCGATCTGCAATCAGAAGACAATTCCTCATCAGAACTTCGGGCCGCGTCCAAGAACTAATGTCACAAGGATAAGCTCAAACTGGATTTTACCATTTTCTTCAAAAGGGGCTATTTGGGCACAATTCCCATGCGTGTCTCTTCTATTCAAACCCTAACCGTAAGTCAGAAGCCGAACGAAGAGGGAGGCAGAGAAAAGGGTAGAAGAGCCCTCTGTGGCCACCCCCCCCCCTCCCGTGCCCCTCAGGTTTACCTGCGATTCCCGGATGCAGAAATGTCCCCCGTCATTGTTTAGAGATAATTTTAACATATTAACAATCTAACTCATTCTATGGAACTCATTAAAATACATGAAAACACTGAAATACAATGCAGCATGCATAAAAACGAAGGAGCTCTAGTGAGTCATAAAAGTTAGACAATATTATAATATAATCTCATTAAAATGTTAATGTGTACATTACCCTTGTACACATATATGTTTACATATGCATGGGAGATATTCTGGTAAAAATATATAAAACGAAATACTTCTGGGGACTGGAATTATGGGTGTAGAAACAGACAGGAGAGAAAATTTCAAGGTCGACACTGGGACTGTAACTTTTTTTTTTTTTTAACAACCAACAGCTGTTACTTAAAAAAAAAAAAAAAATCCCAGTGGCATTTAAAAGGAACAAAATCCCTTCTAAACCAAAAAACGCATTTTAACAGAGTGGAGACAGCCGCTCCGTTAAAACAAAAATCCAACTATTATGCTATTGATGGGAGACACATTTAAGACCAAATCATCGAGGGGGGCTTAACCTAACGAAGCCTTTTAGCAACCATGGACCCCAAAGCGGACGCCACACTCACCAGCCACCAGGCCAGGCTGCGGCCCGCCAGGAAGAAGTCCTCCACGTTCCCGCGGCTGTTTGTCAGGATAGCCTGAAACAGCAGAGCAGGGGACACGGCCTCTTAGCCGCTAACCCCTGCAGTGAGACCCCAAAGCCGGCCTCCCCTTCTTTCTCTTTCGGAATAGAGGCCCGTATGTACCCCCCGAGTAAGGGGAGGGCTCATGGCGAACTTCCCTAGCCAACCAGGAAATGGAGAAGATGTGAAGGAAAAGAGAGAGAGTCCAGTTCTTCCAAGTGAGTGGTCGGCAAACTCATTCGTCCTCAGAGCCCAATATCAACAGCACAACAACTGAAATGTCTTTGGAGAGCCACATTTTTTAAATTTAAACATCTTCTAACGCCACTTCTTCAAAACAGACTCGCCCAGGCTGTGGTGTTTTGTGGAAGAGCCACACTCAAGGGGCAGAAGAGCCGCATGGGGCTCGCAGTTTGCCCACCACGATTCTAAGTGAAGAAAAGTTCCAATGACAAGACGACACCATGAATAGAGTCCGGACCGGTGGCTCTCGGCCAGGGCGACTTCTGACCCATCCCTCGAGGGGACATGCGGGGGTGTCCAGAGACCTTTTGGTTGTGAGCGGGTAGGGGTCGGGGGCACTTCTGTCGTATCACGTCCAGGACAGACCCCCACAACCAAGAAGTATAACGCTGAGGCTGAGAAACTGGTTTAGACAAGTAATAATTCGAGAAGCACTCACAAACATACACACCTTAGCAACGGAAATGACAGAAGAGTTTATAAACACAGGTAAACGACCCGGTTCAAAAATGAGCAGAATAAAGTGGCTCTTCCCGGAAGAGGAACAGCAATGGAGGGCGCTCAGCCGCACGAGGAGTCTTGCTCACACAAATCAGAGCTGCCGGGAGAGACCACTGGCCACCCGTCCGACGGGCAGGCGGGGAAAGAAACAGCTAAGGAGGGATGAGCCCGGCCGGAGAGATGGAAATCTCAGCACGTTGTGTGGATCGCCCACTTAATAATGCGACTGAATTTCCAGGTAAACATACTCTCCTGACCCAGCAGCTCCACGGTCAGAATCCATGCTGCACCGATGAAAAGCCCCGATGCAGCCAAAACCGGTGTGGCTCAGTGGATAGAGCGTTGGCCTGCGGACTGAAGGGTCCCAGGTTCGATTCCGGTCAAGGGCGTGGACCTTGGTTTCGGGCACATCCCCGGTAGGGGGCGTGCAGGAGGCAGCTGATCAATGTCTCTCTCTCATCGATGTTTCTAACTCTCTATCCCTCTCTCTTCCTCTCTGTAAACAATCAATAAAATATATTAAAAAAAAAAAAAAAAAGCCCCGACGCATACAAAGAAGAAGAAAAATCACCTGGCAATAATCTAAATGCCAATCAGCAGAGAAAAGCTAACCAGTCCCCATGTTTGTTTTTTTAAAATATATTTTATTGATATTTTACAGAGAGAAAGGGAGAGAGATAGAGAGCTAGAAACGTCGATGAGAGAGAAACATTGACCAGCTGCCTCTTGCACACCCCCACCGGGGATGTGCCCGCAACCAAGGTACATGCCCTTGACCGGAATTAAACCTGGGACCTTTCAGTCCGCAGACCGACACTCTACCACTGAGCCACACCGGTTTCGGCCAGTCCCCACGTTTGTGGGACTGTTATGTGGCAGGAAGCCGTGAGCTAGCGCTCTGTTGTTGAGCTGCAGGGCTCTCTCCACCACACAGCCAGTGACAACACGCCTGCTGCGGAATAATGTGCCGACCAGGACCACATTTTTTGTAAAAACCACAAAAACCGCTATGTGTGGGCTCCTTGGTTTGTCTAAGCCCCGAGAAAGGGGAGGAAGGACCCGCAGCCCGTGGCTACCCCCCCCCCCCCCAAGACACCCGAGTGGGTGGAGAAGAATAGTAACTCTGCCGAAACCGGTGTGGCTCAGTGGATAGAGCGTCGGCCCACGGACTGAAAGGTCCCAGGTTCGATTTCCGGTCAAGGGCATGGACCTTGGTTGCGGGCACATCCCCAGTGGGGGGTGCGCAGGAGGCAGCTCATGGATCTTTCTCTCTCATGGATGTTTCTAACTCTCTATCCCTCTCCCCTCCTCTCTGTAAAAAAAAGAATAAAAAAAGAATAGTAACTCATTCTCTAGATGTGTACACATCTTTCCCACTTCTTGCAATAGGCGCGCTATACTTTCCTAAAGACAATACGTGACTCAGAAAAAGAGCCGAAGGAGAGGCCATAAGGAAGCGAAAGATCAAAGCGCCTGGGTGAGCGGCTCCTTTGATGGCTGCAATGAGGGCAGACGGCACCGCCGGCTTCCTCTGGAAGCGACCAGATGGCTGACCAGTCCCCTGCCCGGGGCCGGGTGGGGCCTTCTTAATTCGGTACTAGAAACTGGGGCAAAGATCCCCGAACAAGCGCTCCTCGGAGCCCCCTGCCACCGAGAAGGGTTTTCTCACCGGGAAGCCCGTTTTTAAAAAGGGGTTCGGTTAAGTGATCTGTGAAGCACCACGACGGCTTTTTTTTTTTTTTTTTTTTTTTTTTTTTTTTTTTTACGTTTGGAATACAGGGCCCGCATTCTCTCCGCTGGCACACAGTTCTCTTAATCGGATGGAAACCGTGTCTCCATCACTCTCTCTGTCCGCTAGCGGCGTGATGCTCCTCACTGCAAGCCTCAAAAGAATGGCCAATGATCAGGCTTTTTCTTTTCGAACTTATTTGTTTTTATTGTTCTCAGAGAGGAAGAGAAACATCAGTGATGAGAGAGAATCATGGATCGGCTGCCTCCTGCACAACCCACACTGGGGACCCAGCCCTGACCGGGAATTGAACTGTGACCTCCCGGTTCATAGGTCAGTGCTCCACCACTGAGCCATGCAGCCGGGCGAGGACACTTAAAAAAAAAATATATATATATATATATAATTGATATTTTACAGAGGAAGGGAGAGAGATAGAGAGCTAGAAACATGGATGAGAGAGAAACATCAACCAGCTGCCTCCTGCACACCCCCTACCGGGGATGTGCCCGCCACCGAGGTACACGCCCTTGGCCGGAATCGAACCCGGGACCCTTCAGTCCGCAGACCGACGCTCTACCCACCGAGCCACACAGGTTTGGCGAGGACACCTTTTTGGGCGCTTGCATGCTAAGCCGTAGGGAGCGTGCATGGCCCTGAGAGAGAGAGGCATGGCCTCCGCCTCGCTAAGAGCACCGTGCGCTCGCAGAGAATACATGAGGTCTGTACAGAGGTGAGGAGAACGCGTAAGGTCCCTGCCTTACCTACGTGTGTGTGTGTGTGTGTGTGTGTGTGCGTGTGCGTGTGTGTGTGTGTGAGACCTTTGGGGTAGGCACCTGAGCCGGACCCGGCCGCCCTACGTTCCCCCCTGAACTCCATCGTTCCCTGGTGTCTTTCCTGAACCTCTCGGAACCTCAGTTTCCTCCGGCGCAGGCAGGGGTGTGTCTGGGGAAGCGGGTGCTCCAGGCACAGGCGGGGCGCCGAGGGGTCCCAGCCCGCCCCCCGCCCCGGGGGTGTGGGGGGGCGTCCAGGCCCCGCCCCGCCCTCTGGGGACGCTGGGCCCCGGCGTACCCACGTCGCGACCATCAGGACCAGCAGGAGGTAGGTCAACATCACCAGGAGGTCTATTTCGTTGTTGATGCCCGAGTCCACCGAGCCCACCGAGCTCCAGTTGGAGGAGATGCCGTACCACAGGAAGGACATGGCGGGCTCCGGGCGGGCAGGTTCTGGAGGCGGCAACGGCTTTCATTCAGGCCTCGCTTGGGCGCCGCGGCCGCGTGGCATTCTGGGAGTTCCAGCCGCGGGGCATCCTGAGAGTTCCAGCCGCGGGGCATCCTGGGAGTTCCAGCCTCGGGGCGCCCTGGTTTCCGCCACCTGCAGCGGGGAGGTGGCTGCGAGGCCCCGCTGTGGCCGAAGAGCAAACACCTGGGCGCTTGGGGGGTTGTTGCTCTGTTCAGAGAGAAATCCAAGAGCGCGTCTTCGCTGTTGGTCCAGGCACAGCCCCCCCCCCGCCCTTTGGAGCCACCGTCGCTTTGTCCCCGACTCAGAGCTGCCGCGGCTGGGAAGGCATCGGGCACGTGTCTCCGTCTGACCGACTTCACTTCCGTGGAGGAGGAAGCCCGATTCTGGCCCTGCGTCATTCAAGAGCCGCCCTCTCGCAATCTGGGACCCTCCAGGGGATGTCGGGGGGCCCATCCCAGCCCGATCCCCACAGACCTGGGCCCAGGGGCCCCACTCGTACACGAACCCGTGCACCGGGCCTCTGGTAGCGTTACATATACATGAATAATTCCACCAGTTTTGCTGGGGAGGTCTTCACCTTGCCACCCGGAAGTGGAATTCTCCGTCTCCCTCATTGGTCTTCAGAACTGGATGTGGATGTCCAGCTGTGGATGCGGATTTTTTTGTTTGTTTGTGTTTTTTTAAAATATATTTCATTGTTTGTTTGTTTTTTTCACAGAGAGGAAGGGGGAGGGATAGAGTCAGAAACACGGATGAGAGGGAAACATTGATCAGCTGCCTTCTGCACACCTCCCACTGGGGATGTGCCCGCAACCAAAGTCCGTGCCCTTGACCAGAATCGAACCTGGGACTCTTCAGTCTGCAGACCGGCGCTCTATCCACTGAGCCAAACCGGTTTCGGCTGGGTGTGTACGTTTTAACTCCCACTGCAGGAAGTCTTGTGGAAAGACACTCCAGTGATTCAAATTTCCTACCTTCTTTAATAAACATTTTAAACTGTATTTTATTGATTTTTTTTAAAGAGAGGAAGGGAGAAGGATAGAGAGTCAGAAACACGGATGAGAGAGAATCATCAACCAGCTGCCTCCTGCACACCCTCCCACTGGGGATGTGCCCGAAACCACGGTACATGCCCTTGACCAGAATTGAACCTGGGACCCTTCAGTCCGCAGGCCAACGCTCTATCCACTGAGCCAAACCGGTTAGGGCTTCCTACTTTCTTTAATAATAGTAATACTAATTTTAAAAAATGTATATATACATACACATACATTTTTTTTTGCTGGACACACATTAATTTGTAGACTAAACCTCATTATCTTGAATTTTAATTTTCTGAGCCCTTTGGGGATATGGAGCACTGATAACTCAGCTAGCCCAGAAGGATTGGATCCGTCCCCCTACCCCCACCCCCACCCCCATCACAGGGCAGGGAGACTGACCAGGGACACCTGCCACAGGAGCGTGCCAGCCCTCTCCCTGGCAACCGCGCCACCTGGCGGCCAGTTTTTACAAAGACCACCTGGAGCCCGGATTAAATTTCCTGGTCTCTGACACCCTCCACAGATGAGACATTTCCGCCTGGTGTTTTGTGATCACTTCTCATTTGCCAGGAAGTGATGGTTGGCCCAGGGACGGGTGCTTGCCTTTTACAAAGAAGCGAATGTGGGGCTTATCAGCCAAAGGGCCCGAGTCATCAGCCTGCATCCATGCCCACACACAGTTGGGTGGCTTTTCACCGGGCGTGGCTCAGATGGGGCTCATGGGGGTGGGGGTGGGGGGGACGTTCAAGGCCTGTGCTCCCCAGGTGTCTGCAGATTTGCTGCCCGCAGTGACAAGATGGAGAAGGGAGGCCGGGCCGGGCCGGTTTGGCTCAGTCAATAGAGCGTTGGCCTGCAGCCTGAAGGCAAGCGGATTCGATTCTGGGCACGGGCCCAGACTGCGGGCCTGATCCCCAGGGTGGGGCGTGCAGGAGGCAGCCAATCAATGATTCCCTCTCATCGTGGATGTTTCTCTCTCTCTCTCTCTCTCTCTCTCTGTCTCTTTTAAGTTTTAATTATTATTATTATTTTAAAATATATTTTATTGGTTTTTTACAGAGAGGAAGAGAGAGGGATAGAGAGTTAGAAACATCGATGAGAGAGAATCATCGATCAGCTGCCTCTTGCACACACACCCCACCACACCACTGGGGATGCGCCCGCAACCAAGGTACATGCCCTTGACCGGAATCGAACCCGGGACCCTTGAGTCCGCAAGCCGACGCTCTATCCACTGAGCAAACCGGTTTCGGCTCATCATGGATGTTTCTATCTCCTTCTCTCTCTTCCTTCCTCTCAGGCATCAATGAAACTATATATATGTATATTTTTAAAAAGTAGAAAGGCCGGTTTTTGGAGGTTTTTTAAATACCTAAGATCTTCAAAGGACATAACACATCCTTTTTTTCCTGCTTTGTTAGGGCTCCTCCTACCGCAGACCCTCCCCCACTTCTCATCTTCATTGATTTAATACCAATTTTTCTCACCAATTTCCTTCCAGCCTTCTGCTGCTGGTTGTCAGAGAAAATTGCCTGAGCTCAAAGACTCTCTCACAAGGAAGTGAGACAAAGCCTTTTCAACCCAGAGCAGGAGGCATTGCGTGTCCAGTCCTGGCCCTCAATTCCTCTACTGGCAACTTTCAACTCTGCAGCATCCTTGAGGTTTTTAAAAAAAATATATATTTTATTGATATTTTACAGAGAGGAAAGGAGAGAGATAGAGAGCTAGAAACATCAATGAGAGAGAAACATCAGCCAGCTGCCTCTTGCACACCCCCTACCGGGGATGTGCCCGCAACCAATGTACACGCCCCTGACTGGAATCGAACCCGGGACCCTTCAGTCCGCAGACCGACGCTCTACCACTGAGCCAAACCGGTTTCGGCCATCATTGAGTTTTGAAATCAGCCTTACTGAGGAAGGGAGAGGGAGAGAGAGAAACATCCATGATGAGAGAGAATCGTTGATCGGCGAGCCTCCGGTGCACCGCCTGCTGGGGATGGAGCCCGAAACCTGGGCATGTGCCCTGACCGGGAACGGAACCCTGACTCCTGATACTTAGGGTGATGCTCAACCACTGATCAATACCAGCTGGGTCACACATGCATTTGAAGGTGGCTGAGCGGTGAACAATATCTAAAGTTTTAAATAAAGCCCTGTCACAGCAATCAGAAGTTTTAACCCCATTTCTGCTCAGCACGTCCTGCGTGTCCCCCTCTCCTCCCAGATGAATGCCAACGTCTGCCTGTGCGTTCAGAACAGACTCCTAGGAGGGACCTCAGCCCGTGGTTGATGGGGAACGATGGTGTCAGGAGGGGAAATATTGACAGAAAATGGAAGTTACCCATGACCACGGACCAGGAGAGCACACGAGGGCTCCTCCCCACCACCTGCCCAGCCCCAGGGAGGGAACCCCTTTCTCCTCGGGGCCCCTGGGACCCACGGGAAAGCGGCCCCAATTCATCAGGAATGAATCCCATACAGAAAGAGCCTGAGTCCCCACAGAAGGGGATGCCCTGCCACGGGGCTGTCCCTGCTCTGGCCCTGCCCTGAGCCCTGACCTGGGTCTGAGAGCTGGTGCAGGAGACGCCCCTTGAGTCCTGACCCCTGACCAGCCCAGGGAGCTGTGGTCAGACTCCCCCTGAGGTCGCTGAGATTGAAGATGCCCCGAGGTGATGGGGAGGCCACTTGAGGGGACCCCAGGGGAGGGGGCAGTGGACAGAGCAGTGGGAAGGCAGAGGTGGTCTCTCATGGGTTCTGGTCCCCATGTCACTCAATGCTGTGTCTGGGCCTGGACACTAGAGGGCACCGAGGGTTTGTAGCTGAGGGATCTGGGTGATCAGAGCTGGACCAGCCCCCTGACAAAGTGCAGGACCATCTGCTCAGGGCTGTCAGCTGTGACTCCCCCAAACCTGGGCCCCACCCGTCCCACCCCCCGCCCACACCCATGGCCATCCTCAGACAGAGGGCCCTGCCCCAGGCCCAGGGAGGATCAAATAGATGGGGTGTCTCATTTGCATAAATGGACCCTCCCTCCCGCAGACTATGAAGAGGGAAGGAGAGATGTGGGGAGCTCTGCTTCAGCTGTGGGCACAGGAGGCAGCACTCGGGGATGACCTCCACCATGGCCTGGGCCCCTCTCCTCCTCACCCTCCTGGCTCACTGCACAGGTGACTGGAGAGGGGACAGGGGAAGGGGCCTGGGGAAGACACATGGGCCCTGCCTCCTCCTCTGGTCTCCACACCCAGACTCACCCTGTCTGTGTCTCCCCTCTTCCAGGATCCTGGGCCCAGTCTGTGGTGACTCAGCCAGCCTCAGTGTCGGGGTCCCCGGGCCAGAGGGTCACCATCTCCTGCACGGGAAGCAGCTCCAACATCGGGAGAAATAACTATGTGTCCTGGCACCAGCAGCTCCCAGGAAAGGGCCCCAAATGCGTCATCTATGGTACTAACAGTCGACCCTCAGGGGTCTCGGACCGATTCTCTGGCTCCAGGTCTGGAAACGTGGCCACCCTGACCATCTCGGGGCTGCAGGCTGAGGACGAGGCCGATTATTACTGCTCAGTCTGGGACAGCACTCTGAGTGGTCCCACTGTGCTGCAGGCCTGTGGGGAAGTGAGACAAAAACCCCTCTGCTCTGGGAGGGGTGAGCCCTCCAGCAGCTGCCCGCTGGGCTCAGCCTGAGACCTGTGGCTTCTGCTGATTCCCTCGCTGAGGCCCTGGGCCCAGGTTCCTCCGGGGACCCTGCCTGGGGGTGAGCGGCCCCCTCCCCTCAGGCCTCAGTGTCACTCAGAGCAGGCTCTCCCAGGCTCAGGGGCCTGGGGGAAGGGAAGGCCTCTCCCCACCCACCCAGGGGCCCAGGTCCCTCCCCCTGGGCTGGGCTCCTCCAGGCACAGACTGCTGGCTGCTCACAGCTGTGAGTCCACGTGTTGTTACTGATTTATTCACCTGCAGCCCCCAGAGGTTGTCAGCGAAAATGGCCTGAGTTTATGGCCCAGAGGCTGGGAGGCCCGTGTGCTGTGACCATCGGAAGCTGGGGTCTCTGCTTCCTCACTGTGCCCCCAGGCTGGTCACCCCAGGACCGGAAGCTGTGGGTCTGCTGGTGACAAAGAGCTCTCTAGGAATGTGGCCTGTCATGCTGTTCCTGGGACGATGGAAGCTCCTAGAAACTCCTCCGGGAGGGGGGTTCACTGGGCAGCGACTGGGGATCGCCAACCGGCAGGACCAGATCACAGCGGACAGCTCCCGCCTCCCCCTGAAATGGGAAGTGATGTCAGAACAACGTCTGTTCCCTCCTTTCACCCAGAGCAGAAGGCATTGCGTTTCCAATGCTTTTCCACCGACACCTCTCACGCAATGCTCATCAACGTGCCTCCTCCTTGAATGTTTAAATCTGCCTTATTGTGACTTTACATAGAATAACGTACATGCATTTTAAGTTGGGTGACTGGTGTCTAATGTGTAAATTTCTAAAATAAAACCCTAGCACAGAAATGTAAAAATTCTGCCTGGAATTTTCTGCTCTGTTTTCTCCTTCCCTCTCAATAAATGTCAACATCTGTGCATTCACAACAGACTCCTAGGAGTGACCGCAATCCACAGTTCAAGGAGAACGATGGTGTCAGGAGGGGAAATATTGACAGAAAATGGAGGTTACCCATGACCACGGACCAGGAGAGCACACGAGGGCCCCTCCCCACCACCTGCCCAGCCCCAGGGAGGGACCCCGTTCTCCTCGGGGCTCCTGGGACCCACGGGAAGGAGGCCTCAGCCCCCAGGAATGAATCCCAAACAGACAAAGCCCGCGTCCCACACAGAAAGGGAAGCACCTCCACGGGGCTGTCCCTGCTCTGGTCGTGACCCGGGTCTGAGAGCTGACCAGCACAGGGAGCTGTGGTCAGCCTCCCCCTGAGGACGCTGAGTACAGACTGGAGATGCCCCGAGGTGATGGGGAGGTCATGGGGGTCGGGGGACCCATGGCCTGGGCCTAGGGCAGGGGCATTGGACAGAGCAGGGGGAAGGCAGAGGTGATCTCTCATGGGTTCTGGTCCCCATGTTACTCAATGCTGTGTCTGGGCCTGGACACTAGAGGGCGCCCTGGGCTCACTCCTGAGGAAGCTGTGGGGTTTGCCTGGGGCCAACCTCCAGCAGCACCTGGTGCCCCTGCTCAGGGCTCACAGCTGTGGTCCCTTAGCAACTGGCCCCCCACAGCCCCCCCTGACTCCCCCAGGGCCCTCCTCAGACAGAGGCACCTGCCCCAGGCCCAGGGAGGACCAAATAGATGGGGTGTCATTTGCATAAAAGGACCCTCCCTCCCGCAGACTGTGAAGAGGGAAGGAGAGGTGTGGGAGCTCTGCTTCAGCTGTGGGCACAGGAGGCAGCACTCAGGGATGACCTCCACCATGGCCTGGACCCCCCTCCTCCTCCCCCTCCTGGCTCACTGCACAGGTGACTGGAGAGGGGACAGGGGAAGGGGCCTGGGGAAGACACATGGGCCCTGCCTCCTCCTCTGGTCTCCGGACCCAGACTCACCCTCTCTGTGTCTCCCCTCTTCCAGGATCCTGGGCCCAGTTTGTGGTGACTCAGCCAGCCTCAGTGTCGGGGTCCCTGGGCCAGACGGTCACCATCTCCTGCACGGGAAGCAGCTCCAACATTGGGGATGGTTACTATGTGTCCTGGTACCAGCAGCTTCCAGGAAAGACCCCCAAATGCATCATCTATGGTGATAGCAACCCACCCTCAGGGGTCCCAGACCGATTCTCTGCCTCCAAGTCTGGCAGCTCAGGCACCCTGACCATCTCGGGGCTGCAGGCTGAGGACGAGGCCGATTATTACTGCTCAGTCTGGGACAAGAGTCTCAAGGCTCGCACAGTGCTGCAGGCCTGTGGGGAAGTGAGACAAAAACTCGCCGTCCCTCTTGTAACAGGGTCCCCAGCAGACAAGCCCGCTGCTTCCTGTGCCTGCCCGGACCCGGACCCGGGGCCTGAGACCCTTTCAGCGAACTTGGTTCAGAAAACCTGTCCCATCTTTTCAATCCCGGCCCCTCCCTCCAGCCTTGGTTTCCTCAAGTGGAGCAGAAACCCGGGGCCGGGCAGGCTGCCCTGGGCAGAGGCCACGATGGGTCAGGGCAGGCCCAGGGCCCAGGGTCCCGCCGGTCTGAGTGGAGCACATGCATAGTGTCCACCAGGGGCCCCCAGTTCCCAGGAGCAGCCCCGCCCCAGCTCCCCTGTGGAGGCGGCCCCTGGGGTCCAGGTCCATGGGGGGCGTCACCGGGGTGAAGGCCCCCCTCTGCCTTTGTCCTCGCATCACCCCCACAGCTCCTCCCCCACAGAGGCACCCCCAGGTACAGGAGGCCGGGCCCTGTCAGCTGCGGGCACAGGGGGCTGAGGCGGGTTCCCTGGGGTCCCCTCAGCCCTGGGCTGTGGCCCAGGAAGCCAGCGTCTCCATCCTCGGCCAGGTCCCTGGTCCCAGAGGCTAGGAGCTGCCTCCTCCTCCGGATGGTCCCCGGGGAGCCGATCTCCGAGTCCCCGAGGCTCCCCGTCGCCGCTGGGCCGGGACCCGGGGCCGGGCGGGGTCAGGCCTGGGCTTTGGGCGTGACTGCTGACCATCCCATCCACGCCGAGGGCTAACCACTGAGTTCCCCCTGTGTCCTCGCACCGTCTAAAGGTGCGGGGTCATGCCGACGCATCGTTTGGTGCCAGTCACAGGGCCCGGTCCTGGTGGCTGTGGGGCTGTCCTCCTCCCACCGGTTGGCTGCGATGCTGCTGTGGGGCCAAGTCTTCTGTCTGTGGAGCCAGTGAAGTTTCCATGTTGTAACGATCTCTGTTTCCATCCCTGTGTGTTTTTATTTTTATTATTTTTATTTTTTAATATATATTTTATTGATTTTTTACAGAGAGGAAGAGAGAGGGATAGAGAGTTAGAAACATCGATGAGAGAGAATCATCGATCAGCTGCCTCCTGCTCACCCCCTATTGGGGATGTGCCTCCAACCAACATACATGCCCTTGACCGGAATGGAACCTGGGACCCTTCAGTCCACAGGCCGACGCTCTATCCGCTGAGCCACACCGGTTTCGGCCGTGTGTTTTTATTAGAAATAAGTTTTAGATTTGGTCAAAGCCTCTTTCAGAATATCGATTGAGATAATACGAGTTTATCTGTTGATCTAATAATGTGAGCTATCCATTCTACAGCATAAAAGGCTAACATGCAAATTCACCAAATGGTGGAATGACTGGTTGCTATAATGCGCACTGACCACCAGGGGGCAGACGCTCAAGGCAGGAGCTGTCCCCAGGTGGTCAGTGTCCTCCCACAGGGGGAGCACCGCTCAGCCAGGAGCCTGGCTCACAGCTGGCGAGCTCAGTGGCAGTGCCAGGAGCCTCCCTGTCTGTGGAAGCGGTAAGGAGCAGTGAGGAGGCGAGTGGCATAGAGCAATGGGTCCCTGACTGCGATTGGGATCCTGGACTGTAAGAGGGATGTCTGACTTCCAGTCTAGGGTTAATCCCTGGGTTTGGGCCTGAGCCGGCAGTCAGAGATCCCCCGATGGGTCCTATCCGGCCTGGGAGAGGGCGCAGGCAAGGCTGAGGGACCCTCCCCTCTCCCTGCTGCAGGAATTCCGTGCTCGGGGCCCCTGGCATGATCACTGATGTGTTATGACGTTGGGTTACATTTAAAATTTTATTATTATGAAGCAAAAACTTGTATCATTGGGATAAATCACTCGTCATAATAGTGCTGGGCCATCTGCTCATATTTCATTTTAAACATTTGTGGTAATATTTAAAGCCATAGGACCGTATTTTTCCATTCTGTATAACTTATGTGTAATCTGTGTTTATCAATATGAAAACAAAAACACGGTGACATCCTACTTACTTTTAAATGTTATTGAAAACTCTGTACCCGCTGAAACAGGTTTGGCTCTGTGGATAGAGCGTCGGCCCGCGGACTGAAAGGTCCCGGGTTAGATTCCAGTCAAGGGCACGGACCTTGGTTGTGGGCACATCCCCAGTAGGGGGTGTGCAAGAGGCAGCTGATCAATGATTCTCTCTCGTTGATGTTTCTAATTCTATCCCTCTCTCTTCCTCTTTGTAAAAAAAAAAAATCAATAAAATATATTTTTTTAAAAAAGAAAAAAAGAAAAATCTATACCCATTAAATTGGAGCATCTGATCTCAGAGGGTTTGGGAGCGTTCCCTGTGAAATGCCTGTATCTTATGCTGTTCAGTGGATGGTTCCATTACATTTTCTATTTTTTCTCCTGATATTTGGCCCTTTAATCACTTTACTCCTTTCAGAGCCTATTTTGTATCTTCCAAGGAGAGTGTATATCTTATCTGTTTTTACTAGAGGTTCTTACTCAATGTTTATAAAGTTTCCATTTCCACCTGACCAGGAGGGGGCGCTGTGGGCGGCACTGGGTTTCTGCAGAGCTGCTCAGTGAAGACTGTTCCCTCAGAACACTGGCCCACAGCTGGGCCCTGTGCTCACTGAGGAGACTGAGCAGCTGAGTCCGCTCTGGAGGGCAGCGCCCCTGAGCGGGCACCTTGTGTGGTCTCAGCAGGTGCTTCCTCCCAGGGCCCCCCAAGGGCTGAGCCCCCCTCCATGGCCCTCAGTCTGGGGTGTGAGCTGAGCTGCAGCCCCAGGGCCCAGGGAGGGGCTGGGCAGTCCCTGGAGGGACCCCCATTTGCATGGCAGCCCCTCCTCTGGCAGAGGGCGGGGGAGAAAAGGAGGCCTGGGCAGCCCAGCCCCACTGCGGGCTCAGGGCTGAGAGCACCATGGCCTGGACTCCTCTGCTCCTGGCGCTCCTCTCTCACTGCACAGGTAGGGCCAGGCCTGGGCCCCGGCTCCTTCCCTTCCTGCTCGGTCTCCTGGGCACCTGCCCCTGGTCCCTGCCCCTCGCTGACAGGTGTCTGTGTCTGCAGGGTCCCTCTCGCAGTTTGCCATGACTCAGCCGCCCTCCCTCTCTGCGTCTCCGGGAGCCACGGCCACGCTCACCTGCACCGTGAGTGGTAATACTGATCCTCTTAGTGCTTACTGGATATTCTGGTACCAGCAGAAGCCAGGGAGCCGTCCCCGGTTTCTCCTGGAATATAAATCAGACTCAGAGAAGAACCAGGGCTCCGGGGTCCCCAGCCGCTTCTCTGGATCCAAAGACGCCTCGGCCAATGCGGGGCTCCTGACCATCTCGGGGCTGCAGCCTGAGGACGAGGCTGACTATTACTGCGCTACAGCTTTCGACAGTGGGAGCAGCAACCGTTACCCACAGTGACTCAGACAACGAGGAAGCGAGACAAAAACCCCCGGCCCCGAGGCGGTGGCTCTGAGCCTCCCTTCAGCGAGGAGCGTCTGGGGGCCTCTGTCAGCGGCTCCTCTGCAGGGAACTGTGTCCCGGGAGGAGGGAGGTCACACTTGATGGAGCAGCAGCACAGGCGTCCCAGGAGCACACGGGAGGTCACGGATCCCCCCTCCACCCCGTGTCGGGAGAATTCTAAGAAGGAGGAATATAGTTATTTGGCTTCAGTTTATCCTCATTGGAGTCTGCACTCACTGCAGCCATATCCCAGAATGCTCCTCGTCCGTTATGGCTCCTGAGCATGTCCCTGAGGTCAGCAGTGACACCCTCACTGTCCTGAGCACTGACAGCCGCTGGGAACGTCCTGTGTTCTTACTGTGCCTGAGTGTGTGATCCTCACACGACACACTGCATGTTGTCATGAGACAGTGAGAGCTGATGAGACTGAGTGAATATTTCCAGTTAAAAAACATTTAAAAATATTTTAGACAGGAAGTTAAGACAGGAAGAGAAAAGAAGAGAGAGAAACACCAAGGAAGAGTCGTAGTGATTGGTCAGCTGCCCCCGTGCCCGCCCCCCACTGAGGATCCAGCCTGCAACCCGGGCCTGTGCCCTGACTGGGAATTGACCTGGGACCTCCTAGTACAAAGGCCTTCGCTCAACCCCTGAGCCACCCTGGCTGTGCTGAGTGAACAGTTTCAAATATTCTCTAACGTTCTTTTCTATGGATTGTCCTGTTTTCTTCTCAACACAATGTTCCTCCTGGCCCTTCTGGGCCCCAGTGTGTGGGGAGTGGCTCCCCGACAGCAGTCCTCTGGCACCAGCTGATGTCCCCCAACAGCACTCAGTGCTCCCCCATCTGCCCAGAGACGGGGCCAGACCCGCAGTTAAAGGGCCAGTCCCCCCGATGCCCGCAGGTCAGGTGCCAATCACAGGCCGGAGGTCCCAGGGTTCACACAACGTCTGGGCTGTAACCAAAGGTTCCCGGGAAAACGCCCGAGATCTCCATTAAGTTGCCGTGTTCATTAGCTAACTCCACCGAGCCCTCTGCCCTTTAATGGAATGGGGCGCAGCTGAGGGGCTCCCCGGCTTCTCATCCTCCCAGCCTCTCCCGTGGCCCGTCCTCACCCCGGAGCCCACCCAGCAGTTCTCAGCCTGCGGGTTGAGACCACTCTGAGGTCCAATGACCATTTCTCAGGGGTCGCCTGAGACACCCTGCATCTCAGACATTTTCCTGACAATGTACAGCAGCACACAATGACAGTCATGAAGGAGCCATGGAAATAGTGTTATGGTTGGGGGTAAACCCCACGTGAGGAGCTGTGTTAAAAGGCCTTGTCATTAGGAAGGTTGAGAACCACTGTCTCCCACGGTGTGAAATGTTTGCTGAAGGGTCCTCCTCTGAACGCGACCCTGAGGGCATTTCTGGAACTTTCCTCTCTCCCCCGGGGACCTGCTCAGCCCCCAGGAGCCCCGTCCCCGGAGCAGCGCCCTCCCCTGGGACCCGCACAGAGGCTCCTGTGTGTTTCTTGGGCAGCATCTTCCCTGGAGAGAAACCCCGTCCCTGTGTCGCTGGTGAGTGTGTGAGCGCCTCCCACAGACGCTCCCCGGAGAGCGCACTGCTCCGGCCACCACCACAGAGAGTCAGACCGCGGGGTCTGGGCTCGGACCCCGGGGGTGGGAGGAGGGACAGAGACCTGGGAGCCCACAGCCAGCTGGGCTCTCAGGGCCTTGGGGCAGGGGAGGGTGTGTCCTCCCGCCAGCAGGGGGCGCTGTGAGACTGCAGGTGATCAGCTCACAGCTGTTCCCTGAGACCTTCCCACACAGGCCCCTGCACTGGGGGCTCCCTGCTGTCCTTGGGGGCCTGGCAGCGCCCCCCGAGCAGCACCTGTGTGTGGTCTCAGCAGGTGTTTCCTCCCAGGGCCCCCCAAGGGCTGAGCCCACCTCCCTGCCCCTCAGTCTGGGGTGTGAGCTGAGCTGCAGCCCCAGGGCCCAGGGAGGGGCTGGGCAGTCCCTGGAGGGACCCCCATTTGCATGGCAGCCCCTCCTCTGGCAGAGGGCGGGGGAGAAAAGGAGGCCTGGGCAGCCCAGCCCCACTGTGGGCTCAGGGCTGAGAGCACCATGGCCTGGACTCCTCTGCTCCTGGCGCTCCTCTCTCACTGCACAGGTAGGGCCAGGCCTGGGCCCAGGCTCCTTCCCTTCCTGCTCGGTCTCCTGGGCACCTGCCCTTGGTCCCTGCCCCTCACTGACAGGTGTCTGTGTCTGCAGGGTCCCTCTCCCAGCCTGTGCTGACCCAGCCGCCCTCCCTCTCTGCATCTCCGGGAGCCACAGTCAGACTCACCTGCACCCTGAGCAGCGGCTCCAATGTTGGTGGATACTGGATAAGTTGGCAGCAGCAGAAGCCAGGGAGCCCTCCCCGGTACCTCCTGTACTATGTTTCAGACTCCAATAAGGGCCAGGGCTCCGGGGTCCCCAGCCGCTTCTCTGGATCCAAAGACGCCTCGGCCAACGCGGGGATCCTGACCATCTCGGGGCTGCAGCCCGAGGATGATGCTGACTATTACTGTCTCACATGGGACGGCACCTCTAAGACTCTCACAGTGGTCCAGACCCACAGGGAAGTGAGACAAAAACCTCCTCTCCAGGCTCCTGGCCTGACCTGGGCCCCAGCTGGCGGCTCTGCCAGTTCTGGCTCAGCCCTGACTGTGCTGGTCGGTGTCCCTCAGGCACCGGGTGATCCTCGGACCCGTGGTCCTGACAGGGTCCCAGCGGTGACGTCAGGTCCGAGTTCCCATGGATCTGTGGCTCGGGTCCTGTGTGCCGTGCTCACGCTCTCACAGTGACATTCCTCAGGAAAAACGGTTCCCATGGAGACGCGGGAGGAGGTGGAGTCAGATCCATTAGGACCCCGCTGTGCACTCGGGTCCCTGCATGTCCCCGCTCCTCCTCCTCCTCCTCCTCCTCCTCCTCCTCCTCCTCCTCCTCCAGGGTCAGGACACACAGCAAGGCCTCTGCCCTGCCTGAGGCAGCAGCACTGGCCAGAAAGGCGGCATTTGGATCCCTCAGCTCCGGTGACATCCCATCAGCACTCTGCACCCACTGACACAGCCACACCCTCAGGACATGGGGTCCTCAGCCCGGCCGGCGTGGCTCAGGGGCTGAGCATCGACCTATGAACCAGGAGGTCGGGGCTGTATTCCGGGTCAGGGCACAGGCCCAGGTTTCAGGCTTGATCACCAGCCGGGCGTGTGCAGGGGGCAGCCTGTCCATGATCCTGCCTCATCCTTGATGCTTCTGTCTCCCGCTGCCTCTTCCTTCCTCTCTGACATCCATACAAATATATTTAAAGCAGAAAGGAGCGTTGGTTCCCATTTGGGCTCCATGTCAGCCACCGCAGAGGCCTGGTCACCGCTGGAGGACGAGGCTGAGCATCACTGACCAGCCCCCAGGCCCCGCCTCCTCCCAGCACCGCCCCGGGGAGGAGGCCCTTCCTGGGCTCCCCTCTCTCTGGAGGAGCCGCCTCCAGGTGGAATCCTCCTCCTCCTCATCATCACAGCTGAGAGTGTTCCTTAAGGAGCACAGGAGACGTGGGCTGGGAGCTCACCTCCTCGCTGTCCTCCACCTGCACCCGGGGTCAGCGGGAGGCCACAGGTTCTGGCAGCTTCCCCGGGGGCAGCACAGACAGAATGAGCCCAGCTGAGTCCCTGCAGGAGGGACGGTCACTGTCCTCACCCCAAGGTCAGGGGCGCCCCCTGCAGCCTTGGGCGGGAGGCCTGTGGGACACTGTGGTGGGTGCAGGCCCTGCTCTGAGGCGGGTCCATCCTGGAACCAGAAGGAGGGTCACCCGGGGCTTCCCCAGCGTTTCCTCCAGGGGCCTGGGCAGGAAGGCTGGGTCTCAGGTCTCACCCGCATCCCATGGCTGTGTTCTTAAAGGGCCAGACCGATGATCGCAAAAAATGCCCCCAAACAGGTATGGATGGCTTCCTGTGTGGCTTTTCCCCTCCATCGATCTGCCCATGTCCCACCCACACAGGCACTCAGTGTCCTCAGCTCCTTGTGTGGCCATTGCATGGGGACCAGGCAGAGATTGCTCTCCCCAAAGCCACACCCACCCAAGCCACGCCCACCGCATCCCAAAGGGCCCCGCCCAGAGGACACTGCATTGCCAGCCACACCCCCTCCTCAGAGGGAGGAGCCCCCAAAGACCCTATAGCCCCCGACAGCCACCCTACAGGCCCCGACAGCCCCCCACAACACCCCACAACCCTGTACCGCAAACAGCCCCTGGCCGCCGACAGCCCCTATTCCACTGACAGCCTCTGACCCCCTACAGCCACCGAGAGCCCCGAGAGCCTCCGACAGCCCACAACTGCCCCCGACAGCCCCCGACAGCCTCCAACAGGCCCCGAAGGCCGACAGCCCCCGGCCTCGGACCGCACCGGATAGCCCCTACCGCCCCGGATAGCATCCGACCGCCGACCACTCCCGACAGACCCCGACTTCGCCCGACAGCCACGGACCACCATCAGCCCCGGACAGCCCCTACCGGCCCCGACAGCCTCTGACAGCCCCCGACAGCACCCGACGGGCCACGACATCCCCCGACAGCCCTCGACTGCCCCCGACAGCCACCGAAAGCACCCGACTGGCCACTACAGCCTCCGACAGCCCACGACTTCCCCCGATAACACTCGACAGCCTCCTACAGCACCCGACTGGCCACGACAGCCCCCGACAGCACTCGACAGCATTCGACAGCCCCAGACAGCCCACAGAGACGGGCTCAGGGAGTGACATGACTTTCAGGAGCCGCTCCATCTGTGAACGAGGATGAGGCCCAGGCTGTGTCCCAGCTCATGTCCCTTCTCCACCCCCAACCCCGTTAGCACCCTCAGCACCCTGACAGCTCACGGGAGGGCTGGGTCACAGCTCCCTCTTCATGAACCTGGGAGGCAGCATTTCTAACTCTCTCCAGAGCATCAGCTCTCAGTTATGTCCCTGCTGGCACCCCCCACGGCTGGGCCAGGAGGAGACGCTGCAGTGAGCGCCAGTGTCTGTGCCAGTCAGACCAGGAGGTGGGCACAGGGACAGGGACCTGGGGAGCAGCAGACACCAGCTGGGCCTCAGGGCTTTGGACCAGGGCGATGTAGTGTGTCCTGTGTCCAGCAGGGGGCGGTGTGGGATCGCCCTGTGGCCCCCACACAGCTGCTCACTGAGGACTTTCCACTCTCAGGAGCCTGGGACTGGGGGCTGGGCCCTGTGCGCCCTGATGGGGAGCAGCTGTGTCTGTGCTGGCAGCGCCCCCTGAGGAACAGCCTCTGTGTGGTCTCAGCAGGTGCCTCCTCCCAGGGCCCCCCAAGGGCTGAGCCCCCCTCCATGCCCCTAAGTCTGGGGTGTGAGCTGAGCTGCAGCCCCAGGGCCCAGGGAGGGGCTGGGCAGGCCCTGGAGGGACCCCCATTTGCATGGCAGCCCCTCCTCTGGCAGAGGGCGGGGAGAAAAGGAGGCCTGGGCAGCCCAGCCCCACTGTGGGCTCAGGGCTGTGAGCACCATGGCCTGGACTCCTCTGCTCCTGGCGCTCCTCTCTCACTGCACAGGTAGGGCCAGGCCTGGGCCCGGGCTCCTTCCCTTCCTGCTCGGTCTCCTCATCCTCCTCCACACGCCGTTCCCCGAATCCACGTCCCTGAGCCCATTTCTTCCTCAGAAATGAACACGCAGCTCCGTGCCCACCCACAGTGATAGGAACCCCACCCCCTGAGCCCGGGGCCTCCCCGAGGGGAGCTGACCCCGGCAGGGGCTGGGCTCACACCCGCGTGCAGGGCACCAGCCGGGTTCCGGGTCAGGGTTCGGGTCAGGGTTCTGGAGAAGGCCGCACACAGAGGAGAAGAGACTCTAGAGAAGATTTAAGGTGGGAAATGGGGTTCACGCGGGAGCCCCCCTCCAGGGGGAGGACTGCTCCTCGCTCCGGCTTCTCCGTCCCTTTTATGAAGATTAAAATGATAGGACCCACCCGTGTCCCCCGGGCAGGAGGCTCCAACCACAGCCCGTCAGTGACGTGGGCCTGACAGGTGGGGCTGCTTCAGCCGCCAGCGTCCGGTCATTGGCGCTGACCCCGCAGAGCCCGGTGCGTCTCCCTGTGTGTCCGCCCCAGAACGTGCTCCCCCAGGTCCCCTGGACTCCCCGCTCCGTGTCCCCCTCACCAGGCCCTGGTCCCGGGGGTGCCATCCCGGTCCCGCCCCCTCCTGCCCGGGAGCTGGGGTCCCGGTGACTCGGTTGTGACTAAATAAAAATCACAAACCACCTCTCCTACGGAGACAACATAGACTGAGTGTGGAGCATGTTATGCCGTTTCCACGTGAATGAGGAAACCGGTCACGAGGCAAAGCTGGACCCAAAGCCACATGTTCACCACAATGTGGATTCCCTCCTGAGCACAAGGGGAGGCCATAGAAAGAGTAATTTTTGAGTTTTTGAAAAAAAGTGATTAATGTCTAACAGGGGAGGATCCGCGTATAAAAATAACACCGAGTCCTGACAATCAGGGGACTCGCCTCCTGGGCACAGAGGCTGCTCTGGACCGGACCCTGGGCAGCACGTTCCCTGAGTGACCGCGGCTCAGGTCTGATCAGGAACGGCCAGGGAGACGGGCCCCGGCTCCCAGGGGGAGGCGGCATGGAGCAGAGGGTGTCCTGAGGGGACGGGAGGCCACCTCAGGGGGCACCTGGGGGCCCTGAGCCAGGGGGTCAGTGCCCAGAGCAGGGGAGGCAGGAGGTCCCTCCTGGGCCTTGGTCAGCAGGGGACACGGTGGTGCGTCCAGGCCTGGCCACCAGGGGGCGCGCGGGGACCGCTGCTGAAGGGCTGGGCCCCTCACAGCTGCAGCCTGGTCCCTGGCCCTGCCTGGTGCCCTGTGCTCAGGGCTCACAGCTGTGACCCTGCCACCCCCTGGGCCCCACCCAGCCCCACCCCTGCCCTCACCCTGCCATCCTCAGGCACAGGGACCCCACCCAGGGCCCAGGGAGGATCAAATAGATGGGGTGTCTCATTTGCATAAAAGGACCCTCCCTCCCGCAGACTATGAAGAGGGAAGGAGAGGTGTGGGGAGCTCTGCTTCAGCTGTGGGCACAGGAGGCAGCACTCGCGGATGACCTCCACCATGGCCTGGGCCCCCCTCCTCCTCACCCTCCTGGCTCACTGCACAGGTGACTGGAGAGGGGACAGGGGAAGGGGCCTGGGGAAGACACATGGGCCCTGCCTCCTCCTCTGGTCTCCAGACCCAGACTCACCCTCTCTGTGTCTCCCCTCTTCCAGGATCCTGGGCCCAGTCTGTGCTGACCCAGCCGCCCTCCCTCTCTGCATCTCCTGGAGCCTCAGTCAGACTCACCTGCACCCTGAGCAGTGACTTCAGTGTTGGCAGCTACAGGATATACTGGTACCAGGAGAAGCCACGGAGCCCTCCCCGGTATCTCCTGGCATATAAATCAGACTCCGACAAGCACCAGGGCTCCGGGGTCCCCAGCCGCTTCTCTGGATCCAAAGACGCCTCGGCCAATGCGGGGCTCCTGACCATCTCGGGGCTGCAGCCTGAGGACGAGGCTGACTATTACTGTAAGATCTGGTACAATAGTGCTCCCCACAGTGACACAAGCAGATGGGTAAGTGGGACAAAAACCTCGCCCTCCCAGAGTCTGATTTCACAACGTCCGACCCTGTTAACATGACGTCCAACCCTGCCACTTGGGGTGCGTTACAAATCAGGACTTCCCTGCCCCCCACTTTTCTGCAACTAGAATCTCCCTGAGTTTTTCTGGTCTGGGATGGACCTTGTTCCTCGTCCTCCCGGTCGCTGTCATGGGCAGCCAAGGCTGAAACCCACAGAACAAACCAAAGAAAGGTGGTCAGTGCCCCCACCCAGCCCCAGAATGATGACGAGACACCCCCACCCCGAGCCTGGTACCCTCCAAGCGCTGGCCTCACGGAGCACAAACAGAAGATGGGTTCAGCGTGATGATGGGTTTAACGTGAGAAACTTCCGGGCTCAGGCAGACAGCGGCCCGAGCCCCCCATACCTACCGGTGAATAGGGTTATAACCGGGCGTTCTTTATGTTTATTATCATGTCCTTGAAGCACAGTGGCCTAATGACACTGTCAGCACAGACGTAACTATGCACCCATGTCACCTCATGTTGCCAGCATGAATTCGGACCCTCAGTCAACCTGTTGTTTTTTGTCTTTCATCCTTGTACAATTTACACAATAAAAAAAAAAAAAACGCGGAACATTTTTAAAATTATTTCATGAACCGTGAGGGTGACCTTTCCAAAGGATACTCTGAGGCACGTACACCTGCCTGGTCCCGGGAGGGGTGACCTCACCTGGTGGACGCTCAGCAGTCCAGGGGGCAGGGGAAGGGGAGGGGCTGGAGGGGCTTAAAGGAGCTGTAGTTCCCGCGGCGACCAGCAGGGGCCGCTGTGAGACCGGCTCTGGGGTCAGCCTGGGCCTGGTCCCTCAGGAGGCAGCAGGGCAGGGTCAGGCTTCCTGTGAGGCCTGGGCAGCCGCGTCCTCTCCGGGAGGGTGGGCGCCCCTGCACGTGGCTGTGTGCCCCTCCAGCACCTGCTTCCTGCCAGCCCCACCCACGGGGAACCAGTGCACCCAGGGGGCTGCCCTCCCTGCTCAGGGGCCTGAGACCCTGGGGGAGAGAGAGAGGGTGGGGCCCATTTGCATGAGCAGCCCCTTTCTGTGCCAGGGAGGGGATAAGAGGCCTGGACAGCCCAGCCCAGCTCTGTGTCCTGGGAACGGGCTGAGCACCATGGCCTGGACTCCTCTGCTCCTGGCGCTCCTCTCTCACTGCACAGGTAGGGCCAGGCCTGGGCCCCGGCTCCTTCCCTTCCTGCTCGGTCTCCTGGGCACCTGCCCCTGGTCCCTGCCCCTCACTGACAGGTGTCTGTGTCTGCAGGGTCCCTCTCCCAGCTTGTGCTGACCCAGCCGCCCTCCCTCTCTGCATCTCTGGGAGCCACGGCCAGACTCACCTGCACCCTGAGCAGCGGCTTCAGTGTTGGTGACTACCATATCCGCTGGTATCAGCAGAAGTCAGGCGGCCATCCCCGCCATCTCCTAAGATTTAAATCAGATTCAGACAAACACCAGGGCTCCGGGGTCCCCAGCCGCTTCTCTGGATCCAAAGACGCCTCGGCCAATGTGGGGCTCCTGACCATCTCGGGGCTGCAGCCTGAGGACGAGGCGGACTATTACTGCAATGCAGATATTGGCAGTGGGAGCAGCTACCGTTACCCACAGTGACTCAGAGGACGGGGAAGTGAGACCAAAACCCCGGCCCCGAGGCGGTGGCTCTGAGCCTCCCTTCAGCGAGGAGCGTCTGGGGGCCTCTGTCAGCGGCTCCTCTGCAGGGACCTGTGTCCCGGGAGGAGGGAGGTCACACTCAATGGAGCCGCAGCACAGGTGTCCCAGGAGCACACGGGGGGTCATGGGGCCCCGCCCTCCACCCCGTGTCGGGGAATTCTAAGAAGGAACATTTCTGGGTCAGAGTCTCAGCTCCTCCCTCCTGTTCTGTGCTGTCTGCTCCTCCCCAGAGCTCTTCCCTCCAGGCCCTTCTGGGCCCCAGTGTGTGGGGAGTGGCTCCCCGACAGCAGTTCTCTGACACCAGCTGATGTCCCCCAAGAGCACTCAGTGCTCCCCCATCTGCCCGGAGATGGGGTCAGACCCGCAGTTAAAGGGCCAGTCCCCCCGATGCCCGCAGGTCAGGTGCCAATCACAGGCTGGAGGTCCCAGGGTTCACACATCTACTTGGATATCAGTTGTGGTTCCCATAATTCCTTTCGTGAGTTCCATGAATTTGCAAACTGCACCTGAGCCCTCTCCCCTTTAATGGAATGGGGCGCAGGTGAGGGGCTCCCCAGCTTCTCATCCTCCCGGCCTCTCCCGTGGCCCATCCTCACCCGGGAGCCCACCCAGCGCCCCCTCATTAGCCACAGGCCCGCCCGTCCCCCAGGGAGAGACAAGGGTCTCAGGGGCCTGTGCCGGGGCCAGGGGCCGAGACCAGCGTGTGTTTCCTGTCATCCCACACACTGTGTCTGCACCTACACATGGTCCCCCAGACAGCCATGCAGCCCCCCACATTCCTGTCACGTGTGGGACCCTGTGTGACACCTGACCCATCCCATGTGACATGTCCGTGTTCACCCTGGTCATGGGCACCGCCTCCTCCTCCTCTGAACAAACCACAGGAGGCTGGTCCCAACCAGCATGGACTCTCAGTCCCCCTCCCTGCCCTCCTCCCTCCTCTGCTGCTGCCCCCTCCCCTCCTCTCTGCCTCGGGCTCCTCAGCTCTCAGCTGAGTCCCCACGGGCGGGCTTAGGAGGACAGGGACAAGGTCCTGTTGTGATTGAAAAATTAAGAAATATTTAAGGTAATAAAAGACTGAAAAAAAGAAAGCAGAGGTAACGTTGCCTTGAATAACCCGCTCTTTCTCTCCCTGTCCCTCCTGAACGGAGGGTTTCTCAGGCCACAGCTCACGTCTCAGCATCTTTCCATTTGCTTCTTCTAGACCAGTGTTTCCCAAAGTGAGGTACCCATACCCCCAGCAGTACGGGAAGAGTTTGTTGGGGATATGCACTGCACTGTGCTGAGCTGCGCCTAATTCTACGTTCTCATGTGTCAAGTCAATTTCATCCTTCTCATTGATCCAAATAAATGCTATCTATAATATAACTTTTATTTATATTTTATTACGAATAATGTTATTTTTCGTTTATTATTTTGTGTATGTACCAAAAAAAGAAAAATATTTTGATTGTTATTAAAATACATACATTTTTATGGACAAGGGGTACTCAGCGTTATGAAAATTATAGAAGGGGTACACCTATGTCAAAAGTTTCGGAAACACTGTATATTTGTGGGGAGCTGCCCTGAATGCAGGGGTCCTACGGGCCTGAATGCAGGCAGAAGTGCAGGCCACAGCTCACTGCTTCTGCATCGTTCCTTCTGGCTCTTCTATACTGATTGAACTATTCCCCGATGAGGTATCAGCGTCCACACCGCATTAAATGTATTCATATTAGTCACACTAGTCCCTAGCCGGTGTGGCTCAGTGGAGAGACCCTGCAGACAGAAGGGTCCTGGGTTCGATTCCGGTCAAGGTCATGTACCTCCGTTGCAGACTCCTCCTTGGCCCAGGTCCTGGTCAGGGAAGGGCAGGAGGCATCCAATGGGTCCATTTCTCTCCCACCGATGTTTCTCTCTGTCTCTCCCTCCCCCTTCCACGCTCCCTGACAACCCGAGGGCGAATGTCCTCGGGGAGCATCCACAGACACCCCACACCCCGGTCTGGGTCACATCGGAGGTGGTCGCAGCACCGGCCGCACGGGCTGTCCATCCCCGTGTCCGCCCGCGGCCAGGCCAGAGGACAGGGCGTCAGGGCCGTGGGGAAGGCCGGAGCTGGGCCGGGGCCGGGGAGGCAGCACCCGGGGGCCGTGCAGGGTGAGGGGGGCCCCCCGTGGGGACGGTGAGGGCACCGCCGGGCGGGGCTGGGCCCTGTGCTCACAGAGGGAGGTGCCGGCCCAGAGCCTCCTGAGCACAAGGGCCTGCTCCCCCTCCCACAGGCCTGGCCCGGCCGCTGCCCCTCCCGGGCGGCTCCCAGGGGACAGGGGACAGCTGTGCGCCTCCCCCACCCCCAGACGGAGCCCAGGCCCCTGATCCCTGTGAGGGGAGAGGTGCGGCCAGAGGAGGGAGGGCCGGACCTCCGTGTCCAGCCCGTTATGGGGCACGGCTGCCGGGGGAGGGGGCAGGGCTGCCTCAGGCCACTCTTGGCCCCTGGTGGGTGCCTGGCCTGCACCCCTCTCCTCCTCTGGCTCCCCTTTCCCTCCCCAGGGGCTGACATGCGCCCCGTGTCCCCCAGGGGGCGCTGTGGGGAAGCCCTGCTGGCTGCTCCCTGCTGCCCAGCTGTGGCCCCTACCCACCCCGCCCCGGCCCCAGGCAGGTCCCCTGTGGCCCTGAGGCCCCACCTGCAGTCCCTCCTCTGGGGGAACCCGGGCCGGGTGTGGAGGAGGAGCCTGAGCAGCCGCAGACAGGGGGGCATTTGCATGGGCCGCCCCCTCGGGCTCAGGCCCATAAGGAGGTGCCGGCTCAGGCCTGGCTGTGGGTCAGGAAGCAGAGTGCAGGGCGCGTCCACCATGGAGCGGGCTGCCCTTCTCCTCGCCCTCCTGGCTCACTGCACAGGTGTGTCCCCTGGGAGCGTCCGCCGGCCTCCCCGCCGGGCCCGGTCCTGTGCTGTCCCTTCTGATGTCCGTGTCCCCTCTCCTTGCAGGGTCCTGGGCCCAGTTTGTGCTGACTCAGCCCCCCTCGGTGTCGGGGCCTCCGGGACAGAAGGTCGTCATCTCCTGCACCCGCAGCAGCGGCAGCATTGGGGGTAGCTATGTGCACTGGTACCAGCAGCGCCCGGGCAGTGCCCCCAGCCTGGTGATCTATGAATTTGACAAGAGACCCTCGGGGGTCCCAGCTCGGTTCTCGGGCTCCATCGACAGCTCCTCCAACGCCGCCCACCTGACCATCTCGGGGCTGCAGCCCGAGGACGAGGCCGACTACTACTGTCAGTCCTATGTCAGTAGCAGTAATCACACAGTGATTCAGGCCCATGGGGAAGTGAGACAAAAACCCCAGAGCCTCCACCCTGGGGCTGCCTCCACCTGCCCCACCAGGGGGCGCTCTCTGCTGCCTCCTGCTGGGAGGCCTGTGCTGAGATGGAGGCCCTGAGTCCCTCTGTGTCATCCATTCTCCCCCTGACCTGAGGGATGGCGCCCTGTGTCCTGTGCAGTCGCTCCCTGGGGGCAGCGGGGCCTGGGCAATTCCAACAATGGGGTGGGGGCGAGGCCTGGGAGGGGGCTGCTCTGCCCCTGTGGGCCTTCTGGAAGCTTCCTCCGGGCCGCACACAGGAGATGCAGCAGCTCCCTCTTCTCTAGGCTCTCACCCAGGAACACACCACTGACGTCTCCAAACAGCCCCCGGGGTGCCAAATCACCCCAGTTGGAGAAACACGTTGTCTAAAGCGCATGCTCTCAGCGTTTAGGCAGCCTTTGCCCTTCAGGCCTGTTCCTGCCCCTCAGCTGCAGGGAGACTAGCTGTGGCCTCTCCCTGCGCCTCTGGGTGCCCACCTGTCAGACCGAACAGGGACACACACTAACCTGAGCTCAGAGGGCCTGAGCCCAGTCACCCGCAACAGTCGCGTGCAATCTCCTCTCCGCCAGAGCGGGGCGCCATTTCTGGCCGAACCAGGAGCTCACTTAATGGTTACAATTACCCAGTGGTCAGCCCTGCACCACCTCCCTCCTCCTTTGTCCTCTGGGGGAGGAGGAGACAGGCATGACATAAAAGATGGAGGAACCCAGGACCAGGCCCCCCTGCGAGTCCCCATGGTCCTCCCAGATAGCAGACGGGAGGGGCGGGGGGGTGAGGAGCCATCAGGGAGGACGGGAGACAGGACGCCCTCCCCGGGCCCGTGGCCTGACCATCACATGCAGACAGTCCACTGTCTGCTCTCTTTTCCCTGAACGGACAGGCTGTAAGGTCACCCGGTGTCACCTGACACTCCTGCAGCCCAAGGTCTACCGTGGGAACAACATCGCTTAGTATTCAATCACCGAACCCCAAGTCCCACAGAGTTCCCGGAGGATGGGGGGGTTCCTGAAGGAGGAACGGAGGGTGTGAGGTGTCTGTGTGATGGACACAGGGTCGCGCACGGTGACGCGGGGGCAGGAAGCGGTCAATGGCAGCTGAGGGCACACGGGCCGGTCAGGCCTTCATTCCGCTCCCCCACGTCCCCCGTCCCCGCCCAGCGCCTCACCCAGGACGCCCTGTCCCTCCTCAGCCCCATCAGCCCCGCAGCGGCTTCCCGCCCCCGCTCAGAGGACAGCGCATCGCCCCCCCAACTCCCCACATCTGCACACACATCACAGTCTCCCGCGTGTCACAAAATAGGACATCGAGTCAGAGAGCACAGGAAGTTAAGTTTTATTCAAAATATAAACAAAAGTCAGGACACCTGGGAAAAATCCCAACAAGAAACACGAGGCACAAACACATGCAGATCTCCACACACGTGATAAGAGTCAGTCCCGGAATGAGTGAGCTGTGGCTCCCCCCACTGGCCCAGGGGAGGCCTGCAAACGCCCTGATGCTTAGGACTCAGTCCCCTCAGACCTCTGTGGACCTGCACGTGCACCCCATGACGGGGAAGGTCTGGAGAGACGTCCCCCTCTGACCTGGGTCCCAAGTGTGTTCCCAGGACGTTCCCTGAGCAGCCCTCTGAGTCCCGGTCACCAGAGGGCGGTGACCCGGGAAGGGATGTGGGACCGGAGGGTCCCTTTGCACTCACGTGGGCACCATCTTCCCTGGAGGGGAGGCCACATCCCTCTGTCCTCGGGGGACCTGATGGCGCCTCCCACAGGCGGGACTCCTCCTGGGAGGGAGGCTGCAGGGAGCGCTACAGGCATCAGGGCCCAGGACGTGGGACCCGGGCAGGGTGTGTGGCCACAGACAGTCCCCTCTGAGCTGCAGGTGCAGCTGGGCTCTCAGGGCTTTGGGCCAAGGGCAGGTGTGTGCTGCCACCAGCAGGGGGCGGTGTGCGACCGCCCTGTGGTCCCAATGCAGCTGCCCATTAAGGACCCTTAACTCATAGGAGCCTGGGCTTGTGGCTGGGTCCTGTGCTCAGTGATGAGGTATCTCAGCAGGTGCTTCCTCCCAGGGCCCCCCAAGGGCTGAGCCCCCCTCCATGCCTCTCAGTCTGGGGTGTGAGCTGAGCTGCAGCCCCAGGGCCCAGGGAGGGGCTGGGCAGTCCCTGGAGGGACCCCCATTTGCATGGCAGCCCCTCCTCTGGCAGAGGGCGGGGGAGAAAAGCAGGCCTGGGCAGCCCAGCCCCACTGTGGGCTCAGGGCTGTGAGCACCATGGCCTGGACTCCTCTGCTCCTGGCGCTCCTCTCTCACTGCACAGGTAGGGCCAGGCCTGGGCCCAGGCTCCTTCCCTTCCTGCTCGGTCTCCTGGGCACCTGCCCCTGGTCCCTGCCCCTCACTGACAGGTGTCTGTGTCTGCAGGGTCCCTCTCCCAGCCTGTGCTGACCCAGCCGCCCTCCCTCTCTGCATCTCCGGGAGCCACGGCCACACTCACCTGCACCCTGAGCAGCGGCTTCAGTGTTGGTGGATACTGGATGTACTGGTACCAGCAGAAGCCAGGGAGCCGTCCCAGGTTCCTCCTGAGATTCTACTCAGACTCCAATAAGGGCCAGGGCTCCGGGGTCCCCAGCCGCTTCTCTGGATCCAAAGACGCCTCGGCCAATGCGGGGCTCCTGACCATCTCGGGGCTGCAGCCTGAGGACGAGGCTGACTATTACTGTAGCACATGGGACAGCAGCTCTAAGACTCACACAGTGGTGCAGACCCACAGGGAAGTGAGACAAAAACCTCCTCTCCGCGCTCCTGGCCTGACCTGAGCCCTGCTGGCGGCTCTCAGTCCCCAACCCCCTCAGGACTCTCAGCACCACGAGGTCTCCCGTGAGGCTCGGTCACAGCTGACTCTGTGTGAACGTGTGAGGCAGCATTTCTGTCCCCAGGTCCTCACCTCCTCTTTCGGGGAGAAACCATGTCAGACCCCATACTTCCGACTAAAGGGCTTCCCCTCTGCCTCCTCCTCCCCGCAGACCCTCCCGGCTCCTCCGGGTCCTTCCTCCTTCCGCCCTCGGAGGGTTTTCTGGCCCAGAGTCCGGGAGAGCCTCCCTGTGCCTCAGCTGCATGCAGCTCCGCCTCCTCTCCTCATCCCACAGTGTTCTCTCCTCCACAGGGCTCCCTCCCTCCTGGGCTGCTCTCCCGTCCCCGCTGCTCCCCAGCCCCCAGGTCCCCTGCAGGCTGGAGACCCCTCCCGTCCTCTGGGTTCTTCTGCAGGGACTCCGCACGGAGAGCCCTGTGGTCACGTCTCCACATGGACGCGAAAGGTCTCTGATGAGCGGAGACCAGCTCCCAGCGTCCCAGACAGGGACCCAGTGACCCCTCTATGTGACCTCCCAGAGAGCGGGACTGTTTGAGCATGCTTAGGCCCCAGAGAGAGGTGTCAGTGCTGCCGCCGGGCCAGGCCTTGAGATGTGGTCTCCTGGCCCCTTCCCAGCACGGAGGCCTTCTTTCCTAGGTCACTGCCAGCTTTCTGAGGAACAGGATGACCCTGTGGATAACTTGGTCGTCAATGGCATGGGCCTGACGTTGCTTGGGAAGAACTGTTTTGTCTTGTGTGGCTTCTTCTGCAAAAACAGGACGAGGCTAATGGGATTAAAAAATGGCCCCGCACACAGGGTCCGGGCTGCTCTCTGGGTTCCCTGGGTGGGCAGAGGCAGAGCAGCCATCGGCCGGCTAATAAAGGCTCCCTGAATTTTAATTCGTTCCGGACTCCAGGGGTCGTTCGCTTGCGTTCGCTCCACAACCGACCTGCTGAGGTTGTTCTGCTCAAAACCACGTCTGTGTCTTGGTCACGTCCCACTCCCTGTGTGAGCCTCTGCCACCACAGATCATGGGAACACGTTCTTCCAATCAGACCCAAGCACATGCTCCACTGACCAATGACAGTGACAGACTCCTGGGGATTCAGTCTCAGTGTCTGGAGGACATTGCCAGGGGGCACGTGACCAGCAGGTGGCGCTGAGGCGCTGCCCTGGGTTCTGCCTGGGGCTCCCTCCCTCCCAGCTGGGGGGTCCCAGTGGCCTCTGGGCTGGGAGAGCCCCTACACCAAGACAAGGAGGAAGGAAGGACAGGAGACCCTCTGTTTGTGGAAAACAGAACCGCATCCCAGGACTCCTGAGACACAGGCTGACACGGAGCAGGTGACACAGGGGAAGGGAGCCCCACACCCAGAACCACATCCAGTCACGTCTGCAGCCAGGAAGCCGGCTCGGCTCCCCCTGGTCCACGGGACACCCCGAGCCCTTCCTCTGCACCACTTCCTGCCCCATCAGGTCCCCACAAGCTGGGGGGGGGGGGGCCTCGCCCGAGGTAACATGGCTGCTCCCGGGCCTGGAAGATGCCCCTGAACGAGTTCCTGGAAACTCCCTCCATCGGGACCTGAACAGCCCCAGGAGCCCTGCCAGCCAGATGGACGCCTCCTCACGTGTGATGTGGGATCAGGAACTCACAGCGCACTAACTTGGCTATGACTTTGCTGGAGATGAAACCAATTTAATTTATCATTTAAACTTTGCTGGCACCTCCCACGGATGAGCCCCAGGATGAGACGCTGCAGTGAGCGCCCACCTCTGTGCCAGTCAGACCAGGATGTGGCCACTGGGACAGGGACCTGTCCAGCTGCTGACAAAGGGTGGCCTCAGGCTTTGGATCAGGGCGATGTAGTGTGTCCTGAGGCCAGCAGGGGGCGAGGTGGGATTGTCCTGTGGCCCCCACACAGCTGCTCACTGAGGACTTTCCACTCACAGGAGCCTGGGCCTGGGGGCTGGGCCCTGTGCGCCCTGATGGGGAGCAGCTGTGTCTGTGCTGGCAGCGCCCCCTGAGCAATAGCCTCTGTGTGGTCTCAGCAGGTGCTTCCTCCCAGGGCTGCCCAAGGGCTGAGCCCCACCTCCATGCCCCTCAGTCTGGGGTGTGAGTTGAGCTGCAGCCCCAGGGCCCAGGGAGGGGCTGGGCAGTCCCTGGAGGGACCCCCATTTGCATGGCAGCCCCTCCCCTGGCAGAGGGCGGGGGAGAAAAGGAGGCCTGGGCAGCCCAGCCCCACTGTGGGCTCAGGGCTGTGAGCACCATGGCCTGGACTCCTCTGCTCCTGGCGCTCCTCTCTCACTGCACAGGTAGGGCCAGGCCTGGGCCCAGGCTCCTTCCCTTCCTGCTCGGTCTCCTGGGCACCTGCCCCTGGTCCCTGCCCCTCACTGACCGGTGTCTGTGTCTGCAGGATCCCTCTCCCAGCCTGTGCTGACCCAGCCGCCCTCCCTCTCTGCATCTCCGGGAGCCACGGCCACACTCACCTGCACCCTGAGTGGTATGTCCTATCCGTTTCGTGATTACTGGATAAACTGGTTCCAGCAGAAGCCAGGGAGCCCTCCCCGGTATCTCCTGGTATATAAATCAGACTCAGACAAGCACCAGGGCTCCGGGGTCCCCAGCCGCTTCTCTGGATCCAAAGACGCCTCGGCCAATGCGGGGATCCTGACCATCTCGGGGCTGCAGCCTGAGGACGAGGCTGACTATTACTGTCTGAGTGGGGAAAATGGTGTTTCTCACAGTGACACATGCAGATGGGGAAGTGGGACAAAAACCTCCACCTCCCCCGCGTCTGGGGGCCTAACAACTGAACCTGCTGAAAAGACCTCCATGTGCAAAGTATACGTGGACGAGAGAGAAACATCAATGATGAGAGGGAATCACTGACCGGCTGCCTCCTGCAGGCCCCACCCTGGGGATCACAGCCACATCCCAGACGTGAGCCCTGACCAGGAATCAAACCGTGACCTCCTGGATCCCAGGTCAATGCCCAACCACTGAGCCACCAGGCCTGGCCCACGGGGCCTCTGTGACCACCCGGGTCTCCCGGCGGTCATGTGACCGAATACACCCGCTGCCACTCTGAGCCGCCAGGCCAGGGGCCGCTGGGGGAGCACTGCCTCCTCTCCTGCAGGGCCACGGGGGCCCCCGTCCCTGTGATGGGAACCGGGGGACCCCGCTCTCCCCGTTGTTTGTCTCCATGGGCTCAGCACCCCCTCTCCCTTTCTCCCTGGTCTCCTAACACCAAGGGGTCCCCCTGTCCCCGCTTTCCAAACCACGACTCAGCACTCCTGGCGGCATGACACGGACAACCCCGTTCCTCCTCTGTGACCCGGTCCCCGGGGCTGCCCGCCCCCAGCTCAGACCCGAGGGACCCGGCGTGTGCTCCGTCACCGCCCCGTCGGGGAGGGATGGGTGTGAGGTCTAAAGCAGGGTTTCCAAGGCGCCTCCTCATCCTCCTCCACACGCCGATCCCTGAATCCACGTCTCTGAGCCCATTTCTTCCTCAGAAATGAACACGCAGCTCCGTGCCCACCCACAGTGATAGGAACCCCACCCCTGAGCCCGGGGCCTCCCCGAGGGGAGCTGACCCCGGCAGGGGCTGGGCTCACACCCCCGTGCAGGGCACCAGCCGGGTTCCGGGTCAGGGTTCGGGGTTCGGGGTCTGGGGAAGGCCGCACACAGAGGAGAGGAGACTCTAGAGAAGATTTAAGGTGGGAAATGGGGTTCAGGCGTGGGCCCCCCTCAGGGGAGGACTGCTCCTCGCTCCGGCTTCTCTGTCCCTTTTATTAAGATTAAAATGATCGGATCCACCCGTGTCCCCCGGGCAGGAGGCTCCAACCACAGCCGGTCAGTGACGTGGGACTGAGAGGTGGGGCTGCTTCAGCTGCCAGCGTCCGGTCATTGGCGCTGACCCCGCAGAGCCCGGTGCGTCTCCCTCTGCGTCCGCCCCAGAACGTGCTCCCCCGGGGCCCCTGGACTCCCCGCTCCGTGTCCCCCTCACCAGGCCCTGGTCCCGGGGGTGCCGTCCCTGTCCCGCCCCCTCCTGTCCGGGAGCTGGGGTCCCAGTGACTCCGTTGTGACTGAAAAAAATCACAAACCACCTCTCCTACGGAGACAACATAGACTGAGTGTGGAGCATGTCATGCCGTTTCCACGTGAATGAGGAAACCAGTCACGAGGCAAAGCTGGACCCAAAGGCACGAGTTCACCACAATGTGGATTCCCTCCTGAGCACAAGGGGAGGCTACAGGAAAGAGTAATTTTTGAGTTTTTGAAAAACAGTGATTCATGTCTAACAGGGGAGGAACCGCGTATGAAAATAAACACCGAGTCCTGACAATCAGGGGACTCGCCTCCTGGGCACAGAGGCTGCTCCGGACCGGACCCTGGGCAGCACGTTCCCTGAGTGACAGCGGCTCTGGGCCCAGTCTGTGCTGACCCAGCCGCCCTCCCTCTCTGCATCTCCTGGAGCCTCAGTCAGACTCACCTGCACCCTGAGAAGTGACATCGGTGTTGGCAGCTACCACATGTACTGGTACCAGCAGAAGCCGGGGAGCCGTCCCCGGTATCTCCTGAGATTCTACTCAGACTCCAATAAGCACCAGGGCTCGGGGGTCCCCAGCCGCTTCTCTGGATCCAAAGACGCCTCGGCCAACGCGGGGCTCCTGACCATCTCGGGGCTGCAGCCTGAGGACGAGGCTGACTATTACTGTAAGATCTGGTACAATAATGCTCCCCACAGTGACACAAGCAGATGGGGAAGTGCGACAAAAACCTCGCCCTCCCAGAGTCTGATTTCACAACGTCCGACCCTGTTAACATGACGTCCAATCCTGCCACTTGGGGAGCGTTACAAATCAGGACTTCCCTGCCCCCCACTTTTCTGCAACTAGAATCTCACTGGATTTTACTGGTCTGGGATGGATCTTGTTCCTCGTCCTCCCGGTCGCTGTCATGGGCAGCCAAGGCTGAAACCCACAGCACTAACCAAAGAAAGGTGGTCAGTGCCCCCAACCAGCCCCAGAATGATGACGAGACGCCCCCACCCCGAGCCTGGTACCCCACCCCGAGCCTGGTACCCTCCAAGCTCTGGCCTCTCGGAGCACAAACAGAAGATGGGTTCAGCGTGATGATGGGTTTAACGTGAGAAACTTCCGGGCTCAGGCAGACAGCGGCCCGAGCCCCCCATACCAACCAGTGAGAAGGGTTATAACGGGGCGTTCTTTATGTTTATTATCATGTCCTTGAAGCACAGTGGCCTAATGACACTGTCAGCAGAGACGTAACTATGCACCCATGTCACCTCATGTTGCCAGCATGAATTCTGACCCTCAGTCAACCTGTTGTTTTTTGTCTTTCATCCTTGCACAATTTACACAATTGGAAAAGAAACGTGGAGCATTTTTAAATTGTTCCATGAACCGTGAGGGTGACCTTTCCAAAGGATACTCTGAGACTCGCACACCTGCCTGGTCCCAGGAGGGAGGACCTCACCTGGTGGACGCTCAGCAGTCCAGGGGGCAGGGGCAGGGGAGGGGCTGGAGGGGCTTAAAGGAGTGGTAGTTCCCGCGGCGACCAGCAGGGGCCGCTGTGAGACCGGCTCTGGGGTCAGCCTGGGCCTGGTCCCTCAGGAGGCAGCAGGGCAGGGTCAGGCTTCCTGTGAGGCCTGGGCAGGCGCGTCCTCTCCGGGAGGGTGGGCGTCCCTGCACGTGGCTGCGTGCCCCTCCAGCACCTGCTGCCTGCCAGCCCCACCCACGGGGACCAGTGCACCCACAGGGCTGCCCTCCCTGCTCAGGGGCCTGAGACCCTGGGGCAGAGAGAGAGGGTGGGGGCACATTTGCATGAGCAGCCCCTTTCTGTGCCAGGGAGGGGATAAGAGGCCCGGACAGCCCAGCCCCACTGTGAGCTCAGGGCTGTGAGCACCATGGCCTGGACTCCTCTGCTCCTGGCGCTCCTCTCTCACTGCACAGGTAGGGCCAGGCCTGGGCCCCAGCTCCTTCCCTTCCTGCTCGGTCTCCTGGGCACCTGCCCCTGGTCCCTGCCCCTCACTGACAGGTGTCTGTGTCTGCAGGGTCCCTCTCCCAGCCTGTGCTGACCCAGCCGCCCTCCCTCTCTGCATCTCCGGGAGCCACAGTCACAATCACCTGCACCCTGAGCAGCGGCTCCGATGTTGGCAACTACAGGATATACTGGCACCAGCAGAAGCCAGGGGGCCCTCCCCGGTACCTCCTGTACTACCACACAGAGTCCAGCAAGCACCAGGGCTCCGGGGTCCCCAGCCGCTTCTCTGGATCCAAAGATGCCTCGGCCAATGCGGGGCTCCTGACCATCTCGGGGCTGCAGGCTGAGGACGAGGCTCACTATTACTGTGCGACGTACCATAGCAGTGGGGGCAGCTTTAGTTACCCACAGTGACTCAGAGGACGGGGAAGTGAGACCAAAACCCCCGGCCCCGAGGCGGTGGCTCTGAGCCTCCCTTCAGCGAGGAGCGTCTGGGGGCCTCTGTCAGCGGCTCCTCTGCAGGGACCTGTGTCCCGGGAGGAGGGAGGTCACACTCGATGGAGCCGCAGCACAGGCGTCCCAGGAGCACACGGGGGGTCACGGAGCCCGCCCTCCACCCCGTGTCGGGGAATTCTAAGAAGGGACATTTCTGGGTCAGAGTCTCAGCTCCTCCCTCCTGTTGTGTGCTGTCTGCTCCTCCCCAGAGCTCTTCCCTCCTGGCCCTTCTGGGCCCCAGTGTGTGGGGAGTGGCTCCCCGACAGCAGTCCTCTGACACCAGGTGATGTCCCCCAACAGCACTCAGGGCTCCCCCATCTGCCCGGAGACGGGGTCAGACCCGCAGTTAAAGGGCCAGTCCCCCCGATGCCCGCAGGTCAGGTGCCAATCACAGGCAGGAGGTCCCAGGATTCACACATCTCCTTTGATATCAGTTGAGGTTCCCATAATTCCTTTCGTGAGTTCCATAAATTTGCTATCTGCACCTGAGCCCTCTCCCCTTTAATGGAATGGGGCGCAGGTGAGGGGCTCCCCAGCTTCTCATCATCCTCCCGGCCTCTCCCGTGGCCCGCCCTCACCCGGGAGTCCACCCAGCGCCCCCTCATCACCCACAGGCCCGCCTGTCCCCCAGGGAGAGACAAGGGTCTCAGGAGCCTGTGCCGGGGCCAGGGCCGAGACCAGCGTGTGTTTCCTGTCATCTCACAATCTGTGTCTGCACCCACACATGGTCCCCCAGACAGCCATGCTCCCCACACATTCCTGTCACGTGTGGGAACCTGTGTGACTACTGACCCGTCCCATGTGACATGTCCGTGTTCACCCTGGTCATGGGCACAGCCTCCTCCTCCTCTGAACAAACCACAGGAGGCTGGTCCCAACCAGCACGGACTCTCAGTCCCCCCTCCCTGCCCTCCTCCCTCCTCTGCTGCTGCCCCCTCCCCTCCTCCCACCCTCAGAGTTCTCAGGTCTTAGGTCAAAGGTCATCCTTCATGAGGATTCAGAGACAAATAACAAGTTCCCGCTGTGGTTTCCATTCAGTGAGGATGTGAGGGCGTCTTCGTTCACCTGGGAAAACACTCCCCAAATCCACACACACAGCATGATCTCCCATTTGTCACAAAATAGGACAACGAGTCAGAAAGCACAGGAGGTAAAGTTTTATTTAAAATACAAACAATTGCCCACACCTGAGAAAATCCCAACAAGACACACAGGGCACAGCTATGCAGATCTCCACACACGTGATAAGAGTCAGTCCCGGAATGAGTGAGCTGTGGCTCCTCCCACTGGCCCAGGGGAGGCCTGCAAACGCCCTGATGCTTAGGGCTCAGTCCCCTCAGACCTCTGTGGACCGGCACGTGCACCCCATGACGGGGAAGGTCTGGAGAGATGTCCCCCTCTGACCTGGGTCCTGAGTGTGTTCCCAGAAGGTTCCCTGAGCAGCCCTCTGAGTCCCGGTCACCAGAGGGCGGTGACCCTGGCCCGGGACGTGGGACAGGAGGGTCCCTGTGCACTCACGTGTGCACCATCTTCCCTGGAGGGGAGGCCATATCCCTCTGTCCTCGGGGGACCTGATGGCGCCTCCCACAGGCGGGACTCCTCCTGGGAGGGAGGCTGCAGGGAGCGCTACAGGCATCAGGGCCCAGGACCTGGGACCCGGGCAGGGTGTGTGGCCACAGACAGTCCCCTCTGAGCTGCAGGTGCAGCTGGGCTCTCAGGGCTTTGGGCCAAGGGCAGGTGTGTGCTGCTACCAGCAGGGGGCGCTGTGGGACCACCCTGTGGTCCCAATGCAGCTGCCCATTAAAGACCCTTAACTCACAGGAGCCTGGGCCTGTGGCTGGGCCCTGTGCGCCCTGATGGGGAGCAGCTGTGTCTGTGCTGGCAGCGCCCCCTGAGCAATAGCCTCTGTGAGGTCTCAGCAGGTGCTTCCTCCCAGGGCCCCCCAAGGCCTGGGCCCCCCTCCATACCCCTCAGTCTGGGGTGTGAGCTGAGCTGCAGCCCCAGGGCCCAGGGAGGGGCTGGGCAGTCCCTGGAGGAACCCCCATTTGCATGGCAGCCCCTCCCCTGGCAGAGGGCGGGGGAGAAAAGGAGGCCTGGGCAGCCCAGCCCCACTGTGGGCTCAGGGCTGTGAGCACCATGGCCTGGACTCCTCTGCTCCTGGCGCTCCTCTCTCACTGCACAGGTAGGGCCAGGCCTGGGCCAAGGCTCCTTCCCTTCCTGCTCGGTCTCCTGGGCACCTACCCCTGGTCCCTGCCCCTCACTGACAGGTGTCTGTGTCTGCAGGGTCCCTGTCCCAGCCTGTGCTGACCCAGCCGCCCTCCCTCTCTGCATCTCCCGGAGCCACAGTCAGACTCACCTGCACCTTGAGCAGCGGCTACAATGTTGGCAGCTACAGGATAAGTTGGCAGCAGCAGAAGCCAGAGGGCCCTCCCCGGTATCTCCTGAATTACCACACAGACTCAGACAAGGGCCAGGGCTCTGGGGTCCCCAGCCGCTTCTCTGGATCCAAAGACGCCTCGGCCAATGCGGGGCTCCTGACCATCTCGGGGCTGCAGCCTGAGGACGAGGCTGACTATTACTGTCTCACATGGGACAGCAGCGTTAAGACTTACACAGTGGTGCAGACCCACAGGGAAGTGAGACAAAAACCTCCTCTCCGCGCTCCTGGCCTGACCTGGGCCCCAGCTGGCGGCTCTGCCAGTTCTGGCTCAGCCCCGACTGTGCTGGTCGGTGTCCCTCTGGCACCGGTTTGGCTCGGACCCGTGGTCCTGACAGGGTCCCAGCGGTGACGTAGGTCCGCGTTCCCATGGATCTGTGACTCAGGTCCTGTGTGCCGTGCTCATGCTCTCACAGGGACATTCCTCAGGGAGAACGGTTCCCATGGAGACGTTTGAGGAGGTGGAGTCAGACCCATTAGGACACCGCTGTGCACCCGGGTCCCTCCATGTCTCCTCCTCCTCCTCCTCCTCCTCCTCCTCCTCCTTGTCCAGGGACCTGGGAACAGACACACAGCAAGGCCTGTGCCCTGGCCGAGGCAGCAGCACTGGCTGGAAAGGCGGCATTTGGATCCCTCAGCTCCGGGGACATCCCATCAGCACTCTGCACCCACTGACACAGCCACACCCTCAGGACATGGGTCCTCAGCCCGGCCGGCGTGGCTCAGTGTTTGAGCATTGACCTGTGAACCAGGAGGTCGGGGCTGTATTCCGGGTCAGGGCACAGGCCCAGGTTTCAGGCTTGATCACCAGCCGGGCGTGTGCAGGAGGCAGCCTGTCGATGATCCTGCCTCATCCTTGATGTTTCTGTCTCTCTCTGCCTCTTCCTTCCTCTCGGACATCAATAAAAATATATTTAAAGCAGAAAGGGCCGCAACCGGTTTGGCTCAGTGGTAGAGCGTTAGCCTGCGGACTGAAAGGTCCCAGGTTCGATTCTGGTCAGGGGCATGTACATTGGTTGCGGGCACATACCCGGTAGGGGGTGTGCAAGAGGCAGCTGGTCGATGTTTCTCTCTCATCGACGTTTCTAGCTCGCTATCTCTCTCCCTTCCTCTCTGTAAAATATCAATAAAATATATTTTTTAAAGCAGAAAGGAGCGTTGGTTCCCATTTGGGCTCCATGTCAGCCACCGCAGAGGCCTGGTCACCGCTGGAGGACGAGGCTGAGCATCACTGACCAGCCCCCCAGGCCCCGCCTCCTCCCAGCACCGCCCCGGGGAGGAGGCCCTTCCTGGGCTCCCCTCTCTCCGGAGGAGCCGCCTCAGGTGGAATCCTCCTCCTCCTCATCATCGGCACAGCTGAGAGTGATCCTTAAGGAGCACAAGAGACGTGGGCTGGGAGCTCACCTCCTCGCTGTCCTCCCATCCGCACCCGGGGTCAGCGGGAGGTCACAGGTCCTGGCAGCTTCCCCGGGGCAGCACACACAGAATGGGCTCAGCTGAGTCCCTAGGACAGGGGCAGTGGGCAGAGCAGTGGGAAGGCAGAGGTGGTCTCTCATGGGCTCTGGTACCCATGTCACTCAATGCTGTGTCTGGGCCTGGACACTAGAGGGCGCCCTGGGCTCACTCCTGAGGAAGCTGTGGGGTCTGACCTGGGGCCAAACTCCAGCAGCACCTGGTGCACCTGCTCAGGACTCACAGCTGTGGTCCCTTAGCAACTGGCCCCCCACAGCCCCCCCTGACTCCCCCAGGGCCCTCCTCAGACAGAGGCACCTGCCCCAGGCCCAGGGAGGACCAAATAAATGGGGTCTCATTTGCATAAAAGGACCCTCCCCCCCGCAGACTGTGAAGAGGGAAGGAGAGATGTGGGGAGCTCTGCTTCAGCTGTGGGCACAGGAGGCAGCACTTGGGGATGACCTCCACCATGGCCTGGACCCCCCTCCTCCTCACCCTCCTGGCTCACTGCACAGGTGACTGGAGAGGGGACAGGGGAAGGGGCCTGGGGAAGACACATGGGCCCTGCCTCCTCCTCTGGTCTCCAGACCCAGACTCACCCTCTCTGTGTCTCCCCTCTTCCAGGGTCCTGGGCCCAGTCTGTGCTGACCCAGCCAGCCTCAGTGTCGGGGTCCCCGGGCCAGAGGGTCACCATCTCCTGCACTGGAACCAGCAGCAACATTGGGGCTGGTTACTATGTGCACTGGTACCAGCAGCTCTTGGGAAAGGCCCCCAAACTCCTCATCTATGAGGATAGCAACCAACCCTCAGGGGTCTCGGACCGATTCTCTGGCTCCAGCTCTGGCAGTTCGGCCACCCTGACCATCACGGGGCTGCAGGCTGAGGACGAGGCCGATTATCACTGTGAGTCCTATGATGACACTCTCGATGCTCCCACAGTGCCCCAGGCCTGTGGGGAAGTGAGACAAAAACCCGCTGTGCCCCTGCAGTGGGTCCCGGGCAGCCCCATCCTCTGATCAGGTGGCTGTGTCTTTGCGGGGCGGCTAGAAACTGGGGTCTGAGCCCCTCACCCCCAGGGGACTGTGTCTGCAAACTCTGTCTCACCCTGTGACCTGCCTGTCAGGCTGCCCGTGGCAGCAGCACACGTGTGCGTGTCTCAGCCTGAGCGGACCTTCCTGGGCCTCAGGGGGCGGCTGCCTGTGCGGCCAGGACGGGGCAGGGCAGACCCGGGTCCCCGAGTCCGGCTGTGCCTACATCAGAGCCCCTCAGGGGGGGCCCCGTGAGTGTGCTGTGACCTGGGGCTCCCCACCCAGCCTGGGCCCATCCAGCCGGAGAGCAGGCCTGTGTGTCCCTGACCCACTCCCGGGGGCACGTCCGGCAGCTCGGGCTCCGGGAGCCCCCCTCGGCGGGCCCCGAGGCCCAGGCTGCCTGTCCCCCTCCTGTGCCCGCACCCCCGTGCCACCCAGAGCCCGTCCCGCAGGGCTGAGGCCACAGGGAGCCCTGCCCACCTGCCAGGAGGGGCCCCAGCTCCTGCCCTCAGGCTCCGCCTGTGGCTCTGCTTCCCCTGCTCCCGCCCCCTCCACCCCCACAGGCCAGGCCCCAGGGCCGCCCCTGAGCATGAGGGGCCTCCTCCCCCTGCCCTCAGGGGCCTCCCAGCCCCTCTCCCTGGACACAGGCTGACACCACCCAGAGCCCCTCCCCGTCAGCCGGAATCCTGAGCCTCTTTGCCCTGCACCCCCAGGTCTGAGCTGGGGACCACCTGGGGTCACCTCAGGCCTGAACCCCGACGAGGGGGCCTGCGTCTCTATCAGGGTCACTGACTCGTGTCCGGCCCCCACCCCCAGCCGTGCCCCCTCCTCCCGGACGCTCAGCAGCAGCGGCTGAGGCTCTGCCCACGGAGAGGTCCCTCAGTCCCGCTGCCAGGCCCGGGGTCTCAGGCTGCAAAGCCCATGGGGCCCTGGGGGCGGCCGCTGTCCAGCCCCTCAGTGCTGAACCCGCCCTCCCTCCTCCCGGAGCTCCTGCCTGCTCCTCTCGGACCCTGAGCCAGGAGGGGGAGGGCCCCGTGTCTGCGCCCGGGCTCTGGGGGCCCCTCCTCCGCCTCGGGGGCTCCCGTGTGGGTGGGAGTGTCCGTCCCCACGGCTGCCGGCCCCCCGCACCCGCTCAGCCTCCGCCGGGGAGGAGGACGCGTGCACGGAGCGCGGGCAGGGGGTGTGCAAGCATGCACACACATGTGAGCACACGGGGGCCACACGGCACACGGAGAGCAGAACACGCAGACGTCGGCATACACAGGCGTTTCCTGAAACTTAAAAACCCCACGAGCTCCAGGCCCCACCGGCCCCTGTGAGGCCGCCCCACTGATGGTGGTTCTATACTGAGTCCCCGGCCCGGTCCGGTCTCCATGGAAACCTGGAAGGTCCGCAGGGTGTGAGATGTTTGCTGCAGGGTCCTCCTCTGAACGCGACCCTGAGGGGTTTCTGGAACATTCCTCTCTCCCCCAGGGGCCTGCTCAGCCCCAGGAGCCCCGCCCCCGGAGCAGCGCCCTCCCCTGTGACCCGCACAGAGGCTCCTGTGTGTTTCTTGGGCAGCATCTTCCCTGGAGAGAAACCCCGTCCCTGTGTCGCTGGTGAGTGTGTGAGCGCCTCCCACAGACGCTCCCCGGAGAGCGCACTGCTCCGGCCACCAACACAGAGAGTCAGACCGCGGGGTCTGGGCTCGGACCCTGGGGTGGGAGGAGGGACAGAGACCTGGGAGCCCACAGCCAGCTGAGCTCTCAGGGCTTTGGGGCAGGGGAGGGTGTGACCTCCCGCCAGCAGGGGGCGCTGTGAGACTGCAGGTGACCAGCTCACAGCTGTTCCCTGAGACCTGCCCACACAGGCCCCTGCACTGGGGGCTCCCTGCTGTCCTTGGGGGCCTGGCACCGCCCCCTGAGCCGGCACCTGTGTGTGGTCTCAGCAGGTGCTTCCTCCCAGGGCCCCCCAAGGGCTGAGCCCCCCTCCATGACCCTCAGTCTGGGGTGTGAGCTGAGCTGCAGCCCCAGGGCCCAGGGAGGGGCTGGGCAGTCCCTGGAGGGACCCCCATTTGCATGGCAGCCCCTCCCCTGGCAGAGGGCGGGGGAGAAAAGGAGGCCTGGGCAGCCCAGCCCCACTGTGGGCTCAGGGCTGTGAGCACCATGGCCTGGACTCCTCTGCTCCTGGCGCTCCTCTCTCACTGCACAGGTAGGGCTAGGCCTGGGCCCCGGCTCCTTCCCTTCCTGCTCGGTCTCCTGGGCACCTGCCCCTGGTCCCTGCCCCTCACTGACAGGTGTCTGTGTCTGCAGGGTCCCTCTCCCAGCCTGTGCTGACCCAGCCGCCCTCCCTCTCTGCATCTCCGGGAGCCACTGTCACACTCACCTGCACCCTGAGCCGCGGCTCCCCTATTGGTGGATACTGGGTTAACTGGCACCTGCAGGAGCCTGGAAGCCGTCCCCGGTACCTCCTGTACTACCACTCAGACCCCTATAAAGGCCAGGACTCCTGGGTCCCCAGCCGCTTCTCTGGATCCAAAGACGCCTCGGCCAACGCGGGGCTCCTGACCATCTCGGGGCTGCAGCCTGAGGACGAGGGAAACTATTACTGTCACCTGTGGGATGAAAACCATAAAACTTACACAGTGGTGCAGACCCAGAGGGAAGTGAGACAAAAACCTCCTCTCCGCGCTCCTGGCCTGACCTGGGCCCCAGCTGGCGGCTCTGCCAGTTCTGGCTCAGCCCTGACTGTGCTGCTCGGTGTCCCTCCGGCACCGGGTGATCCTCGGACCCGAGGTCCTGACAGGGTCCCAGCGGTGACGTCAGGTCCGCGTTCCCATGGATCTGTGGCTCAGGTCCTGTGTGCCGTGCTCACGCTCTCACAGGGACATTCCTCAGGGAGAACGGTTCCCATGGAGACGTGTGAGGAGGTGGAGTCAGATCCATTAGGACCCTGCTGTGCACCCAGGTCCCTGCATGTCCCCTCCTCCTTCTCCTCCTCCTCCTCCTCCTCCTCCTCCTCCTCCTCCTCCTCCAGGGTCAGGACACAGGACACACAGCAAGGCCTGTGCCCTGGCTGAGGGAGCATTACTGGCTGGAAAGGCGGCATTTGGATCCCTCAGCTCCGGGGACATCCCATCAGCACTCTGCACCCACTGACACAGCCACACCCTCAGGACATGGGGTCCTCAGCCCGGCCGGCGTGGCTCAGGGGCTGAGCATCGACCTATGAACCAGGAGGTCAGGGCTGTATTCCGGGTCAGGGCACAGGCCCAGGTTTCAGGCTTGATCACCAGCCGGGCGTGTGCAGGAGGCAGCCTGTCGATGATCCTGCCTCATCCTTGATGCTTCTGTCTCTCTGCCTCTTCCTTCCTCTCTGACATCCATACAAATATATTTAAAGCAGAAAGGAGCGTTGGTTCCCAATTGGGCTCCATGTCAGCCACCGCAGAGGCCTGGTCCCCGCTGGAGGACGAGGCTGAGCATCACTGACCAGCCCCCCAGGCCCCGCCTCCTCCCAGCACCGCCCCGGGGAGGAGGCCCTTCCTGGGCCCCCGTCTCTCTGGAGGAGCCGCCTCCAGGTGGAATCCTCCTCCTCCTCCTCATCATCATCACAGCTGAGAGGGTTCCTTAAGGAGCACAAGAGACTTGGGCTGGGAGCTCACCTCCTCGCTGTCCTCCCACCCGCACCGGGGTCAGCGGGAGGTCACAGGTTCTGGCAGCTTCCCCGGGGGCAGCACATACAGAATGAGCCCAGCTGAGTCCCTGCAGGAGGGACGGTCACTGTCCTCACCCCAAGGTCAGGGGCGCCCCCTGCAGCCTTGGGCGGGAGGCCTGTGGGACACTGTGGTGGGTGCAGGCCCTGCTCTGAGGCGGGTCCATCCTGGAACCAGAAGGAGGGTCATCGGGGCTTCCCCAGGGTTTCCTCCAGGGGCCTGGGCAGGAAGGCTGGGTCTCAGGTCTCACCCGCATCCCATGGCTGTGTTCTTAAAGGGCCACACTGATGATCGCAAAAAATGCCCCCAAAAAGGCATGGATGGCTTCCTGTGTGGCTTTTCCCCTCCATCGATCTGCCCGTGTCCCACCCACACAGGCACTCAGTGTCCTCAGCTCTTTGTGTGGCCATTGCATGGGGACCAGGAAGAGATTGCTCTCCCCAAAGCCACACCCACCAAAGCCACGCCCACCGCACCCCAAAGGGCCCGCCCAGAAGACACTGCATTGCCAGTGACACCCCCTTCCTCAGAGGGAGGAGCCCCCAAGAGCCCCCGACAGCCCCCGACAGCCCCCGACCACCCTGACGGCCCCCGACAGCACCTGACAGCACCCCACAACCGCCGACAGCCCCCGACAGCCCCCGAAGGCCGACAGCCCCCGGCCTCGGACAGCACCGGATAGCCCCTATCGCCCCGGATAGCATCCGCTCGCTGACTACTCCCGACAGCCCCCGAAAACCCCCGACAGCCACCGAAAGCACCCGACTGGCCACGACAGCCCACGACTGCTCCCGACAGCCTCAGACAGCCACCGACAGCACCGGATTGGCCACGACAGCTTCCGAGAGTACACGACAGCCCCCGACTGCCCCCGACAACACCCGACTGGCTACGACAGCCTCCGAAAGCCCAGGAATGCCCCGGACAGCCCCCTACAGCCCCCTACAGCCCCCGACAGCCCCCGACAGCCCCCGACAGCCCCCGACACCACCGCAGGCCGACAGCCCCCGGCCTCGGACAGCACCGGATAGCCCCTACCGCGCCGGATAGTCTCCGACCGCCGACCACTCCCGACAGCCCCCGAAAGCCCCGGACAGCCCACAGAGACGGGCTCAGGGAGTGACATGCCTTTCCGGAGCCGCTCCATCTGTGAACGGGGATGAGGCCCAGGCTGCGTCCCAGCTCATGTCCCTTCTCCACCCCCAACCCCGTTAGCACCCTCAGCCCCCTGACAGCTCACGGGAGGGCTGGGTCACAGCTCCCTCTTCATGACCATGGGAGGCAGCATTTCTAACTCTCTCCAGAGCATCAGCTCTCAGTTACGTCCCTGCTGGCACCCCCACGGCTGGGCCAGGAGGAGACGCTGCAGTGAGCGCCACTGTCTGTGCCAGTCAGACCAAGAGGTGGGGACAGGGACAGGGACCTGGGGAGCAGCAGACACCAGCTGGGCCTCAGGGCTTTGGACCAGGGCGATGTAGTGTGTCCTGTGTCCAGCAGGGGGCGCTGTGGGATCGCCCTGTGGCCCCCACACAGCTGCTCACTGAGGACTTTCCACTCACAGGACCCTGGGCCTGGGGGCTGGGCCCTGTGCGCCCGGATGGGGAGCAGCTGTGCCTGTGCTGGCAGCGCCCCCAGAGCAATAGCCTCTGTGTGGTCTCGGCAGGTGCTTCCTCCCAGGGCCCCCCAAGGGCTGAGCCCCCCCTCCATGACCCTCAGTCTGGGGTGTGAGCTGAGCTGCAGCCCCAGGGCCCAGGGAGGGGCTGGGCAGTCCCTGGAGGGACCCCCATTTGCATGGCAGCCCCTCCCCTGGCAGAGGGCGGGGGAGAAAAGGAGGCCTGGGCAGCCCAGCCCCACTGTGGGCTCAGGGCTGAGAGCACCATGGCCTGGACTCCTCTGCTCCTGGCGCTCCTCTCTCACTGCACAGGTAGGGCCAGGCCTGGGCCCGGGCTCCTTCCCTTCCTGCTCGGTCTCCTGGGCACCTGCCCCTGGTCCCTGCCCCTCAGTGACCGGTGTCTGTGTCTGCAGGGTCCCTGTCCCAGCCTGTGCTGACCCAGCCGCCCTCCCTCTCTGCATCTCCGGGAGCCACGGCCACGCTCACCTGCACCCTGAGCAGCGGCTACAATGTTGGCAGCTACTACATATTCTGGTACCAGCAGAAGCCAGAGAGCCCTCCCCGGTATCTCCTGAATTACTACTCAGACTCAGACAAGGGCCACGGCTCCGGGGTCCCCAGCCGCTTCTCTGGATCCAAAGACGCCTCGGCCAATGCGGGGATCCTGACCATCTCGGGGCTGCAGCCTGAGGACGAGGCTGACTATTACTGCGCTACAGCTCATGGCAGTGGGAGCAGCTTCCATTACCCACAGTGACTCAGAGGACAGGGAAGTGAGACAAAAACCCCTGGTCCCAGGTGGTGGCTGTGAGCCTCCCTTCAGCGAGGAGCTCTCTGGGGGCTTCTGTCAGCGGCTCCTCTGCAGGGACCTGTGTCCCGGGAGGAGGGAGGTCACACTCGATGGAGCAGCAGCACAGGCGTCCCAGGAGCACACGGGGGGTCAGGGAGCCCCGCCCTCCACCCCGTTCGGGGGAATTCTAAGAAGGAACATTTCTGGGTCAGAGTCTCAGCTCCTCCCTCCTGTTGTGTGCTGTCTGCTCGTCCCCCAGAGCTCTTCCCTCCTGGCCCTTCTGGGCCCCAGTGTGTGGGGAGTGGCTCCCCGACAGCAGTTCTCTGACACCAGCCGATGTCCCCCAACAGCACTCAGTGCTCCCCCATCTGCCCGGAGACGGGGTCAGACCCGCAGTTAAAGGGCCAGTCCCCCCGATGCCCCCAGGTCAGGTGCCAATCACAGGCAGGAGGTCCCAGGATTCACACATCTCCTTTGATATCAGTTGTGGTTCCCATAATTCCTTTCGTGAGTTCCAAGAATTTGCTAACTGCACCTGAGCCCTCTGCCCTCTAATGGAATGGGGCTCAGGTGAGGGGCTCCCCAGCTTCTCATCCTCCCGGCCTCTCCCGTGGCCCATCCTCACCCGGGAACCCACCCAGTGCCCCCTCATCAGCCACAGGCCCGCCCGTCCCCCAGGGACAGACAAGGGTCTCAGGAGCCTGTGCCGGGGCCAGGGGCCGAGACCAGCGTGTGTTTCCTGTCATCTCACACACTGTGTCTGCACCCACACATGGTCCCCCAGACAGCCATGCTCCCCACACATTCCTGTCACGTGTGTGACCCTGTGTGACTCCTGACCCGTCCCATGTGACATGTCCGTGTTCACCCTGGTCATGGGCACAGCCTCCTCCTCCTCTGAACAAACCACAGGAGGCTGGTCCCAACCAGCACGGACTCTCAGTCCCCCTCCCTGCCCTCCTCCCTCCTCTGCTGCTGCCCCCTCCCCTCCTCTCACCCTCAGAGTTCTCAGGTCTTAGGACAAAGGTCATTCTTCATGAGGATTCAGAGACAAATAACAAGTTCCCGCTGTGGTTTCCATTCAGTGAGGGTGTGAGGGCGTCTGTGTTCACCTGCCCGGACATTCCCCAAATCCGCACACACAGCACAGTCTCCCCTTTGTCACAAAATAGGACAACTAGTCAAAAGCACAGGAGGTAAAGTTTTATTTAAAATACAAAAAATGTCAACACCTGAGAAAATCCCAAGAAGACACACAGGGCACAGCTATGCAGATCTCCACACACGTGATAAGAGTCAGTCCCGGAATGAGTGAGCTGTGGCTCCTCCCACAGGCCCAGGGGAGGCCTGCAAACGCCCTGATGCTTAGGGCTCAGTCCCCTCAGACCTCTGTGGACCTGCACGTGCACCCCATGACGGGGAAGGTCTGGAGAGACGTCCCCCTCTGACCTGGGTCCTGAGTGTGTTCCCGGGAGGTTCCCTGAGCAGCCCTCTGAGTCCCGGTCACCAGAGGGCGGTGACCCTGGGCCGGGAAGTGGGACAGGAGGGTCCCTGTGCACGCACGTGGGCACCATCTTCCCTGGAGGGGAGGCCACATCCCTCTGTCCTCGGGGGACCTGATGGAGCCTCCCACAGGCGGGACTCCTCCTGGGAGGGAGGCTGCAGGGAGCGCTACAGGCATCAGGGCCCAGGACCTGGGACCCGGGCAGGGTGTGTGGCCACAGACAGTCCCCTCTGAGCTGCAGGTGCAGCTGGGCTCTCAGGGCTTTGGGCCAAGGGCAGGTGTGTGCTGTCACCAGCAGGGGGCGCTGTGTGACCGCCCTGTGGTCCCAGTGCAGCTGCCCATTAAGGACCCTTAACTCACAGGAGCCTGGGCCTGTGGGTGGGCCCTGTGCTCAGTGATGTGGTGTCTCAGCAGGTGCTTCCTCCCAGGGCTCCCCAAGGTCTGAGCCCCCCTCCAGGCCCCTCAGTCTGGGGTGTGTGCTGAGCTGCAGCCCCAGGGCCCAGGGAGGGGCTGGGCAGTCCCTGGAGGGACCCCCATTTGCATGGCAGCCCCTCCTCTGGCAGAGGGCGGGGGAGAAAAGGAGGCCTGGGCAGCCCAGCCCCACTGTGGGCTCAGGGCTGAGAGCACCATGGCCTGGACTCCTCTGCTCCTGGTGCTCCTCTCTCACTGCACAGGTAGGGCCAGGCCTGGGCCCAGGCTCCGTCCCTTCCTGCTGGGTATCCTGGGGACCTGCCCCTGGTCCCTGCCCCTCACTGACAGGTGTCTGTGTCTGCAGGGTCCCTCTCCCAGTTTGCTGTGACTCAGCCGCCCTCCCTCTCTGCATCTCCGGGAGCCACGGCCAGACTCACCTGCACCCTGAGCAGCGGCTTCAGTGTTGGTGGATCCTGGATGTACTGGTACCAGCAGAAGCCAGGGAGCCGCCCCAGGTTCCTCCTGAGATTCTACTCAGACTCAGAGAAGAACCAGGGCTCCGGGGTCCCCAGCCGCTTCTCTGGATCCAAAGACACCTCGGCCAATGCGGGGCTCCTGACCATCTCGGGACTGCAGCCTGAGGATGAGGCTGACTATTACTGTCGCATATGGGACAGCAGCTCTAAGACTCACACAGTGGTGCAGACCCAGAGGGAAGTGAGACAAAAACCTCCTCTCCGCTCTCCTGGCCTGACATGGGCTCCTGCTGGCGCCTCTCAGTCCCCAACCCCCTCAGGACTCTCAGCACCACGAGGTCTCCCGTGAGGCTCGGTCACAGCTGACTTTGTGTGAACGTGTGAGGCAGCATTTCTGTCCCCAGGTCCTCACCTCCTTGTTCGGGGAGAATCCATGTCAGACCCGATACTTCCGACCAAAGGGCTTCCCCTCTGCCTCCTCCTCCCCCCAGACCCTCCCGGCTCCTCCGGGTCCTTCCTCCTTCCGCCCTCGGAGGGTTTTCTGGCCCAGAGTCCGGGAGAGCCTCCCTGTGCCTCAGCCGCATGCAGCTCCGCCTCCTCTCCTCCTCCCACAGTGTTCTCTCCCTCCACAGGGCTCCCTCCCTCCTGGGCTGCTCTCCCGTCCCCGCTGCTCCCCAGCCCCCAGGTCCCCTCCTGGCTGGGGACACCTCCCGTCCTCTGGGTTCTTCTGTGGGGACTCCCCACGGATAGCCCTGTGGTCACGTCTCCACACGGACGTGAAAGGGCTCTGATTAGCAGAGAACGGCTCCCAGCGTCCCAGACAGGGACCCAGTGACCCCTCTATGTGACCTCTCAGAGAGCGGGAATGTTTGAGCATGCTTATGGCCTAAGAGAGAGGTGTCAGTGCTGATGCCGGGCCAGGCCTTGAGATGTGGTCTCCTGGCCCCTTCCCAGCACGGAGGCCTTCTTTCCTAGGTCACTGCGAGCTTTCTGAGGAACAGGATGACCCTGTGGATAACTTGGTCGTCAATGGCATGGACCTGACGTTGCTTGGTAAGAACTGTTTTGTCTTGTGTGGCTTCTTCTGCAAAAGCAGGATGAGGCTAATGGGCTTAAAAAATGGCCCCGCACACAGGGTCCGGGCTGCTCTCTGGGTTCCCTGCGTGGGGAGAGGCAGAGCAGCCAGCCGCCGGCTAATAAAGGCTTCCTGAATTTTAATTCGTTCAGGATTCCAGGGGTCATTCGCTTGCGTTCGCTCCACAACCCACCTACAAAGGATGTTCTGCTCAAAACAACGTCTGTGTCTTGGTCACGTCCCACTCCCTGTGTGAGCCTCTGCCACCACAGATCATGGGAACACGTTCTTCCAATCAGACCCAAGCACATGCTCCACTGACCAATGACAGTGACAGACTCCTGGGGATTCAGTCTCAGTGTTTGGAGGACATTGCCAGGGGGCACGTGACCAGCACGTGGCGCTGCGGCGCTGCCTTGGGTTCAGCCTGGGGCTCCCTCCCTCCCAGCTGGGGGGTCCCCGTGGCCTCTGGGCTGGGAGAGTCCCTACACCAAGTCAAGGAGGAAGGAAGGACAGGAATTCCTCTGTTTGTTGAAAACAGAACCGCTTCCCAGGACTCCTGAAACACAGGCTGACACGGAGCAGGTGACACAGGGGAAGGGGGCCCCACACCCAGAACGACATCAAGTCACGTCTGCAGCCAGGAAGCCGGCTCCGCTCCCCCTGGTCCACGGGACGCCCGAGCCCTTCCTCTGCACCACTCTCTGCCCCATCCGGTCCCCACAGGCTGGGGGGGCCTCGCCCGAGGTAACATGGCTGCTCCCGGGCCTGGAAGACGCCCCTGAGCGTGTTCCTGGAAATCCCTCCATCGGGACCTGAATAGCCCCAGGAGCCCTGCCAGCCAGATGGACGCCTCCTCACGTGTGATGTGGGATCAGGAGCTCACAGGGCACCAACTTGGCTATGACTTTGCTGGAGATGAAACCAATTTAATTTATCATTTAAACTTTGCTGGCACCTCCCACGGATGGGCCTCAGGATGAGACGCTGCAGTGAGCGCCCACCTCTGTGCCAGTCAGACCAGGATGTGGCCACTGGGACAGGGACCTGTCCAGCTGCTGACAAAGGGTGGCCTCAGGCTTTGGATCAGGGGGATGTAGTGTGTCCAGAGGCCAGCAGGTGGCGATGTGGGATCGCCCTGTGGCCCCCACACAGCTGCTCACTGAGGACTTTCCACTCACAGGAGCCTGGGCCTGGGGGCTGGGCCCTGTGCGCCCTGATGGGGAGCAGCTGTGTCTGTGCTGGCAGCGCCCCCTGAGCAATAGCCTCTGTGTGGTCTCAGCAGGTGCTTCCTCCCAGGGCCCCCCAAGAGCTGAGCCCCCCTCCATGGCCCTCAGTCTGGGGTGTGAGCTGAGCTGCAGCCCCAGGGCCCAGGGAGGGGCTGGGCAGTCCCTGGAGGGACCCCCATTTGCATGGCAGCCCCTCCCCTGGCAGAGGGCGGGGGAGAAAAGGAGGCCTGGGCAGCCCAGCCCCACTGTGGGCTCAGGGCTGAGAGCACCATGGCCTGGACTCCTCTGCTCCTGGCGCTCCTCTCTCACTGCACAGGTATGGCCAGGCCTGGGCCCAGGCTCCTTCCCTTCCTGCTGGGTTGCCTGGGTCCCTGCCCCTCACTGACAGGTGTCTGTGTCTGCAGGGTCCCTCTCCCAGCCTGTGCTGACCCAGCTTCCCTCCCTCTCTGCATCTCCGGGAGCCACAGCCACACTCACCTGCACCCTGAGTGGTATGTCCTATCCGTTTAGTGGTTTCTGGATAAACTGGTTCCAGCAGAAGCCAGGGAGCCCTCCCCGGTATCTCCTGGCATATAAATCAGACTCAGACAAGCACCAGGGCTCCGGGGTCCCCAGCCGCTTCTCTGGATCCAAAGACGCCTCGGCCAATGCGGGGCTCCTGACCATCTCGGGGCTGCAGCCTGAGGACGAGGCTGACTATTACTGTCTGAGTGGGGAAAACAATGTTTCTCACAGTGACACAGGCAGATGGGGAAGTGGGATAACAACCTCCACCTCCCCAGAGTCTGGGGGCCTAACAACTGAACCTGCTGAAAAGACATCCATGTGCAAAGTATACGTGGAGCAGAAAGGGAGAGAGAGACACATTAATGATGAGAGCGATTCACTGAACAGCTGCCTCCTGCAGGCCCCACCCTGGGGATTGAGCCCATATCCCAGACGTGAGCTCTGAACAGGTATCAAACCGTGACCTCCTGGTTCCCAGGTCAATGCCCAACCACTGAGCCACCAGGCCCGGCCCATGGGTCCTCTGTGACCACCCGGGACTCCCAGTGGTCACGTGACTGAACACACCCGCTGCCACTGGGAGCCGCCAGGCCAGGGGCAGCTGGGGGAGCTCTGCCTCCTCTCCTGCAGGGCCACGGGGCCCCCGTCCCTGTGATGGGAACCGGGGGACCCCGCTCTCCCCGTTGTCTGTCTCCATGGGCTCAGCACCCCCTCTCCCTTTCTCCCTGGTCTCCTAACGCCACGGGGTCCCCCTGTCCCCGCTTTCCAAACCACGACTCAGCACTCCTGGCCGCATGACACGGACAACCCCGTCCCTCCTCTGTGACCCGGTCCCCGGGACCGCCCGCCCCCAGCTCAGACCCGAGGGACACGGCGTGTGCTCCGTCACCGCCCCGTCGGGGAGGGATGGGTGTGAGGTCTAAAGCAGGGTTTCCACGGCGCCTCCTCATCCTCCTCCATACGCCGATCCCCGAGTCCACGTCCCTGAGCCCACTTCTTCCTCAGAAATGAACACGCACCTCCGTGCCCACCCACAGTGATAGGAACCCCACCCCCTGAGCCCGGGGCCTCCCCGAGGGGAGCTGACCCCGGCAGGGGCTGGGCTCACACCCGCGTGACGGGCACCAGCTGGGGTCCGGGTCAGGGTTCTGGTTCGGGGTCTGGAGAAGGCCGCACACAGAGGAGAGGAGACTCGAGAAAATATTTAATGTGGGAATCGGGGGCCAGGCGGGGGCCCACCTCCAGGGGGAGGACTGCTCCTCGCTCCGGCTTCTCCGTCCCTTTTATTAAGATTAAAATGATAGGATCCACCCGTGTCCCCCGGGCAGGAGGCTCCAACCACAGCCCGTCAGTGACGTGGGACTGACAGGTGGGGCTGCTTCAGCCGCCAGCGTCCGGTCATTGGCGCTGACCCCGCAGAGCCCGGTGCGTCTCCCTCTGCGTCCGCCCCAGAACGTGCTCCCCCAGGTCCCCTGGACTCCCCGCTCCGTGTCCCCCTCACCAGGCCCTGGTCCCAGTGGTGCCATCCCTGTCCCGCCCCCTCCTGCCCGGGAGCTGGGGTCCCAGTGACTCGGTTGTGACTAAAAAAAATCACAAACCACCTCTCCTCCGGAGACAACATAGACTGAGTGTGGAGCATGTTATGCCGTTTCCACGTGAATGAGGAAACCAGTCACGAGGCAAAGCTGGACCCAAAGGCACGAGTTCACCACAATGTGGATTCCCTCCTGAGCACAAGGGGAGGCCACAGGAAAGAGTAATTTTTGAGTTTTAGAAAAACAGCGATTCATGTCTAACAGGGGAGGAACCGCATATGAAAACAACACCGAGTCCTGACAATCAGGGGACTCGCCTCCTGGGCACAGAGGCTGCTCCGGACCCGACCCTGGGCAGCACGTTCCCTGAGTGACCGCGGCTCAGGTCTGACCGTGACCGGACAGGGAGTCGGGCCCCGGCTCCCAGGAGGAGGCGGCGTGGAGCAGAGAGTGTCCTCAGGGGACGGGGAGGCCACCTCAGGGGGCACCTGGAGGCCCTGAGCCAGGGGGTCAGTGCCCAGAGCAGGGGAGGCAGGAGGTCCCTCCTGGGCCTTGGTCAGCAGGGGACACGGTGGTGCGTCCAGGCCTGGCCACCAGGGGGCGCGCGGGGACCGCTGCTGAAGGGCTGGGCCCCTCACAGCTGCAGCCTGGTCCCTGGCCCTGCCTGGTGCCCTGTGCTCAGGGCTCACAGCTGTGACCTTGTCACCCCCTGGGCCCCACCCAGCCCCACCCCTGCCCTCACCCTGCTGTCCTCAGGCACAGGGACCCCACCCAGGGCCCAGGGAGGATGAAGTAGATGGGGTCTCATTTGCATAAAAGGACCCTCCCTCCCGCAGACTGTGAAGAGGGAAGGAGAGAGGTGGGGAGCTCTGCTTCAGCTGTGGGCACAGGAGGCAGCACTCAGGGATGACCTCCACCATGGCCTGGGCCCCCCTCCTCCTCACCCTCCTGGCTCACTGCACAGGTGACTGGAGAGGGGACAGGGGAAGGGGCCTGGGGAAGACACATGGGCCCTGCCTCCTCCTCTGGTCTCCAGACACAGACTCACCCTCTCTGTGTCTCCCCTCTTCCAGGATCCTGGGCCCAGTCTGTGCTGACCCAGCCAGCCTCAGTGTCGGGGTCCCCGGGCCAGAGGGTCACCATCTCCTGCACGGGAAGCAGCTCCAACATTGGGAGTTACCATGTGTCCTGGCACCAGCAGCTCCCAGGAAAGGGCCCTAAATGCATCATCTACAGTAGTAGCAGTCGACCCTCAGGGGTCCCGGACCGATTCTCTGGCACCAGGTCTGGCAGCTCAGCCACCCTGACCATCACGGGGCTGCAGGCTGAGGATGAGGCCGATTATTACTGTTTATCATGGGATGATAGTCTGAGTGCTCCCACAGTGCTGCAGGCCTGTGGGGAAGTGAGACAAAAACCCCTCTGCTCTGGGAGGGGTGAGCCCTCCAGCAGCTGCCCGCTGGGCTCAGCCTGAGACCTGTGGCTTCTGCTGATTCCCTCGCTGAGGCCCTGGGCCCAGGTTCCTCCGGGGACCCTGCCTGGGGGTGAGCGGCCCCCTCCCCTCAGGCCTCAGTGTCACTCAGAGCAGGGCTCTCCCAGGCTCAGGGGCCTGAAGGAAGGGAAGGCCTCTCCCCACCAACCAAGGGGCCCAGGTCCCTCCCCCTGTGCTGGGCTCCCTGGTCCTGTGAGGCTGAGGTGAGTGACAGCTGGTCCGGGCCCGCCCCTGCCTGGGCTCAGCCCTGAGGCTGTGCTGGAAGGGCCACTGGCCCTGTTCCCACCCCATTCTGGTTTCCCCCCCTTTACCCAGCGCGGCTGGTGATTTGCCTTTGATTTTAAGCACAAGAATTGGCCATTCACAGCGATCAAACTGCAACCACCTTTCACCCAGAGCAGAAGGCACTGCGTTTCCAATGCTTTTCCACCAATACCTGGATCTGCAAATTTCATCAATGCATCATCCCAGAATTTTTTAAATCAGTCTTATGTGATTTTTACATATAATAACATTCATGCATTTAAAAAATGTATTTATTTTAGACAGGACGGGGCAGGTAGAGAGATACATCAATGCTGAGAGAGAATCATGGATCGGCTGCCTCCTGCATACCCCCTGAGGATCAAACCTGCAAACCAGGCATTTGCCCTCATTGGGAATCAAACCCTCACTTCCTGGTTCATAGGTGGATGCCCAACCATTGAGCAACGCTGGCCTGGCCTTACATGCATTTGAAGGTGGCTGAGTGGTGGCTGATATTTAAAGTTTTAAAATAAAGTCCTTCACAGCAATTACAAGTTTTAACCCCATTTCTACTCAGCATGACCTACACTGCGGGGCTCAGGTGAATGCCAACACATGATTGTGCCTTGAGAACAGACTCCTAGGAATGACCTCAACCCACGGTTCATGGAGAACGCTGGTGTCAGGAGAGGAAATATTGACAGAAAATGGAAGTTACCCATGACCACGGACCAGGAGAGCACAAGAGGGCTCCTCCCCACCACCTGCCCAGCCCCAGGGAGGGACCCCTTTCTCCTCGGGGCCCCTGGGACCCACGGGAAGGAGGCCCCCAGCCCCCAGAAATGAATCCCATACAAGACAGAGCCCAAGTCCCACACAGAAGGGGACGCACCTCCTCGGGGCTGTCCCTGCTCTGGCCCTGCCCTGAGCCCTGACCCGGGTCTGAGAGCTGGTGCAGGAGACGCCCCTTGAGTCCTGACCCCTGACCAGCCCAGGGAGCTGTGGTCAGACTCCCCCTGAGGACGCTGAGTAGAGACTGAAGATCCCCCGAGGTGATGGGGAGGCGACGGGAGGGGCCCCTTGGCCTGGCCCTAGGGCAGGGGCAGTGGGCAGAGCAGTGGGAAGGCAGAGGTGGTCTCTCATGGGTTCTGGTCCCCATGTCACTCAATGCTGTGTCTGGGTCTGGGCACTAGAGGGCGCCCTGGGCTCACTCCTGAGGAAGCTGTGGGGTTTGACCTGGGGCCAACCTCCAGCAGCACCTGGTGTCCCTGCTCAGGGCTCACAGCTGTGGTCCCTTAGCAACTGGCCCCACACAGCCCTGCCCTGAACTTCTGACAGAGGCACCTGCCCCAGGGGAAGGGAGGATCAAATAGATGGGGTCTCATTTGCATAAAAGGACCCTCCCTCCCGCAGACTATGAAGAGGGAAGGAGAGAGGTGGGGAGCTCTGCTTCAGCTGTGGGCACAGCAGGCAGCACTCAGGGATGACCTCCACCATGGCCTGGGCCCCCCTCCTCCTCACCCTCCTGGCTCACTGCACAGGTGACTGGAGAGGGGACAGGGGAAGGGGCCTGGGGAAGACACATGGGCCCTGCCTCCTCCTCTGGTCTCCAGACACAGACTCACCCTCTCTGTGTCTCCCCTCTTCCAGGATCCTGGGCCCAGTCTGTGCTGACCCAGCCAGCCTCAGTGTCGGGGAGCCCGGGCCAGAGGGTCACCATCTCCTGCACGGGAAGCAGCTCCAACATCGGGAGAAATAACTATGTGTCCTGGCACCAGCAGCTCCCAGGAAAGGGCCCCAAATGCGTCATCTATGGTACTAACAGTCGACCCTCAGGGGTCTCGGACCGATTCTCTGGCTCCAGGTCTGGAAACGTAGCCACCCTGACCATCACGGGGCTGCAGACTGAGGACGAGGCCGATTATTACTGCTCAGCATGGGACGATAGTCTGAATGCTCCCACAGTGCTGCAGGCCTTTGGGGAAGTGAGACAAAAACCCCTCTGCTCTGGGAGGGGTGAGCCCTCCAGCAGCTGCCCGCTGGGCTCAGCCTGAGACCTGTGGCTTCTGCTGATTCCCTGGCTGAGGCCCTGGGCCCAGGTTCCTCCGGGGACCCTGCCTGGGGGTGAGCGGCCCCCTCCCCTCAGGCCTCAGTGTCACTCAGAGCAGGGCTCTCCCAGGCTCAGGGGCCTGAAGGAAGGGAAGGCCTCTCCCCACCCACCCAGGGGCCCAGGTCCCTCCCCCTGGGCTGGGCTCCTCCAGGCACAGACTGCTGGCTGCTCACAGCTGTGAGTCCACGTGATGTTACTGATTTATTCACCTGCAGCCCCCAGAGGTTGTCAGCGAAAGTGGCCTGAGTTTGTGGCCCAGAGGCTGAGAGGCCCGTGTGCTGTGACCATAGGAAGCTGGGGTCTCTGCTTCCTCACTGTGCCCCCAGGCTGGTCACCCCGGGGCCTGAAGCTGTGGGTCTGCTGGTGACAAGGAGCTCTCTAGGAATGTGGCCTGTCATGCTGTTCCTGGGACGATGGAAGCTCCTAGAAACTCCTGGGGGGGAGGGGGGGGTTCCCTGGGCAGCGACTGGGGATCGCCAACCCGCAGGACCAGATCACAGCGGACAGCTCCCGCCTCCCCCTGAAATGGGAAGTGATGTCAGAACAACGTCTGTTCCCTCCTTTCACCCAGAGCAGAGGACACTGCGTTTCCAATGCTTTTCCACCGACACCTCGACACGCAATGGTTATCAATGTGCCTCCTCCTTGAATGTTTAAATCTGCCTTATTGTGACTTTACATAGAATAACTTACATGCATTTTAAGTTGGGTGACTGGTGTCTAATTTGTAAATTTCTAAAATAAAACCCTAGCACAGAAATGTAAAAATTCTGCCTGGAATTTTCTGCTCTGTTTTCTCCTTTCCTCTCAATAAATGTCAACATCTGTGCGTTCACAACAGACACCTAGGAGTGACCGCAATCCACAGTTCAAGGAGAACGATGGTGTCAGGAGGGGAAATATTGACAGAAAATGGAGGTTACCCATGACCACGGACCAGGAGAGCACATGAGGGCTCCTCCCCACCACCTGTCCAGCCCCAGGGAGGGGCCCCTTTCTCCTCGGGGCTCCTGGGACCCACGGGAAGGAGGCCCCCAGCGACCAGGTATGAATCCCAAACAGACAAAGCCCGCGTCACGCACAGAAAGGGACACACCTCCACGGGACTGTCCCTGCTCTGGTCGTGACCCGGGTCTGAGAGCTGACCAGCACAGGGAGCTGTGGTCAGCCTCCCCCTGAGGACGCTGAGTACAGACTGAAGATGCCCCAAGGTGATGGGGAGGTCACGGGGGGGGGGGACCCATGGCCTGGGCCTAGGGCAGGGGCAGTGGGCAGAGCAGGGGGAAGGCAGAGGTGGTCTCTCATGGGTTCTGGTCCCCATGTCACTCAATGCTGTGTCTGGGTCTGGGCACTAGAGGGCGCCCTGGGCTCACTCCTGAGGAAGCTGTGGGGTCTGACCTGGGGCCAACCTCCAGCAGCACCTGGTGGCCCTGCTCAGGGCTCACAGCTGTGGTCCCTTAGCAACTGGCCCCCCACAGCCCCCCCTGACTCCCCCAGGGCCCTCCTCAGACAGAGGCACCTGCCCCAGGCCCAGGGAGGGTCAAATAGATGGGGTCTCATTTGCATAAAAGGGCCCTCCCTCCCGCAGACTGTGAAGAGGGAAGGAGAGAGGTGGGGAGCTCTGCTTCAGCTGTGGGCACAGGAGGCAGCACTCAGGGATGACCTCCACCATGGCCTGGGCCCCCCTCCTCCTCACCCTCCTGGCTCACTGCACAGGTGACTGGAGAGGGGACAGGGGAAGGGGCCTGGGGAAGACACATGGGCCCTGCCTCCTCCTCTGGTCTCCAGACCCAGACTCACCCTCTCTGTGTCTCCCCTCTTCCAGGATCCTGGGCCCAGTTTGTGGTGACTCAGCCAGCCTCAGTGTCGGGGTCCCTGGGCCAGACGGTCACCATCTCCTGCACGGGAAGCAGCACCAACACTGGGGATGGTTACTATGTGTCCTGGTACCAGCAGCTCCCAGGAAAGACCCCCAAATGCATCATCTATGGTGATAGCAACCCACCCTCAGGGGTCCCAGACCGATTCTCTGCCTCCAAGTCTGGCAGCTCAGGCACCCTGACCATCTCGGGGCTGCAGGCTGAGGACGAGGCCGATTATTACTGCTCAGTCTGGGACAAGAGTCTCAAGGCTCGCACAGTGCTGCAGGCCTGTGGGGAAGTGAGACAAAAACCCGCCGTCCCTCTTGTAACAGGGTCCCCAGCAGACAAGCCCGCTGCTTCCTGTGCCTGCCCGGACCCGGACCCGGACCGGGGGCCTGAGACCCATTCAGCGAACTTAGTTCAGAAAACCTGTCCCATCCTTTCAATCCCGGCCCCTCCCTCCAGCCTTGGTTTCCTCAAGTGGAGCAGAAACCCGGGGCCGGGCAGGCTGCCCTGGGCAGAGGCCACGATGGGTCAGGGCAGGCCCAGGGCCCAGGGTCCCGCCGGTCTGAGTGGAGCACATGCATAGTGTCCACCAGGGGCCTCCAGTTCCCAGGAGCAGCCCCGCCCCAGCTCCCCTGTGGAGGCGGCCCCTGGGGTCCAGGTCCATGGGGGGCGTCACCGGGGTGAAGGCCCCCCTCTGCCTTTGTCCTCGCATCACCCCCACAGCTCCTCCCCCACAGAGGCACCCCCAGGTACAGGAGGCCGGGCCCTGTCAGCTGCGGGCACAGGGGCCTGAGGCGGGTTCCCTGGGGTCCCCTCAGCCCTGGGCTGTGGCCCAGGAAGCCAGCGTCTCCATCCTCGGCCAGGTCCCTGGTCCCAGAGGCTCGGAGCTGCCTCCTCCTCCCGATGGTCCCCGGGGAGCCGACCTCCGAGTCCCCGAGGCTCCCCGTCGCTGCTGGGCCGGGACCCGGGGCCGGGCGGGGTCAGGCCTGGGCTTTGGGCGTGACTGCTGACCATCCCATCCACGCCGAGGGCTAACCACTGAGCTCCCCCTGTGTCCTCGCACCGTCTAGAGGTTTGGGGTCATGCCGGCGCATCGTTTGGTGCCAGTCACAGGGCCCGGTCCTGGTGGCTGTGGGGCTGTCCTCCTCCCACCCGTTGGCTGGGATGCTGCTGTGGGGCCAAGTCTTCTGTCTGTGGAGCCAGTGAAGTTTCCATGTTGTAACGATCTCTGTTTCCATCCCTGTGTGTTTTTATTTTTATTATTTTTATTTTTTAATATATATTTTATTGATTTTTTACAGAGAGGAAGAGAGAGGGATAGAGAGTTAGAAACATCGATGAGTGAGAATCATCGATCAGCTGCCTCCTGCTCACCCCCTATTGGGGATGTGCCTCCAACCAACGTACATGCCCTTGACCGGAATGGAACCTGGGACCCTTCAGTCCACAGGCCGACGCTCTATCCGCTGAGCCACACCGGTTTCGGCCGTGTGTTTTTATTAGAAATAAGTTTTAGATTTGGTCAAAGCCTCTTTCAGAATATCAATTGAGATAATACGAGTTTATCTGTTGATCTAATAATGTGAGCTATCCATTCTACAGCATAAAAGGCTAACATGCAAATTCACCAAATGGTGGAATGACTGGTTGCTATAATGCGCACTGACCACCAGGGGGCAGACGCTCAAGGCAGGAGCTGTCCCCAGGTGGTCAGTGTCCTCCCACAGGGGGAGCACCGCTCAGCCAGGAGCCTGGCTCACAGCTGGCGAGCTCAGTGGCAGTGCCAGGAGCCTCCCTGTCTGTGGAAGCGGTAAGGAGCAGTGAGGAGGCGAGTGGCATAGAGCAATGGGTCCCTGACTGCGATTGGGATCCTGGACTGTAAGAGGGATGTCTGACTTCCAGTCTAGGGTTAATCCCTGGGTTTGGGCCTGAGCCGGCAGTCAGAGATCCCCCGATGGGTCCCATCCGGCCTGGGAGAGGGCGCAGGCAAGGCTGAGGGACCCTCCCCTCTCCCTGCTGCAGGAATTCCGTGCTCGGGGCCCCTGGCATGATCACTGATGTGTTATGACGTTGGGTTACATTTAAAATTTTATTATTATGAAGCAAAAACTTGTATCATTGGGATAAATCACTCGTCATAATAGTGCTGGGCCATCTGCTCATATTTCATTTTAAACATTTGTGGTAATATTTAAAGCCATAGGACCGTATTTTTCCATTCTGTATAACTTATGTGTAATCTGTGTTTATCAATATGAAAACAAAAACACGGTGACATCCTACTTACTTTTAAATGTTATTGAAAACTCTGTACCCGCTGAAACAGGTTTGGCTCTGTGAATAGAGCGTCGGCCCGCGGACTGAAAGGTCCCGGGTTCGATTCCAGTCAAGGGCACGGACCTTGGTTGTGGGCACATCCCCAGTAGGGGGTGTGCAAGAGGCAGCTGATCAATGATTCTCTCTCGTTGATGTTTCTAACTCTATCCCTCTCTCTTCCTCTTTGTAAAAAACAAATCAATAAAATATATTTTTTTAAAAAAGAAAAAAAGAAAAATCTGTACCCATTAAATTGGAGCATCTGATCTCAGAGGGTTTGGGAGCGTTCCCTGTGAAATGCCTGTATCTTATGCTGTTCAGTGGATGGTTCCATTACATTTTCTATTTTTTCTCCTGATATTTGGCCCTTTAATCACTTTACTTCTTTCAGAGCCTATTTTGTATCTTCCAAGGAGAGTGTATATCTTATCTGTTTTTACTAGAGGTTCTTACTCAATGTTTATAAAGTTTCCATTTCCACCTGACCAGGAGGGGGCGCTGTGGGCGGCACTGGGTTTCTGCAGAGCTGCTCAGTGAAGACTGTTCCCTCAGAACACTGGGCCCCCAGCTGGGCCCTGTGCTCACTGAGGAGAATGAGCAGCTGAGTCCTCTCTGGAGGGCAGCGCCCCTGAGCGGGCACCTGTGTGTGGTCTCAGCAGGTGCTTCCTCCCAGGGCCCCCCAAGGGCTGAGCCCCCCTCCATGGCCCTCAGTCTGGGTGTGAGCTGAGCTGCAGCCCCAGGGCCCAGGGAGGGGCGGGGCAGTCCCTGGAGGGACCCCCATTTGCATAGCAGCCCCTCCCCTGGCAGAGGGTGGGGGAGAAAAGGAGGCCTGGGCAGCCCAGCCCCACTGTGGGCTCAGGGCTGTGAGCATCATGGCCTGGACTCCTCTGCTCCTGGCGCTCCTCTCTCACTGCACAGGTAGGGCCAGGCCTGGGCCCAGGCTCCTTCCCTTCCTGCTCGGTCTCCTGGGCACCTGCCCCTGGTCCCTGCCCCTCGCTGACAGGTGTCTGTGTCTGCAGGGTCCCTCTCGCAGTTTGCCATGACTCAGCCGCCCTCCCTCTCTGCATCTCCGGGGGCCACGGCCACACTCACCTGCACCGTGAGTGGTAATACTGATCCTCTTAGTGCTTACTGGATATTCTGGTACCAGCAGAAGCCAGGGAGCCCTCCCCGGTTTCTCCTGGAATATAAATCAGACTCAGAGAAGAACCAGGGCTCTGGGGTCCCCAGCCGCTTCTCTGGATCCAAAGATGCCTCGGCCAATGCGGGGCTCCTGACCATCTCGGGGCTGCAGCCTGAGGACGAGGCTGACTATTACTGTGCTACAGCTTTCGACAGTGGGAGCAGCTACCGTTACCCACAGTGACTCAGACAACGAGGAAGCGAGACCAAAACCCCCGGCCCCGAGGCGGTGGCTCTGAGCCTCCCTTCAGCGAGGAGCGTCTGGGGGCCTCTGTCAGCGGCTCCTCTGCAGGGACCTGTGTCCCGGGAGGAGGGAGGTCACACTTGATGGAGCAGCAGCACAGGCGTCCCAGGAGCACACGGGGGGTCACGGATCCCCCCTTCACCCCGTGTCGGGAGAATTCTATGAAGGAGGAATATAGTTATTTGGCTTCAGTTTATCCTCATTGGAGTCTGCACTGACTGCAGCCATATCCCAGAATGCTCCTCGTCCGTTATGGCTCCTGAGCATGCCGCTGAGGTCAGCAGTGACACCCTCACTGTCCTGAGCACTGACAGCCGCTGAGAACGTCCTGAGTTCTTACTGTGCCTGAGTGTGTGATCTTCACCACGACACACTGCATGTTGTCCTGAGACAGTGAGAGCTGATGAGACTGAGCGAATATTTCCAGTTAAAAAACGTTTAAAAATATTTTAGACAGGAAGTTAAGACAGGAAGAGAAAAGAAGAGAAAGATAGAAACACCAAGGAAGAGTCGTAGTGATTGGTCAGCTGCCCCCGTGCCCGCCCCCCACTGAGGATCCAGCCTGCGACCCGGGCCTGTGCCCTGACTGGGAATTGACCTGGGACCTCCTTGTACAAAGGCCTTCGCTCAACCCCTGAGCCACCCTGGCTGGGCTGAGTGAACCTTTTCAAATATTCTCTAACGTTCTTTTCTATGGATTGTCCTGTTTTCTCCTCAACACCATGTCCCTCCTGGCCCTTCTGGGCCCCAGTGTGTGGGGAGTGGCTCCCTGACAGCAGTCCTCTGGCACCAGCTGATGTCCCCCAACAACACTCAGTGCTCCCCCATCTGCCCGGAGACGGGGTCAGACCCGCAGTTAAAGGGCCAGTCCCCCTGATGACCGCAGGTCAGGTGCCAATCACAGGCAGGAGGTCCCAGGGTTCACACAACGTCTGGGCTGTAACCAAAGGTTCCCGGGAAAACGCCCGTGATCTCCATTAAGTTGCCGTGTTCATTAGCTAACTCCACTGAGCCCTCTGCCCTTTACTGGAATGGGGCGCAGGTGAGGGGCTCTCCAGCTTCTCATCCTCCCGGCCTCTCCCGTGGCCCGTCCTCACCCAGGAGCCCACCCAGCGGTTCTCAGCTTGCGAGTTGAGACCACTCTGAGGTCCAATGACCCTTTCTCAGTGGTCGCCTGAGACACCCTGCATAGCAGACATTTACCTGACAATGCACAGCAGCACACAATGACAGTCCTGAAGGAGCCACGGAAATAGTGTTATGGTTGGGGGTCAACCCCACGTGAGGAGCTGTGTTAAAGGGCCTTGTCATTAGGAAGGTTGAGAAGCACTCTCTCCCACTCTGAGAAATGTTTGCCGAAGGGTCCTCCTCTGAAAGCGACCCCGAGGGGGTTTCTGGAACATTCCTCTCTCCCCCACGACTGCCCCCGACAGCCCCCCGACAGCCACCGAAAGCACCCGACAGCCCCCGACTTCCCCCAACAGCCACCGACCGCCGTCAGCCCCGCACAGCCCCTACTGCCCCCGACAGCCTCTGACCGCCAACAGCCACCGAGAGCCCCCGACAGCCCCCGACAGCACTCTACAGCCTCCAACAGCACCCGATTGGCCACGACAGCCTCCGACAGCCCCCGACAGCACCCGATTGGCCACGACAGCCTCCGACAGCCCCCGACAGCACTCGACAGCCTCCGAGAGCACCCGACAGCCTCCCACAGCACCCGACTGGCCACGACAATGTCCGACAGCCCACGACTGCCCCCGACTGGCCACAACAGCCTCCGACAGCCCAAGCCTGCCCCCGACAGCACTCGACAGCCGCCGACAGCACCTGACTGCCTCCGACAGCCCCCGACAGAACCCGAAGGCCGACAGCCCCCGGCCTCGGACAGCACCGGACAGCCCCTACCGCCCCGGATAGCATCCGATCACCGACCACTCCCGACTGCCCCCGAAAGCCCCCGACAGCCACCGAAAGCACCCGACTGGCCACGACAGACCACGACTGCCCCCGACTGCACCCGACAGCCACCGACAGCACCCGATTGGCTACGACAGCCTCCAACAGCCGACGACAGCACCCGATTGGCTACGACAGCCTCCGACAGCCGACGACTGCCCCCGAAAGCCCCCGACAGCCACCGAAAACACCCGACTGGCCACGACAGCCTCCGACAGAACCCGATTGTCCACGACAGCCCCCGACAGCCACCGACAGCCCCTACCGCCCCCGACAGCTCCCGACGGCACCCGACTGGCCACGACAGCCTCTGACGCCCACGACTGCCCCCGAAAGCTCCCGACAGGCACCGACAGCCCACGACTGCCCCCGACAGCGACTGACAGCACCCGACAGCACCCAACAGCCCCCCACAACCCACTAGGGCAAACAGCCACCGACCGCCGACAACCCCCGGCCGTCGACAGCCCCCGACAGTCCCTACTCCCCGGACAGCCTCTGACCGCCGACAGCCACCGACAGCCCTGGACAGCCTCCGACAGCCCCCAGAGACGGGCTCAGGGAGTGACATGCCTTTCAGGAGCCGCTCCATCTGTGAACGGGGATGAGGCCCAGGCTGCATCCCAAGCTCATGTCCCTTCTCCACCCCCAACCCCGTTAGCACCCTCAGCACCCTGACAGCTCACGGGAGGGCTGGGTCACAGCTCCCTCTTCATGACCATGGGAGGCAGCATTTCTAACTCTCTCCAGAGCATCAGCTCTCAGTTACGTCCCTGCTGGCACCCCCCACGGCTGGGCCAGGAGGAGACGTTGCAGTGAGAGCCAGTGTCTGTACCAGTCAGACCAGGAGGTGGGCACAGGGACAGGGACCTGGGGAGCAGCAGACACCAGCTGGGCCTCAGGGCTTTGGACCAGGGCGATGTAGTGTGTCCTGTGTCCAGCAGGGGGCGGAGTGGGATCGCCCTGTGGCCCCACACAGCTGCTCACTGAGGACTTTCCCCTATCAGGAGCCTGGGCCTGGGGGCTGGGCCCTGTGCGCCCTGATGGGGAGCAGCTGTGTCTGTGCTGGCAGCGCCCCCTGAGCAACAGCCTCTGTGTGGTCTCAGCAGGTGGTTCCTCCCAGGGCCCCCCAAGGGCTGAGCCCCCCTCCATGCCCCTCAGTCTGGGTGTGAGAGCTGAGCTGTATCCCCAGGGCCCAGGGAGGGGCTGGGCAGTCCCTGTAGGGACCCCCATTTGCATGGCAGCCCCTCCTCTGGCAGAGGGCGGGGGAGAAAAGGAGGCCTGGGCAGCCCAGCCCCACTGTGGGCTCAGGGCTGAGAGCACCATGGCCTGGACTCCTCTGCTCCTGGCGCTCCTCTCTCACTGCACAGGTAGGGCCAGGCCTGGGCCCCGGCTCCTTCCCTTCCTGCTCGGTCTCCTGGGCACCTGCCCCTGGTCCCTGCCCCTCACTGACAGGTGTCTGTGTCTGCAGGGTCCCTCTCGCAGTTTGCCATGACTCAGCCGCCCTCCCTCTCTGCATCTCTGGGAGCCACGGCCACACTCACCTGCACCGTGAGTGGTAATACTGATCCTCTTAGTGCTTACTGGATATTCTGGTACCAGCAGAAGCCAGGGAGCCCTCCCCGGTTTCTCCTGGAATATAAATCAGACTCAGAGAAGAACCAGGGCTCCGGGGTCCCCAGCCGCTTCTCTGGATCCAAAGACTCCTCGGCCAATGCGGGGCTCCTGACTATCTCGGGGCTGCAGCCTGAGGACGAGGCTGACTATTACTGCGCTACAGCTTTCGGCAGTGGGAGCAGCTACCGTTGCCCACAGTGACTCAGAGGACGGGGAAGCGAGACAAAAACCCCCGGCCCCGAGGCGGTGGCTCTGAGCCTCCCTTCAGCGAGGAGCGTCTGGGGGCCTCTGCCAGCGGCTCCTCTGCAGGGACCTGGGTCCCGGGAGGAGGGAGGTCACACTCGATGGAGCAGCAGCACAGGCGTCCCAGGAGCACACGGGAGGTCACGGAGCCCCGCCCTCCACCCCGTGTTGGGGAATTCTAAGAAGGAGGAATATAGTTATTTGGCTTCATTTTATCCTCATTGGAGTCTGCACTGACTGCAGCCATATCCCAGAATGCTCCTCGTCCCTTATGTCTCCTGCGCATGCCACTGAGGTCAGCAGTGACACCCTCACTGTCCTGAGCACTGACAGCCGCTGAGAACGTCCTGTGTTCTTACTGTGCCTGAGTGTGTGATCCTCACCACGACACACTGCATGCTGTCATGAGACAGTGAGAGCTGATGAGACTGAGCGAATATTTCCAGTTAAAAAACGTTTAAAAATATTTTAGACAGGAAGTTAAGACAGGAAGAGAAAAGAAGAGAGAGAGAGAAACACCAAGGAAGAGTCGTAGTGATTGGTCAGCTGCCCCCGTGCCCGCCCCCCACTGAGGATCCAGCCTGCAACCCGGGCCTGTGCCCTGACTGGGAATTGACCTGGGACCTCCTTGTACAGAGGCCTTCGCTCAACCCCTGAGCCACCCTGGCTGGGCTGAGTGAACCTTTTCAAATATTCTCTAACGTTCTTTTCTATGGATTGTCCTGTTTTCTCCTCAACACCATGTCCCTCCTGGCCCTTCTGGGCCCCAGTATGTGGGGAGTGGCTCCCCGACAGCAGTCCTCTGACACCAGCTGATGTCCCCCAACAGCAGTCAGTGCTCCCCCATCTGCACAGAGACGGGGTCAGACCCACAGTTAAAGGGCCAGTCCCCCCGATGCCCACAGGTCAGGTGCCAATCACAGGCCGGAGGTCCCAGGGTTCACACAACGTCTGGGCTGTAACCAAAGGTTCCCGGAAAAATGCCCCTGGTATCCATTAAGTTTCCGTGTTCATTAGCTAACTCCACTGAGCCCTCTGCCCTTTAATGGAATGGGGCCCAGGTGAGGGGCTCCCCAGCTTCTCTTCCCTCCCCCCGGCCTCTCCCGTGGCCCGTCCTCACCCGGGAGCCCACCCAGCGCCCCCTCATCAGCCACAGGCCCGCCCGTCCCCCAGGGAGAGACAAGGGTCTCAGGGGCCTGTGCCGGGGCCCGGGGCCGAGACCAGCGTGTGTTTCCTGTCATCTCACACACTGTGTCTGCACCCACACATGGTCCCCCAGACAGCCATGCTCCCCACACATTCCTGTCACGTGTGTGACCCTGTGTGACTCCTGACCCGTCCCATGTGACATGTCCGTGTTCACCCTGGTCATGGGCACAGCCTCCTCCTCCTCTGAACAAACCACAGGAGGCTGGTCCCAACCAGCACGGACTCTCAGTCCCCCTCCCTGCCCTCCTCCCTCCTCTGCAGCTGCCCCCTCCCCTCCTCTCTGCCTCGGGCTCCTCAGCTCTCAGCTGAGTCCCCCCAGGAGGGCTTCGGGGGACAGGGACAAGTCCCCGCTGGGGTCCCGTCCCCCTGGCCCCTGTCTCTGGGGAGGGGGAGCCCCAGGAGCGCATCAGCATGGAAATCCTTCAGAGCCCGCCTCCCTCCCCCTCCCCCCGAGGTGTCCGCTCCTCCCCGCCCTCAGCCAGCTCTGCTCTGTGACAGGACAGGGACTGATGTTCCCAGAGGGGACGCCCCCCCACCGCTGCCTGTCTGCCCACGGAGCTGCTGAGGGCACTGTCTCCTCCTCCCGCGTTCCCGAGGCCCCTCCGCCATCCCTGGGAGCCAGGCCCGGGGCTTCCTTGTTCCTGAGAAAACTGTTATTCCAGGAACATCAGGTCCAAGGCCCTGACCCCTTCCCATTCCCTCCCACTCACACACTTCGCTGAGATTAGCGAGGTCCACGCAGTAGCCCTTTCCCTGTCCACGTGCCCCTCTCCTGCCCACCCCCAGGGAAGATCTGGGGCCGCAGGGAGATGGGGGGCGGGCTGTGGTGTCAGCGCAGACACAGGGGGCCCGAAGGCCCCGCGGCAGCGGAGGGTCGTGTGGCTGCAGGGACTAGAGGGGACAGGCACCCCTCACGCCACAGGACCGGGATCCTCACAGAGTGAGCGGCCCCCTGAGCCCCTCACCCCGGCCCCCGGCCCCTTCCCTGTGCTGCTGGGGGAGGAGCTCCCTGGGCATCAGCTTTGCAGCAGCTCCATGGAGAGTGACCCCCAAACCTCATGTTGCCCGCGTGCACTTTGACCTTTCACCTCAAGGGACCCTGGGCCTGAGCACAGCGGTCCCCCCCACAGAGTCTCAGGGGAACAGCAGCTGGAAGGAGCCCAGACATGTGAACAGAGACCTGAAGCTGTGGAGCGCGTGGCCAGCAGGGGGCGCTGGGGGACCGCTCTGTGGGCCTCACACTGCAGCTGAGGGAGGACCATTCCCTCAGAGGGGAGCCCTGTGCTGCCTGCAGAGGACTCAGCAGCTGTGTCCTCTCAGGCCTGGCAGCGCCCCTGAGTGGGGACCTGTGTGTGGTCTCAGCAGGTGCTTCCTCCCAGGCCCCCCAAGGGCTGAGCCCCCCTCCATGCCCCTCAGTCTGGGGTGTGAGCTGAGCTGCAGCCCCAGGGCCCAGGGAGGGGCTGGGCAGTCCCTGGAGGGACCCCCATTTGCATGGCAGCCCCTCCCCTGGCAGAGGGCGGGGAGAAAAGGAGGCCTGGGCAGCCCAGCCCCACTGTGGGCTCAGGGCTGAGAGCACCATGGCCTGGACTCCTCTGCTCCTGGCGCTCCTCTCTCACTGCACAGGTAGGGCCAGGCCTGGGCCCAGGCTCCTTCCCTTCCTGCTCGGTCTCCTGGGCACCTGCCCCTGGTCCCTGCCCCTCACTGACAGGTGTCTGTGTCTGCAGGGTCCCTGTCCCAGCCTGTGCTGACCCAGCCGCCCTCCCTCTCTGCCTCTCCGGGAGCCACGGCCACGCTCACCTGCACCATGAGCAGTGGCCACACTATTGGCAGCTACCATATCCGCTGGTTGCAGCAGAAACCAGGGAGCCCTCCCAGATTTCTCCTGAGATATAAGTCAGACTCGGATAAGTACCACGTATCCGGGGTCCCCAGCCGCTTCTCTGGATCCAAAGACACATCAGCCAATGTGGGGTTCCTGCTCATCTCGGGGCTGCAGCCTGAGGACGAAGCTGACTATCACTGCAATGCAGATCTGGGCAGTAACAACCCGGGTCATTACCCACAGTGACTCAGAGGACGGGGAAGTGAGACCAAAACCCCCGGCCCCGAGGCGGTGGCTCTGAGCCTCCCTTCAGCGAGGAGCGTCTGGGGGCCTCTGTCAGCGGCTCCTCTGCAGGGACCTGTGTCCCGGGAGGAGGGAGGTCACACTCGATGGAGCCGCAGCACAGGCGTCCCAGGAGCACACGGGGGGTCATGGAGCCCCACCCTCCACCCCGTGTCGGGGAATTCTAAGAAGGAACATTTCTGGGTCAGAGTCTCGGCTCCCCCCTCCTGTTGTGTGCTGTCTGCTCCTCCCCAGAGCTCTTCCCTCCTGGCCCTTCTGGGCCCCAGTGTGTGGGGAGTGGCTCCCCGACAGCAGTTCTCTGACACCAGGTGATGTCCCCCAACAGCACTCAGTGCTCCCCCGTCTGCCCGGAGACGGGGTCAGACCGGCAGTTAAAGGGCCAGTCCCCCGATGCCCACAGGTCAGGTGCCAATCACAGGCAGGAGGTCCCATAGTTCACACATCTACTTGGATATCAGTTGTGTTTCCCATAATTCCTTTCGTGGATTCCATGAATTTGCTAACTGCACCTGAGTCCTCTGCCCTTTAATGGAATGGGGCGCAGGTGAGGGGCTCCCCAGCTTCTCATCCTCCCGGCCTCTCCCGTGGCCCGTCCTCACCCGGGAGGCCACCCAGCGCCCCCTCATCACCCACAGGCTCGCCCGTCCCCCAGGGAGTGACAAGGGTCTCAGGAGCCTGTGCCGGGGCCAGGGGCTGAGACCAGCGTGTGTTTCCTGTCATCTCACACTCTGTGTCTGCACCCACACATGGTCCCCCAGACAGCCATGCTCCCCACACATTCCTGTCACGTGTGTTCATCCACAGACACCCCCACACACCGGTCTGGGTCACATCGGAGGTGGTCGCAGCACCGGCCACACGGGCTGTCCATCCCCGTGTCCGCCCGCGGCCAGGCCAGAGGACAGGGAATCAGGGCCGTGGGGAAGGCCTGAGCTGGGCCGGGGCAGCGGAGGCAGCACCCGGGGGCCGTGCAGGGTGAGGGGGGCCCCCGTGGGGACGGTGAGGGCACCGCCGGGCGGGGCTGGGCCCTGTGCTCACAGAGGAGGTGCCGGCCCAGAGCCTCCTGAGCACAAGCGCCTGCTCCCCCTCCCACAGGCCTGGCCCGGCCGCTGCCCTTCCGGGGCGGCTCCCAGGGGACAGGGGACAGCTGTGCGCCTCCCCCACCCCCAGACGGAGCCCAGGCCCCTGATCCCTGCGAGGGGAGGGGTGCGGCCAGAGGAGGGGGGGCCAGACCTCCGTGTCCAGCCCGTTATGGGGCTCGGCTGCCGGGGGAGGGGGGCAGGGCTGCCCCAGGCCACTCTTGGCCCCTGGTGGGAGCCTTGCCTGCACCCCTCTCCTCCTCTGGCTCCCCTTTCCCTCCCCAGGGGCTGACATGCGCCCTGTGTCCCCCAGGGGGCGCTGTCGGGAAGCCCTGCTGGCTGCTCCCTGCTGCCCAGCTGTGCCCCTGCCCGCCCCGCCCCGGCCCCAGGCAGGTCCCCTGTGGCCCTGAGGTCCCATCTGCAGTCCCTTTTCTGGGGAACCCGGGCCAGGTGTGGAGGAGGAGCTGAGCAGCCGCAGACAGGGGGGCATTTGCATGGGCTGCCCCCTCGGGCTCAGGCCCATAAGGAGGTGCGGGCTCAGGCCTGGCTGTGGCTCAGGAAGCAGAGTGCGGGGCGCGTCCACCATGGAGCGGGCTGCCCTTCTCCTCGCCCTCCTGGCTCACTGCACAGGTGTGTCCCCTGGGAGCGTCCCCCGGCCTCCCCGCCGGGCCCGGGGCCTGTGCTGTCCCCTCTGATGTCCGTGTCCCCCCTCCTTGCAGGGTCCTCGGCAGACGTTGTGTTTACTCAGCCCCCCTCGCTGTCGGGGTCTCCGGGACAGAAGGTCGTCATCTCCTGCACCCGCAGCAGCGGCAGCATTGGGGGTTACTATGTTTCCTGGTACCAGCAGCGCCCGGGCAGTGCCCCCAGCCTGGTGATCTACGAAGATGACAAAAGACCCTCGGGGGTCCCAGGTCGGTTCTCTGGCTCCATCGACAGCTCCTCCAACGCCGCCCACCTGACCATCTCGGGGCTGCAGCCCGAGGACGAGGCCGACTACTACTGTCAGTCCTATGATGATAGCAGTAATCACACAGTGATTCAGACCCAGGGGGAAGTGAGACAAAAACCCAAAAAGCCTCCACCCTGGGGCTGCCTTCACCTGCCCCACCAGGGGGCGCTCCACTGCCTCCTGCTGGGAGGCCTGTGCTGAGATGGAGGCCCTGAGTCCCTCTGTGTCATCCATTCTCGCCCTGACCTGAGGGATGGCGCCCTGTGTCCTGTGCAGTCGCTCCCTGGGGGCAGCGGGGCCTGGCCCTTCTGACAATGGGGTGGGGGCGAGGCCTCGGAGGGGGCTGCTCTGCCCCTGTGGGCCTTCTGGAAGCTTCCTCCGGGCCTCACACAGGAGATGCAGCAGCTCCCTCTTCTCTCGGCTCTCACCCAGGAACACACCACTGACGTCTCCAAACAGCCCCCGGGGTGCCAAATCACCCCAGTTGGAGAAACACGTTGTCTAAAGCACATGCTCTGAACCTTTAGGCAGCCTTTGCCCTTCAGGCCTGTTCCTGCCCCTCAGCTGGAGGGAGACTAGCTGTGGCCTCTCCCTGTGCCTCTGGGTGCCCACCTGTCAGACCGAACAGGGACACAAACTCACCTGAGCTCAGAGGGCCTGAGCCCAGTCACCTGCAACAGTCACGTGCAATCTCCTCTGTGCCAGAGCGGGGCGCCATTTCTGGCCGAACCAGGAGCTCACTTAATAGTTACAATTACCCAGTGCTCAGCCCTGCACCAGCTCCCTCCTCCTTTATCCTCTGGGGGAGGAGGAGACATGCATGACATAAAAGATGGAGGAACCCAGGACCAGGCCCCCCTCCTGCGAGTCCCCATGTTCCTCCCAGAGAGCAGACGGGAGGGGCGGGGGGTGAGGAGCCATCAGGGAGGACGGGAGACAGGACGCCCTCCCCGGGCCCAAGGCCTGACCATCACATGCGGACAGTCCACTGTCTGCTCCCTTTTCCCCGGTGTCACCTGACACTCCTGCAGCACAAGGTCTACCGTGGGAACAACAATGCTTAGTATTCAATCACCGAACCCCAAGTCCCACAGAGTTCCCGGAGGATGGGGGGATTCCTGAAGGAGGAACGGAGGGTGTGAGGTGTCTGTGTGACGGACACAGGGTCGCACACGGTGATGGGGGGGCGGGAAGCGGTCAATGGTAGCTGAGGGCACACGGGCCGGTCAGGCCTTCATTCCGCTCCCCCACGTCCCCCGTCCCCGCCCAGCGCCTCACCCAGGACGCCCTGTCCCTCCTCAGCCCACCAGCCCCACAGCGGCTTCCTGTCCCTGCTCAGAGGACAGCGCATCGCTCCCCCCAATTCCCCGCATCTGCACACACATCACAGTCTCCCGCACGTTACAAAATAGGACATCCAGTCAGAGAGCACAGGAGGTAAAGTTTTATTTAAAATACAAACAAAAGTCAGGACACCTGAGAAAAATCCCAACAAGAAACACCAGGCACAGACACGCAGATCTCCACACACATGATAAGAGTCAGTCCCGGAATGAGTGAGCTGTGGCGCCCCCCACTGGCCCAGGGGAGGCCTGCAAACGCCCTGATGCTTAGGGCTCAGTCCCCTCAGACCTCTGTGGACCGGCACGTGCACCCCATGACGGGGAAGGTCTGGAGAGACGTCCCCCTCTGACCTGGGTCCTGAGTGTGTTCCCGGGAGGTTCCCTGAGCAGCCCTCTGAGTCCCGGTCCCCAGAGGGCGGTGACCCTGGGCCGGGACGTGGGACAGGAGGGTCCCTGTGCACTCACGTGGGCACCATCTTCCCTGGAGGGGAGGCCACATCCCTCTGTCCTCGGGGGACCTGATGGCGCCTCCCACAGGCGGGACTCCTCCTGGGAGGGAGGCTGCAGGGGGCACTACAGCCATCAGGGCCCAGGACCTGGGACCCGGGCAGGGTGTGTGGCCACAGACAGTCCCCTCTGAGCTGCAGGTGCAGCTGGGCTCTCAGGGCTTTGGGCCAAGGGCAGGTGTGTGCTGCCACCAGCAGGGGGCGCTGTGGGACCGCCCCGTGGTCCCAGTGCAGCTGCCCATTAAGGACACTTAACTCATAGGAGCCTGGGGGCGGGGCCCTGTGCGCCCTGATGGGGAGCAGCTGTGTCTGTGCTGGCAGCGCCCCCTGAGCAATAGCCTCTGTGTGGTCTCAGCAGGTGCTTCCTCCCAGGGCCCCCCAAGGGCTGAGCCCCCCTCCATGCCCCTCAGTCTGGGGTGTGAGCTGAGCTGCAGCCCCAGGGCCCAGGGAGGGGCTGGGCAGTCCCTGGAGGGACCCCCATTTGCATGGCAGCCCCTCCCCTGGCAGAGGGCGGGGGAGAAAAGGAGGCCTGGGCAGCCCAGCCCCACTGTGGGCTCAGGGCTGTGAGCACCATGGCCTGGACTCCTCTGCTCCTGGCGCTCCTCTCTCACTGCACAGGTAGGGCCAGGCCTGGGCCCAGGCTCCTTCCCTTCCTGCTCGGTCTCCTGGGCACCTGCCCCTGGTCCCTGCCCCTCACTGACAGGTGTCTGTGTCTGCAGGGTCCCTCTCCCAGCCTGTGGTGACCCAGCCACCCTCCCTTTCTGCATCTCTGGGAGCCACAGCCACACTCACCTGCACCCTTAGCAGTGGCTCCAGTGTTGGTGAATACTGGATTAACTGGCAGCAGCAGAAGCCAGGGAGCCGTCCCCGGTTTCTCCTGGAATATAAATCAGACTCAGAGAAGGGCCAGGCCTCCTGGGTCCCCAGCCGCTTCTCTGGGTCCAAGAATGCCTCAGCCAACGCAGGTATCCTGACCATCTCGGGGCTGCAGCCTGAGGACGAGGCTGACTATTACTGTAACACATGGGACAGCAGCTCTAACACTCGCACAGTGGTACAGACCCACAGGGAAGTGAGACAAAAACCTCCTCTCCGCTCTCCTGGCCTGACCCGAATCCCAGCTGGCGGCTCTCAGTCCCCAACCCCCTCAGGACTCTCAGCACCACGAGGTCTCCCGTGAGGCTCGGTCACAGCTGACTCTGTGTGAACGTGTGAGGCAGCATTTCTGTCCCCAGGTCCTCACCTCCTTGTCCGGGGAGAAACCATGTCAGACCCGATACTTCCGACCAAAGGGCTTCCCCTCTGCCTCCTCCTCCCCCCAGACCCTCCCGGCTCCTCCGGGTCCTTCCTCCTTCCGCCCTCGGAGGGTTTTGTGGCCCAGAGTCTGGGAGAGCCTCCCTGTGCCTCAGCCGCATGCAGCTCCACCTCCTCTCCTCCCCCCACAGTGTTCTCTCCTCCACAGGGCTCCCTCCCTCCTGGGCTGCTCTCCCGTCCCCGCTGCTCCAGTGCCCCCAGGTCCCCTCCTGTCCTCTGGGTTCTTCTGCAGGGACTCTGCACGGAGAGCCCTGTGGTCACATTTCCACAAGGACGCGAAAGGTCTCTGATGAGCGGAGACCAGCTCCCAGCATCCCAGACAGGGACCCAGTGACCCCTCTATGTGACCTCTCAGAGAGTGGGAATGTTTGAGCATGTTTATGGCCCCAGAGAGAGTTGTCAGTGCTGACGCCGGGCCAGACCTTGAGATGTGGTCTCTTGGCCCCTTCCCAGCACGGAGGCCTTCTTTCCTAGGTCACTGCCAGCTTTCTGAGGAACAGGACGACCCTGTGAACATCGTGGTCGTCAATGGCATGGGCCTGACGTTGCTTGGGAAGAACTGTTTTGTCTTGTGTGGCTTCTTCTGCAAAAAACAGGACGAGGCAAATGGGCTTAAAAAGTGGCCCCGCACACAGGGTCCGGGCTGCTCTCTGGGTTCCCCCCTGCGTGGGGAGCGGCAGAGCAGCCAGCGGCCAGCTAATAAAGGCTCCCTGAATTTTAACTCGTTCCGGACTCCAGGGGTCGTTCGCTTGCGTGCGCTCCACAACAGACCTGCAGAGGTTGTTCTGCTCAAATCCACATCTGTGTCTTGGTCACGTCCCACTCCCTGTGTGAGCCTCTGCCACCACAGATCATGGGAACACGTTCTTCCAATCAGACCCAAGCATCTGCTCCACTGACCAATGACAGTGACAGACTCCTGGGGATTCAGTCTCAGTGTCTGGAGGACATTGCCAGGGGGCACGTGACCAGCAGGTGGCACTGCGGCGCTGCCCTGGGTTCTGCCTGGGGCTCCCTCCCTCCCAGCTGGGGGTCCCCGTGGCCTCTGGGCTGGGAGAGCCCCTACACCAAGACAAGGAGGAAGGAAGGACAGGTATCCCTCTGTTTGTTGAAAACAGAACCGCGTCCCAGGACTCCTGAGACACAGGCTGACACGGAGCAGGTGACACAGGGGAAGGGAGCCCCACACCCAGAACCACATCCAGTCACGTCTGCAGCCAGGAAGCCGGCTCCGCTCCCCCTGGTCCACGGGACGCCCGAGCCCTTCCTCTGCACCACTTCCTGCCCCATCAGGTCCCCACAGGCAGGGGGGGGCCTCGCCCGAGGTAACATGGCTGTTCCCGGGCCGGGAGGACGCCCCGGAGCGAGTTCCTGGAAACCCCCTCCATCGGGACCTGAACAGCCCCCAGGAGCCCTGCCAGCCAGATGGACGCCTCCTCACGTGTGATGTGGGATCAGGAACTCACAGCGCACCAACTTGGCTATGACTTTGCTGGAGATGAAACCAATTTAATTTATCATTTAAACTTTGCTGGCACCTCCCACGGATGAGCCCCAGGATGAGACGCTGCAGTGAGCGCCCACCTCTGTGCCAGTCAGACCAGGATGTGGCCACTGGGACAGGGACCTGTCCAGCTGCTGACAAAGAGTGGCCTCAGGGCTTTGGACCAGGGCGATGTAGTGTGTCCAGAGGCCAGCAGGTGGCGATGTGGGATCGCCCTGTGGCCCCCACACAGCTGCTCACTGAGGACTTTCCACTATCAGGAGCCTGGGCCTGGGGGCTGGGCCCTGTGCGCCCCGATGGGGAGCAGCTATGTCTGTGCTGGCAGCGCCCCCTGAGCAATAGCCTCTGTGTGGTCTCAGCTGGTGCTTCCTCCCAGGGCCCCCCAAGGCTGAGCCCCCCTCCATGCCCCTCAGTCTGGGGTGTGAGCTGACCTGCAGCCCCAGGGCCCAGGGAGGGGCTGGGCAGTCCCTGGAGGGATTCCCATTTGCATGGCAGCCCCTCCTCTGGCAGAGGGCGGGGAGAAAAGGAGGCCTGGGCAGCCCAGCCCCACTGTGGGCTCAGGGCTGAGAGCACCATGGCCTGGACTCCTCTGCTCCTGGCGCTCCTCTCTCACTGCACAGGTAGGGCCAGGCCTGGGCCCAGGCTCCTTCCCTTCCTGCTCGGTCTCCTGGGCACCTGCCCCTGGTCCCTGCCCCTCACTGACCGGTGTCTGTGTCTGCAGGGTCCCTCTCTCTGCCTGTGCTGACCCAGCCGCCCTCCCTCTCTGCATCTCCGGGAGCCACAGCCACGCTCACCTGCACCCTGAGTGGTATGTCCTATCCGTTTAGTGGTTTCTGGATAAACTGGTTCCAGCAGAAGCCAGGGAGCCCTCCTAGGTATCTCCTGGCATATAAATCAGACTCAGACAAGCACCAGGGCTCCGGGGTCCCCAGCCGCTTCTCTGGATCCAAAGACACCTCGGCCAATGTGGCGCTCCTGACCATCTCGGGGCTGCAGCCTGAGGACGAGGCTGACTATTACTGTCTGACCGGGGAAAACAATGTTCCTCACAGTGACACAGGCAGATGGGGAAGTGGGACAAAAACCTCCACCTCCCCAGAGTCTGGGTTCCTAACAACTGAACCTGCTGAAAAGACCTCCATGTGCAAAGTATACGTGGAGGAGAGAGAAACATCAATGATGAGAGCGAATCACTGACCAGCTGCCTCCTGCAGGCCCCACCCTGGGGATCACAGCCACATCCCAGACGTGAGCCCGGAACGGGAATCAAACCGTGACCTCCTGGTTCCCAGGTCATTGCCCAACCACTGAGCCACCAGGCCCGGCCCACGGGGCCTCTGTGACCACCCAGGTCTCCCGGCGGTCACGTGACTGAACACACCCGCTGCCACTGGGAGCCGCCAGGCCAGGGGCAGCTGGGGGAGCTCTGCCTCCTCTCCTGCAGGGCCACAGGGCCCCCCGTCCCTGTGATGGAAACCGGGGGACCCGCTCTCCCCGTGGTCTGTCTCCACGGGCTCAGCACCCCCTCTCCCTATCTCCCTGACTTCCTAACGCCACGGGGTCCCCCTGTCCCCGCTTTCCAAACCACGACTCAGCACTCCTGGCGGCACGACACGGACAACCCCGTCCCTCCTCTGTGACCCGGTCCCCGGGGCCGCCCGCCCCCATCTCAGACCCGAGGGACCCGGCGTGTGCTCCATCACCGCCCCGTCGGGGAGGGATGGGTGTGAGGTCTAAAGCAGGGTTTCCACGGCGCCTCCTCATCCTCCTCCACACGCCGTTCCCCGAATCCACGTCCCTGAGCCCATTTCTTCCTCAGAAATGAACACCCAGCTCCGTGCCCACCCACAGTGACAGGAACCCCACCCCCTGAGCCCGGGGCCTCCCCGAGGGGAGCTGACCCCGGCAGGGGCTGGGCTCACACCCGCGTGACGGGCACCAGCCGGGGTCCGGGTCAGGGTTCGAGTTCGGGTTCTGGAGAAGGCCGCACACAGAGGAGAGGAGACTCTAGAGACAATTTAAGGTGGGAAATGGGGGCCAGGCGGGGGCCCACCTCCAGGGGGAGGACTGCTCCTCGCTCCGGCTTCTCAGTCCCTTTTATGAAGATTAAAATGATAGGATCCACCCGTGTCCCCCGGGCAGGAGGCTCCAACCACAGCCGGTCAGTGACGTGGGACTGACAGGTGGGGCTGCTTCAGCCACCAGCGTCCGGTCATTGGCGCTGACCCCACAGAGCCCGGTGCGTCTCCCTCTGCGTCCGCCCCAGAATGTGCCCCCCCAGGTCCCCTGGACTCCCCGCTCCGTGTCCCCCTCACCAGGCCTTGGTCCCGGGGGTGCCATCCCTGTCCCGCCCCCTCCTGCCCGGGAGCTGGGGTCCCAGTGACTCGGTTGTGACTAAAAAATAAAAATCACAAACCCCCTCTCCTACGGAGACAACATAGACTGAGTGTGGAGCACGTTATGCCGTTTCCACGTGAATGAGGAAACCAGTCACGAGGCAAAGCTGGACCCAAAGGCCCGTGTTCACCACAATGTGGATTCCCTCCTGAGCACAAGGGGAGGCCATAGAAAGAGTATTTTTTTGAGTTTTAGAAAAACAGTGATTCATGTCTAACAGGGGAGGAACCGCGTATGAAAACAACACCGAGTCCTGACAATCAGGGGACTCGCCTCCTGGGCATAGAGGCTGCTCCGGACCGGACCCTGGGCAGCACGTTTCCTGAGTGACCGCGGCTCAGGTCTGACCAGGAACGGCCAGGGAGACGGGCCCCGGCTCCCAGGAGGAGGCGGCGTGGAGCAGAGAGAGTGTCCTGAGGGGACGGGAGGCCACCTCAGGGGGCACCTGGAGGCCCTGAGCCAGGGGGTCAGTGGCCAGAGCAGGGGAGGCAGGAGGTCCCTCCTGGGCCTTGGTCAGCAGGGGACACGGTGGTGCGTCCAGGCCTGGCCACCAGGGGGCGCGCGGGGACCGCTGCTGAAGGGCTGGGCCCCTCACAGCTGCAGCCTGGTCCCTGGCCCTGCCTGGTGCCCTGTGCTCAGGGCTCACAGCTGTGACCCTGCCACCCCCTGGGCCCCACCCAGCCCCACCCCTGCCCTCACCCTGCCATCCTCAGGCACAGGGACCCCACCTAGGGCCCAGGGAGGATCAGTTAGATGGGGTGTCTCATTTGCATAAAAGGACCCTCCCTCCCGCAGACTGTGAAGAGGGAAGGAGAGGTGTGGGGAGCTCTGCTTCAGCTGTGGGCACAGGAGGCAGCACTCAGGGATGACCTCCACCATGGCCTGGGCCCCCCTCCTCCTCACCCTCCTGGCTCACTGCACAGGTGACTGGAGAGGGGACAGGGGAAGGGGCCTGGGGAAGACACATGGGCCCTGCCTCCTCCTCTGGTCTCCAGACCCAGACTCACCGTCTCTGTGTCTCCCCTCTTCCAGGATCCTGGGCCCAGCCTGTGCTGACCCAGCCGCCCTCCCTCTCTGCATCTCCTGGAGCCTCAGTCAGACTCACCTGCACCCTGAGAAGTGACATCGGTGTTGGCAGCTACCACATGTACTGGTACCAGCAGAAGCCAGGGAGCCGTCCCCGGTATCTCCTGAGATTCTACTCAGACTCCAATAAGCACCAGGGCTCGGGGGTCCCCAGCCGCTTCTCTGGATCCAAAGACGCCTCGGCCAACGCGGGGCTCCTGACCATCTCGGGGCTGCAGCCTGAGGACGAGGCTGACTATTACTGTAAGATCTGGTACAATAATGCTCCCCATAGTGACACAAGCAGATGGGGAAGTGCGACAAAAACCTCGCCCTCCCAGAGTCTGATTTCACAACGTCCGACCCTGTTAACATGACGTCCAACCCTGCCACTTGGGGAGCGTTACAAATCAGGACTTCCCTGCCCCCCTCTTTTCTGCAACTAGAATCTCACTGAGTTTTTCTGGCCTGGGATGGATATTGTTCCTTGTTCTCCAGGTCGCTGTCATGGGCAGCCAAGGCTGAAACCCACAGAACAAACCAAAGAAAGGTGGTCAGTGCCCCCAACCAGCCCCAGAATGATGACGAGACACCCCCACCCCGAGCCTGGTACCCTCAAAGCGCTGGCCTCACGGAGCACAAACCGAAGATGGGTTCAGCGTGATGATGGGTTTAACGTGAGAAACTTCCGGGCTCAGGCAGACAGCGGCCCGAGCCCCCCATACCTACCGGTGAGAAGGGTTATAACGGGGCGTTCTTTCTGTTTATTATCATGTCCTTGAAGCACAGTGGCCTAATGACACTGTCAGCACAGACATAACTATGCACCCATGTCACCTCATGTTGCCAGCATGAATTCTGACCCTCAGTCAACCTGTTGTTGTTTTTTGTCTTTCGTCCTTGTACAATTTACACAATAAAAAAAACACGGAACATTTTAAAAATTATTCCATGAACCGTGAGGGTGACCTTTCCAAAGGATACTCTGAGACTCGCACACCTGCCTGGTCCCAGGAGGGAGGACCTCACCTGGTGGACGCTCAGCAGTCCAGGGGGCAGGGGAAGGGGAGGGGCTGGAGGGGCTAAAAGGAAGGTGTAGTTCCCGCACAGACCAGCAGGGGCCGCTGTGAGACCGGCTCTGGGGTCAGCCTGGGCCTGGTCCCTCAGGAGGCAGCAGGGCAGGGTCAGGCTTCCTGTGAGGCCTGGGCAGCCGCGTGTCCTCTCCGGGAGGGTGGGCGCCCCTGCACGTGGCTGCGTGCCCCTCCAGCACCTGCTTCCTGCCAGCCCCACCCACGGGGACCAGTGCACCCACGGGGCTGCCCTCCCTGCTCAGGGGCCTGAGACCCTGGGGGAGGAAGGGGTGGGGGCACATTTGCATGAGCAGCCCCTTTCTGTGCCAGGGAGGGGATAAGAGGCCTGGACAGCCCAGCCCAGCTCTGTGTCCTGGGAAGGAGCTGAGCACCATGGCCTGGACTCCTCTGCTCCTGGCGCTCCTCTCTCACTGCACAGGTAGGGCCAGGCCTGGGCCCAGGCTCCTTCCCTTCCTGCTCGGTCTCCTGGGCACCTGCCCCTGGTCCCTGCCCCTCACTGACAGGTGTCTGTGTCTGCAGGGTCCCTGTCCCAGCCTGTGCTGACCCAGCCGCCCTCCCTCTCTGCGTCTCCGGGAGCCACGGCCACACTCACCTGCACCCTGAGCAGTGGCTTCAATGTTGGTGGATACTGGATGTACTGGTACCAGCAGAAGGCAGGGGGCCCTCCCCGGTACCTCCTGTACTACTACTCAGAGTCCATTAAGGGCCAGGGCTCCGGGGTCCCCAGCCGCTTCTCTGGATCCAAAGACGCCTCGGCCAATGCGGGGATCCTGACCATCTCGGGGCTGCAGCCTGAGGACGAGGCTGACTATTACTGCGCTACACCTCATGGCAGTGGGAGCAGCTATCGTTACCCACAGTGACTCAGAGGACGGGGAAGTGAGACCAAAACCCCCGGCCCCGAGGCGGTGGCTCTGAGCCTCCCTTCAGCGAGGAGCGTCTGGGGGCCTCTGTCAGCGGCTCCTCTGCAGGGACCTGTGTCCCGGGAGGAGGGAGGTCACACTCGATGGAGCCGCAGCACAGGCGTCCCAGGAGCACACGGGGGGTCACGGAGCCCGCCCTCCACCCCGTGTCGGGGAATTCTAAGAAGGAACATTTCTGGGTCAGAGTCTCAGCTCCTCCCTCCTGTTGTGTGCTGTCTGCTCCCCCCCAGAGCTCTTCCCTCCTGGCCCTTCTGGGCCCCAGTGTTTGGGGAGTGGCTCCCCGACAGCAGTCCTCTGACACCAGCTGATGTCCCCCAACAGCACTCAGTGCTCCCCCATCTGCCCGGAGACGGGGTCAGACCCGCAGTTAAAGGGCCAGTCCCCCCGATGCCCGCAGGTCAGGTGCCAATCACAGGCAGGAGGTCCCAGGATTCACACATCTCCTTGGATATCAGTTGTGTTTCCCATAATTCCTTTCGTGGATTCCATGAATTTACTAAGTGCACCTGAGCCCTCTGCCCTTTAATGGAATGGGGCGCAGGTGAGGGGCTCCCCAGCTTCTCATCCTCCCGGCCTCTCCCGTGGCCCGTCCTCACCCGGGAGCCCACCCAGCGCCCCCTCATCAGCCAAAGGCCCGCCCGTCCCCCAGGGAGAGACAAGGGTCTCAGGAGCCTGTGCCGGGGCCCGGGGCCGAGACCAGCGTGTGTTTCCTGTCATCTCACACTCTGTGTCTGCACCCACACATGGTCCCCCACTCAGCCATGCTCCCCACACATTCCTGTCACGTGTGTGACCCTGTGTGACTACTGACCCGTCCCATGTGACATGTCCGTGTTCACCCTGGTCATGGGCACAGCCTCCTCCTCCTCTGAACAAACCACAGGAGGCTGGTCCCAACCAGCACGGACTCTCAGTCCCCCTCCCTGCCCTCCTCCCTCCTCTGCGGCTGCCCCCTCCCCTCCTCCCACGCTCAGAGTTCTCAGTTCTTAGGACAAAGTTCATCCTTCATGAGGATTGAGAGACAAATAACAAGTTCCCGCTGTGGTTTCCATTCAGTGAGGATGTGAAGGCTTCTGCGTTCACCTGCGAAAACACTCCCCAAATCCGCACACGCAGCACAATCTCCCATTTGTCACAAAATAGGACAACCAGTCGGAAAGCACAGGAGGTAAAGTTTTATTTAAAATACAAACAATTGTCAACACCTGAGAAAATCCCAACAAGACACATAGGACACAGCTATGCAGATCTCCACACACGTTATAAGAGTCAGTCCCTGAATGAGTGAGCTGTGGCTCCTCCCACTGGCCCAGGGGAGGTCTGCAAACGCCCTGATGCTTAGGGCTCAGTCCCCTCAGACCCCTGTGGACCTGCACGTGCACCCCATGACAGGGAAGGTCTGGAGAGACGTCCCCCTCTGACCTGGGTCCTGAGTGTGTTCCCGGGAGGTTCCCTGAGCAGCCCTCTGAGTCCAGGTCACCTGAGGGCGGTGACCCTGGGCCGGGACGTGGGACAGGAGGGTCCCTGTGCACTCACGTGGGCACCCTCTTCCCTGGAGGGGAGGCCACATCCCTCTGTCCTCGGGGGACCTGAGGGCGCCTCCCACAGGCGGGACTCCTCCTGGGAGGGGGGCTGCAGGGAGCGCTACAGGCATCAGGGCCCAGGACCTGGGACCCGGGCAGGTGTGTGGCCACAGACAGTCCCCTCTGAGCTGCAGGTCCAGCTGGGCTCTCAGGGCTTTGGGCCAAGGGCAGGTGTGTGGGGCCAACAGGAGGGGGCGCTGTTGGACAGCCCTGTGGACCCAATGCAGCTGCCCATTAAGGATCTTAACTCACAGGAGCCTGGGCCTGTGGCTGGGCCCTGTGCTCAGTGATGTGGTGTCTCAGCAGGTGCTTCCTCCCAGGGCCCCCCAAGGCCTGAGCCCACCTCCATGGCCCTCAGTCTGGGGTGTGAGCTGAGCTGCAGCCCCAGGGCCCAGGGAGGGGCTGGGCAGGACCTGGAGGGACCCCCATTTGCATGGCAGCCCCTCCCCTGGCAGAGGGCGGGGGAGAAAAGGAGGCCTGGGCAGCCCAGCCCCACTGTGGGCTCAGGGCTGTGAGCACCATGGCCTGGACTCCTCTGCTCCTGGCGCTCCTCTCTCACTGCACAGGTAGGGCCAGGCCTGGGCCCTGGCTCCTTCCCTTCCTGCTCGGTCTCCTGGGCACCTGCCCCTGGTCCCTGCCCCTCACTGACAGGTGTCTGTGTCTGCAGGGTCCCTCTCCCAGTTTGCTGTGACTCAGCCGCCCTCCCTCTCTGCATCTCCGGGAGCCACAGCCAGACTCACCTGCACCCTGAGCAGCGGCTTCAGTGTTGGTGGATACTGGATGTACTGGTACCAGCAGAAGCCAGGGAGCCGCCCCAGGTTCCTCCTGAGATTCTACTCAGACTCAGAGAAGAACCAGGGCTCCGGGGTCCCCAGCCGCTTCTCGGGATCCAAAGACGCCTCGGCCAATGCGGGGCTCCTGACCATCTCGGGGCTGCAGCCTGAGGACGAGGCTGACTATTACTGTCGCATATGGGACAGCAGCTCTAAGACTCACACAGTGGTGCAGACATAGAGGGAAGTGAGACAAAAACCTCCTCTGCTCCCCTTGCCTGACCCGGGCCCTGCTGGCGGCTCTCAGTCCCCAACCCCCTCAGGACTCTCAGCACCACGAGGTCTCCCGTGAGGCTCGGTCACAGCTGACTCTGTGTGAACGTGTGAGGCAGCATTTCTGTCCCCAGGTCCTCACCTCCTCTTTCGGGGAGAAACCATGTCAGACCCCATACTTCCGACTAAAGGGCTTCCCCTCTGCCTCCTCCTCCCCCCAGACCCTCCCGGCTCCTCCGGGTCCTTCCTCCTTCCGCCCTCGGAGGGTTTTCTGGCCCAGAGTCCGGGAGAGCCTCCCTGTGCCTCAGCCGCACGCAGCTCCGCCTCCTCTCCTCCTCCCACAGTGTTCTCTCCCTCCACAGGGCTCCCTCCCTCCTGGGCTGCTCTCCCGTCCCCGCTGCTCCCCAGCCCCCAGGTCCCCTCCAGGCTGGAGACCCCTCCCGTCCTCTGGGTTCTTCTGCAGGGACTCCGCACGGAGAGCCCTGTGGTCACGTCTCCACACGGACGCGAAAGGGCTCTGATGAGCGGAGAACGGCTCCCAGCGTCCCAGACAGGGACCCAGTGACCCCTCTATGTGACCTCTCAGAGAGCGGGAATGTTTGAGCATGCTTATACCCCAGAGAGGGTCGTCAGTGCTGACGCCGGGCCAGGCCTTGAGATGTGGCCTCATGGCCCCTTCCCAGCACGGAGGCCTTCTTTCCTAGGTCACTGCCAGCTTTCTGAGGAACAGGATGACCCTGTGGATAACTTGGTCGTCAATGGCATGGGCCTGAAGTTGCTTGGGAAGAACTGTTTTGTCTTGTGTGGCTTCTTCTGCAAAAGCAGGACGAGGCTAATGGGCTTAAAAAATGGCCCTGCACACAGGGTCCGGGCTGCTCTCTGGGTTTTCTGCGTGGGGAGAGGCAGAGCAGCCAGCCGCCGGCTAATAAAGGCTCCCTGAATTTTAATTCGTTCAGGATTCCAGGGGTCATTCGCTTGCGTTCGCTCCACAACCCACCTACAAAGGATGTTCTGCTCAAAACAACGTCTGTGTCTTGGTCACGTCCCACTCCCTGTGTGAGCCTCTGCCACCACAGATCATGGGAACGCGTTCTTCCAATCAGACCCAAGCACATGCTCCACTGACCAATGACAGTGACAGACTCCTGGGGATTCAGTCTCAGAGTTCTGGAGGACATTGCCAGGGGGCACGAGACCAGCAGGTGGCGCTGCGGCGCTGCCCTGGGTTCTGCCTGGGGCTCCCTCCCTCCCAGCTGGGGGGTCCCAGTGGCCTCTGGGCTGGGAGAGCCCCTACACCAAGACAAGGAGGAAGGAAGGACAGGAATCCCTCTGTTTGTAGAAAACAGAACCGCGTCCCAGGACTCCTGAGACACAGGCTGACACGGAGCAGGTGACACAGGGGAAGGGAGCCCCACACCCAGAACCACATCAGGTCACGTCTGCAGCCAGGAAGCCGGCTCTGCTTCCCCTGGTCCACCGGACGCCCCGAGCCCTTCCTCTGCACCACTTCCTGCCCCATCAGGTCCCCACAGGCTGGGAGGGCCTCGCCCGAGGTAACATGGCTGCTCCCGGGCCTGGAAGACGGCCCTGAGCATGTTCCTGGAAACTCCCTCCATCGGGACCTGAACAGCCCCAGGAGCCCTGCCAGCCAGATGGACGCCTCCTCACGTGTGATGTGGGATCAGGAGCTCACAGGGCACCAAATTGGCTACGACTTTGCTGGAACATAAACCAAATTAATTTATCATTTAGACTTTGCTGGCACCTCCCACGGATGAGCCCCAGGATGAGACGCTGCAGTGAGCGCCCACCTCTGTGCCAGTCAGACCAGGATGTGGCCACAGACACAGGGACACCTGGTGGGCCTAAGGCTTTGGACCAGGGCGATGTAGTGTGTCCTGTGGCCAGCAGGGGGCGTCTGGGATCGCCCTGTGGCCCCATGCAGCTCCTCACTGAGGACTTTCCACTCACAGGAGCCTGGGCCTGGGGGTTGGGCCCTGATGGGAGGCAGCTGTGTCTGTGCTGGCAGCGCCCCCTGAGCAGGCACCAGTGTGTGGTCTCAGCAGGTGCTTCCTCCCAGGGCCCCCCAAGGGCTGAGCCCCCCTCCATGCCCCTCAGTCTGGGGTGTGAGCTGAGCTGCAGCCCCAGGGCCCAGGGAGGGGCTGGGCAGTCCCTGGAGGGACCCCCATTTGCATGGCAGCCCCTCCTCTGGCAGAGGGCGGGGGAGAAAAGGAGGCCTGGGCAGCCCAGCCCCACTGTGGGCTCAGGGCTGTGAGCACCATGGCCTGGACTCCTCTGCTCCTGGCGCTCCTCTCTCACTGCACAGGTAGGGCCAGGCCTGGGCCCAGGCTCCTTCCCTTCCTGCTCGGTCTCCTGGGCACCTGCCCCTGGTCCCTGCCCCTCACTGACCGGTGTCTGTGTCTGCAGGGTCCCTCTCCCAGCCTGTGCTGACCCAGCCGTCCACCCTCTCTGCATCTCCGCGAGCCACGGCCACCCTCCCCTGCACCCTGAGCAGCGGCTACAGTGTTGGTGGATACTGGATCTACTGGCACCAGCAGACGCCAGGGAACCCTCCCCGGTATCTCTTGGCCTACGACTCAGACTCTAATAAGAAGCACGGCTCCGGGGTCCCCAGCCGCTTCTCTGGATCCAAAGACGCCTCGGCCAATGTGGGGCTCCTGACCATCTCGGGGCTGCAGCCTGAGGACGAGGCTGACTATTATTGTAGCATATGGGATAACAAGTATAATACGCACACAGTGGTTCAGACCCACAGGGAAGTGAGACAAAAACCTCCTCTCCGCTCTCCTGGCCTGACCAGGTCCCTGCTGGCGGCTCTCAGTCCCCAACCCCCTCAGGACTCTCAGCACCACGAGGTCTCCCGTGAGGCACGGTCACAGCTGACTCTGTGTGAACGTGTGAGGCAGCATTTCTGTCCCCAGGTCCTCACCTCCTTGTCCGGGGAGAAACCATGTCAGACCTGATACTTCCGACCAAAGGGCTTCCCCTCTGCCTCCTCCTCCCCCAAGACCCTCCCGGCTCCTCCGGGTCCTTCCTCCTTCCGCCCTCGGAGGGTTTTCTGGCCCGGAGTCCGGGAGAGCCTCCCTGTGCCTCAGCTGCATGCAGCTCCGCCTCCTCTCCTCCTCCCACAGTGTTGTCTCCCTCCACAGGGCTCCCTCCCTCCTGGGCAGCTCTCCCGTCCCCGCTGCTCCCCAGCCCCCAGGTCCCCTCCAGGCTGGAGACCCCTCCGTCCTCTGGGTTCTTCTGCGGGGACTCCGCACGGAGAGCCCTGTGGTCACGTCTCCACATGGACGCGAAAGGTCTCTGATGAGGGAAGACCAGCTCCCAGCGTCCCAGACAGGGACCCAGTGACCCCTCTATGTGACCTCTCAGAGAGCGGGAATGTTTGAGCATGCTTACGCCCCAGGGAGAGTTGTCAGTGCTGACGCCGGGCCAGGCCTTGAGATGTGGTCTCCTGGCCCCTCCCCAGCACGGAGGCCTTCTTTCCTAGGTCACTGCCAGCTTTCTGAGTAACAGGACGACCCTGTGAACAACATGGTCGTCAATGGCATGGGCCTGACATTGCTTGGGAAGAACTGTTTTGTCTTGTGTGGCTTCTTCTGCAAAAACAGGACGAGGCTAATGGTTTTAAAAAGTGGCCCCGCACACAGGGTCCGGGCTGCTCTCTGGGTTCCCTGCGTGGGGAGAGGCAGAGCAGCCAGCGGCCAGCTAATAAAGGCTCCCTGAATTTTAACTCGTTCCGGACTCCAGGGGTCGTTCACTTGCGTTCGCTCCACAACAGACCTGCAGAGGTTGTTCTGCTCAAAACCACGTCTGTGTCTTGGTCACGTCCCACTCCCTGTGTGAGCCTCTGCCACCACAGATCATGGGAACACGTTCTTCCAATCAGACCCAAGCACACGCTCCACTGACCAATGACAGTGACAGACTCCTGGGGATTCAGTCTCAGTGTTTGGAGGACATTGCCAGGGGGCACGTGACCAGCAGGTGGCGCTGCGGCGCTGCCCTGGGTTCTGCCTGGGGCTCCCTCCCTCCCAGCTGGGGGGGTCCCAGTGGCTTCTGGGCTGGGAGAGCCCCTACACCAAGACAAGGAGGAAGGAAGGACAGGAATCCCTCTGTTTGTTGAAAACAGAACCGCGTCCCAGGACTCCTGAGACACAGGCTGACCCGGAGCAGGTGACACAGGGGAAGGGAGCCCCACACCCAGAACCACATCCAGTCAAGTCTGCAGCCAGGAAGCCGGCTCTGCTCTCCCTGGTCCACCAGACGCCCCAAGCGCTTCCTCTGCACCACTTCCTGCCCCATCAGGTCCCCACAGGCTGGGAGGGCCTCGCCCGAGGTAACATGGCTGCTCCCGGGCCTGGAAGACGCCCCTGAGCGTGTTCCTGGAAACTCCCTCCATCGGGACCTGAACAGCCCCAGGAGCCATGCCAGCCAGATGGACGCCTCCTCACGTGTGATGTGGGATCAGGAGCTCACAGGGCACCAACTTGGCTGCATTTTTGATGGAAAATAAACCAAATTAATTTATCATTTAGACTTTGCTGGCACTTCTCACGGCTGAGGCCAAGAATGAGATGCTGCAGTGAGCGCCCACCTCTGTGCCAGTCAGACCAGGATGTGGCCACAGACACAGGGACACCAGGTGGGCCTAAGGCTTTGGACCAGGGCGATGTAGTGTGTCCTGTGGCCAGCAGGGGGCGCACTGGGATCGCCCTGTGGCCCCCACACAGCTGCTCACTGAGGACTTTCCACTATCAGGAGCCTGGGCCTGGGGGCTGGGCCCTGTGCGCCCTGATGGGGAGCAGCTGTGTCTGTGCTGGCAGCGCCCCCAGAGCAATAGCCTCTGTGTGGTCTCAGCTGGTGCTTCCTGCCAGGGCCCCCCAAGGGCTGAGCCCCCCTCCATGCCCCTCAGTCTGGGGTGTGAGCTGAGCTGCAGCCCCAGGGCCCAGGGAGGGGCTGGGCAGGCCCTGGAGGGACCCCCATTTGCATGGCAGCCCCTCCCCTGGCAGAGGGCGGGAGAGAAAAGGAGGCCTGGGCAGCCCAGCCCCACTGTGGGCTCAGGGCTGAGAGCACCATGGCCTGGACTCCTCTGCTCCTGGCGCTCCTCTCTCACTGCACAGGTAGGGCCAGGCCTGGGCCCAGGCTGCTTCCCTTCCTGCTCGGTCTCCTGGGCACCTGCCCCTGGTCCCTGCCCCTCACTGACAGGTGTCTGTGTCTGCAGGGTCCCTCTCTCTGCCTGTGCTGACCCAGCCGCCCTCCCTCTCTTCATCTCCGGGAGCCACGGCCACACTCACCTGCACCCTGAGTGGTATGTCCTATCCGTTTCGTGATTACTGGATAAACTGGTTCCAGCAGAAGCCAGGGAGCCCTCCCCGGTATCTCCTGGCTTATAAATCAGACTCAGACAAGCACCAGGGCTCCGGGGTCCCCAGCCGCTTCTCTGGATCCAAAGACTCCTCGGCCAATGTGGCACTCCTGACCATCTCGGGGCTGCAGCCTGAGGACGAGGCTGACTATTACTGTCTGAGTGGGGAAAATGGTGTTTCTCACAGTGACACAGGCAGATGGGGAAGTGGGACAAAAACCTCCACCTCCCCTGCGTCTGGGGGCCTAACAACTGAACCTGCTGAAAAGACATCCATGTGCAAAGCATACTTGGAGGAGAGAGAAACATCAATGATGAGAGGGAATCACTGACCGGCTGCCTCCTGCAGGCCCCACCCTGGGGATCACAGCCACATCCCAGACGTGAGCCCTGAACAGGAATCAAACCGTGACCTCCTGGTTCCCAGGTCAATGCCCAACCACTGAGCCACCAGGCCCGGCCCACGGGGCCTCTGTGACCACCTGGGTCTCCCGGGGGTCATGTGACTGAACACACCCGCTGCCACTGGGAGCCGCCAGGCCAGGGGCAGCTGGGGGAGCTCTGCCTCCTCTCCTTCAGGGCCACGGGGCCCCCCGTCCCTGTGATGGGAACCGGGGGACCCCGCTCTCCCCGTTGTCTGTCTCCATGGGCTCAGCGCCCCCTCTCCCTTTCTCCCTGGCTTCCTAACGCCACTGGGTCCCCCTGTCCCCGCTTTCCAAACCACGACTCAGCACTCCTGGCGGCATGACACGGACCACCCCGTCCCTCCTCTGTGACCCGGTCCCCGGGGCCGCCCGCCCCCAGCTCAGACCCGAGGGACACGGCGTGTGCTCCGTCACCGCCCCGTCGGGGAGGGATGGGTGTGAGGTCTAAAGCAGGGTTTCCACGGCGCCTCCTCATCCTCCTCCACACGCCGTTCCCTGAATCCACGTCCCTGAGCCCATTGCTTCCTCAGAAATGAACACGCAGCTCCGTGCCCACCCACAGTGTTAGGAATCCCACCCCCTGAGCCCGGGGCCTCCCCGAGGGGAGCTAACCCCGGCGGGGGCTTGTCTCACACCCTCGTGACGGGCACCAGCTGGTGACAATTTCTGTCCCCAGGAAGGTGTCAGCAGCTCGGAGCAGTGGGTCCCGTGTTCTGGGGCCTCTGGGAACTGAGCTCCCACCCTCATACCTGGGCTGCCACTCAGCAGGAGGGGCCCCGAGGGCAGGAGAAGGGCAGGGGACCCTCGGCTCCTCATTGCACCCTCACAGGGGCAGACCCAGGAACATTTCCCCCCATCTGTCAGGACCCCGGAAGGAAGACCCGGGAAGGCGGAAAGAGAACGGACGGACACCAGCCCTGAGGCGCCCGAGGAGGGGGTTCTGGGCGGACAGCATTGGACCGGATCCTCCCGGCCATCGGGGGGCAGACCAGCTCCTCCGTCCACAGGGCAGAGGAGACCCAGGATGGGACAGACGCTGAGGGCACAGCCCCAGGGCAGTGATGGAACCAGAACCATAACAGGGGACCAGGGACCTCTCTGCAGGCAGTCAGAAGTATAAGATTTGCCTCTACCTTCCATCTAGCTATCAATCAATCTCTCTATCCTCTAGCTATCAATCAATCTCTCTATCCTCTATCTAGCTATCAATCAATCTCTATACTATCAATCCATCTACCAACACCTATCTCTACCTATATCTATCATCTATCTATCTATCTATCATCTATTATCTATCATATATCTATCTATCATCTATTTATCTATTATCTATCATCTATCTATCTATATCTATCAATCATCTATCTATATATCTATACCTATCAATCAATCTAACTATCTATCTATCTATCTATCATCTATCTATCATCTATCTATCTATCTATGTATATCTATCTATCTATCTATCTATCTATCTATCTATCTATCATCTAGCTATCTACCGGTATCATGGCTATTTCCAGGGGCTACCTTCATTCCTTCTGTGGTTCCCACCACCATGACTGTATCTCTATCTATCAATCATCTACCTATATATCTATATCTATCAATCTATCAATCTATATCTATCAATCAATCTAACTATCTATGTATCTATGTATCTATCTATCTATGTATCTCTATCTATCTCTATCTATATCTATCTATCTATCTATCTATCTATCTATCTATCTATCTATCTATCTATCATCTATCATCTATCTATCATCTATCATCTAGCTATCTACGGGTATCATGTCTATTTCCAGGGGCTACCTTCATTCCTTCTGTGGTTCCCACCACCATGACTTTTCCCTAGGCCTTCACCAGGGGGCGCTGTGGACCTTCGCGGAGCTGCCAGGCCTGCAGCCAACTCTAAGGGTTCTAACTGAGTGGACCCTGCGCCCATGCTCATGGCCTGGGTGTGAGGTGACAGCAGGTGCTTCCCCTCCAGGGATGGACTCACGGCCCACAGCCTCCCCCGCCTCCTCCCCACAGGGAAGCTCCCCACGGGGCCCAGGACCCAGGACAGGAGGGTCCTGTGGGCTCACATTTGCATAATGACCAGCCAACGCCCCTCTACCCAGGAGGCCCGGAGGAGATAAAGGGACGCCCGAGCCCAGCACGTGCCAGAGACCAAGGCCCCTGGGAAAGTCTCCACCATGAGCTGCACTCCCCTCCTCCTCCTCCTCCTCGCTCTCTGCCCAGGTTCAGGGCCATTTCAGAGACCAGCCTGTGGGGAGGGGGGGGGGTCCCTGGGCCTGTATCCGTCATTCCTGACTGTGTCTGTTTTTGGTTCAGGGTCCAGGTCTCAGGAGGTGGTGACTCCAGAGGCTGCCATGACCGTGTCCCCAGGCGTGACGGTCACTCTCACCTGCGGCTCCAGCACAGGGGCTGTCGTTGGCGGTCACTACCCTCACTGGGTCCAGCACAGGTCTGGCCAGGCCCCCAGGGCTCTGATTTACAACACCAACAACCGACACCCTGGGGCCCCGGCCCGGTTCTCAGGCTCCGTCGAATGGGGCAAAGCCGTCCTGACCCTCGCAGGGGCGCAGCCTGAGGCCGAGGACCACTGTCTCCTGTGGTTCAGAGGCTATGCCCACGGGGACAGGTGCCGGTGGGGAAGTGAGGCACAAACCCCAGCTGAGGGCCCTCTGCCCCCAGGGCCCCGTCTGCTGTGCTCAGGGCTGCGTCCCGCTGGCGCGGCTCCGAGGGTGCTCCCTGGGGCCCCGGACCGGCCAATCGCATCCATGATTCTCGGCTGGGATCGTGTTATGGAAACAAGAGCCAATGTGATCACCAGCCTCACAGGAAAGGGCCAGGAGCAGCAAGAGGAAAAGTCACACTCACACACTCACTCACACACTCACTCACACACTCACACCCACACTCACACTTATACACAGGATCAACTTACACACACAGTCAAGTCTGAATTACCCTTGAGCAGCATTTAATAAATAAGATGAAGTTTAAGAATCTTATCTAATCAAGAGGGATGATGCAAACTGACATCACGCCTCAATCCAATGATGAAGATGGCTGCGCCCACAGCTGAGGCAGGGATTCGGTGGCAGCCAAAGGTGTTGACCTCAACAGCCAAGGCTTAGGGAGCCCTCAGGAGCAATCAGCAGGGACCTGAGGCTGCACCCCCTCCCCATGCACCCCGCCTGGGTGGGGCTTGACAAGGGGGGGGGTCAGCAGGGTGTCAATCTCACCCATTGGGGGTGGGGCAGGCAGGGTCTGGCTCTCCTGCAGTTTTGAGGCCCTGTGGATGTGGGGGGACTTGACTTTGGATCTTTCAGCGGGCCCCCAGGCTCTGACAGGAGAAAGATTTTCATATATATTTCTACTAATTTTCTCTTATCTCTGACACTTCTATTACAGAGAAAGGGCAAATAGCAACATTAAAATATTTCCTCCAATCCATCCCCTTTAAATGTGCACAGATTTTTGTGCACCGGGCCTCTAGTATAGTATGACAACAGTAGAAACAGAGAAACTTTGAAACAGAGGTGGACCATCCATCGCAGCAGAATTTTTTGCCGTCTTCCCTTCACACCTGTGAGGTTGGAGGGCAGATTCCCTGTAAGGGGAGGGGGGGGTCACAGCACCCATGTCTTCTATATTGGACCCCACTGCCCCAGAGCCGGTTCCCACAGGCACCCTGAGGACTGGGAGCGTGTCCCATGGGGCACCGCTCTGAGGACAGAGTCAGGGCCAATCCCCAAGCTGAGATCATGTCAAGGTTGGGCGGAGCCTCCAGACGCTGGAAAGAGAGAAGACAGCACCTCCCTGAGGCCTCCCTGGGAGCACGGGGCTGCCAGCACCTTGACCTCAGACGTGTACCCCACCCCGAAGAGGGACCCTCTCCCTGGTTCTGAGGGGCTCAGTCCGTGGGCCTTGGTGGCAGCGTCTCCGGGACACAGCCCGTCGGGAGAGTCCATCTGCTCAGCGTGGGGTGAGCTGAGCCCCAGCACCAGGGCTCAGGGGCTGGGCAGTCCCTGGAGGAACCACGTCGGTAAGGACAGCCCCTCCTCGGGCGGAGGGCGGGAGGGAGGAGGCCTGGGCAGCCACAGCGCGGGGCCCAGGCGTGGGGGCCTCCTGGAGCTGGGCCAGGTGCTGCAGGCTCCACTGGTACCTGTGAGGCCCGCCCCACTGATGATGGTTTTATAACGAGTCCCTGATCCCATCCCATCTCCATGGAAACCTAAGTGGCCTACCACAGTGAAAAATGTTTCCTGAGGGGTCCCACCGGAACTGTGACCCTGAGGGGTTTTCTGGAAAATTCCACTCTCCCCCGGGGACCTGCTCAGCCCCCAGGGCCCCGCCCCCTGAGCAGCGCCCTCCCCTGTGACCCGCACAGAGGCTCCTGTGTGTTTCTTGGGCAGCATCTTCCCTGGAGAGAAACCCCGTCCCTGTGTCGCTGGTGAGTGTGTGAGCGCCTCCCACAGACGCTCCCCTGAGAGCGCAATGCTCCGGCCACCAACACAGAGAGTCAGACCGCGAGGTCTGGGCTCGGACCCTGGGGTGGGAGGAGGACAGAGACCTGGGAGCCCACAGCCAGCTGGGCTCTCAGGGCCTTGGGGCAGGGGAGGGTGTGACCTCCCGCCAGCAGGGGGCGCTGTGAGACTGCAGGTGACCAGCTCACAGCTGTTCCCTGAGACCTTCCCACACAGGCCCCTGCACTGGGGGCTCCCTGCTGTCCTTGGGGGCCTGGCAGCGCCCCCTGAGCAGCACCTGTGTGTGGTCTCAGCAGGTGCTTCCTCCGAGGGCCCCTCAAGGGCTGAGCCCCCCTCCATGGCCCTCAGTCTGGGGTGTGAGCTGAGCTGCAGCCCCAGGGCCCTGGGAGGGGCTGGGCAGTCCCTGGAGGGACCCCCATTTGCATGGCAGCCCCTCCTCTGGCAGAGGGCGGGGGAGAAAAGGAGGCCTGGGCAGCCCAGCCCCACTGTGGGCTCAGGGCTGTGAGCACCATGGCCTGGACTCCTCTGCTCCTGGCGCTCCTCTCTCACTGCACAGGTAGGACCAGGCCTGGGCCCCGGCTCCTTCCCTTCCTGCTCGGTCTCCTGGGCACCTGCCCCTGGTCCCTGCCCCTCACTGACAGGTGTCTGTGTCTGCAGGGTACCTCTCCCAGCCTGTGCTGACCCAGCCGCCCTCAATCTCTGCATCTCCGGGAGCCACAGCCACACTCACCTGCACCCTGAGCAGCGGCTACAGTGTTGGTGGATACTGGATCTACTGGCACCAGCAGACGCCAGGGAGCCCTCCCCGGTATCTCTTGGCCTACGACTCAGACTCTAATAAGAACCAGGGCTCCGGGGTCCCCAGCCGCTTCTCTGGATCCAAAGACGCCTCGGCCAATGCAGGGCTCCTGACCATCTCGGGGCTGCAGCCTGAGGACGAGGCTGACTATTATTGTAGCATATGGGATAACAAGTATAATACGCACACAGTGGTTCAGACCCACAGGGAAGTGAGACAAAAACCTCCTCTCCGCTCTCTTCGCCTGACCTGGGCCCAGCTGGCGGCTCTCAGTCCCCAATCCCCTCAAGACTCTCAGCACCACGAGGTCTCACGTGAGGCTCGGTCACAGCTGACTCTGTGTGAACATGTGAGGCAGCATTTCTGTCCCCAGGTCCTTACCTCCTTGTTCGGGGAGAAACCATGTCAGACCCGATACTTCTGACCAAAGAGCTTCCCCTCTGCCTCCTCCTCCCCCCAGACCCTCCCGGCTCCTCCGGGTCCTTCCTCCTTCCGCCCTCGGAGGGTTTTCTGGCCCAGAGTCCGGGAGAGCCTCCCTGTGCCTCAGCCGCATGCAGCTCCGCCTCCTCTCCTCCTCCCACAGTGTTGTCTCCCTCCACAGGGCTCCTTCCCTCCTGGGCTGCTCTCCCGTCCCCGCTGCTCCCCAGCCCCCAGGTCCCCTCCTGGCTGGAGACCCCTCCCGTCCTCTGGGTTCTTCTGCAGGGACTCCGCACGGAGAGCCCTGTGGTCACGTCTCCACACGGACGCGAAAGGGCTCTGATGAGGGGAGACCGGCACCCAACGTCCCAGACAGGGACACGGTGACCCCTCTATGTGACCTCTCAGAGAGCGGGAATGTTTGAGCATGCTTAGGCCCCTGCGAGTGTTGTCAGTGCTGACACCAGGCCAGGCCTTGAGATGTGGTCTCAGGCCCCTTCCCAGCACGGAGGCCTTCTTTCCTAGGTCACTGCCAGCTTTCTGAGGAACAGGACGACCCTGTGAACAACATGGTCGTCAATGGCACGATCCTGACATTGCTTGGGAAGAACTGTTTTGTCTTGTGTGGCTTCTTCTGCAAAAACAGGACGAGGCAAATGGGCTTAAAAAGTGGCCCCGCACACAGGGTCCGGGCTGCTCTCTGGGTTCCCTGCGTGGGGAGAGGCAGAGCAGCAGCCGGTTAATAAAGGCTTCCTGAATTTTAATTCGTTCCGGACTCCAGGGGTCGTTCGCTTGCGTTTGTTCCACGACCGACCTACAGAGGTTGTTCTGCTCAAAACCACGTCTGTGTCTTGGTCACGTCCCACTCCCTGTGTGAGCCTCTGCCACCACAGATCATGGGAACACGTTCTTCCAATCAGACCCAAGTACATGCTCCACTGACCAATGACAGTGACAGACTCCTGGGGATTCAGTCTCAGTGTTTGGAGGACATTGCCAGGGGGCACGTGACCAGCAGGTGGCGCTGCGGCGCTGCCCTGGGTTCTGCCTGGGGCTCCCTCCCTCCCAGCTGGGGGTCCCCGTGGCCTCTGGGCTGGGAGAGTCCCTACACCAAGACAAGGAGGAAGGAAGGACAGGAATCCCTCTGTTTGTTGAAAACAGAACTGCGTCCCAGGACTCCTGAGACACAGGCTGACACGGAGCAGGTGACACAGGGGAAGGGAGCCCCACACCCAGAACCACATCCAGTCACATCTGCAGCCAGGAAGCCGGTTCCGCTCCCCCTGGTCCACGGGACGCCCCGAGCCCTTCCTCTGCACCACTTCCTGCCCCATCAGGTCCCCACAGGCTGGGGGGGCCTTGCCCGAGGTAACATGGCTGCTCCCGGGCCTGGAAGACGCCCCTGAGGGTGTTCCTGGAAACTCCATCCATCGGGACCTGAACAGCCCCAGGAGCCCTGCCAGCCAGATGGACGCCTCCTCACGTGTGACGTGGGATCAGGAGCTCACAGGGCACCAACTTGGCTATGACTTTGCTGGAGATGAAACCAATTTAATTTATCATTTAAACTTTGCTGGCACCTCCCACGGATGAGCCCCAGGATGAGACGCTGCAGTGAGCGCCCACCTCTGTGCCAGTCAGACCAGGATGTGGCCACTGGGACAGGGACCTGTCCAGCTGCTGACAAAGGGTGGCCTCAGGCTTTGGATCAGGGCGATGTAGTGTGTCCTGTGGCCAGCAGGGGACGCGGTGGGATTGTCCTGTTGCCCCCATGCAGCTCCTCACTGAGGACTTTCCACTCACAGGAGCCTGGGCCTGGGCCCTGATGGGAGGCAGCTGTGTCTGTGCTGGCAGCGCCCCCTGAGCAATAGCCTCTGTGTGGTCTCAGCAGGTGCTTCCTCCCAGGGCCCCCCAAGGGCTGAGCCCCCCTCCATGCCCCTCAGTCTGGGGTGTGAGCTGAGCTGCAGCCCCAGGGCCCAGGGAGGGGCTGGGCAGTCCCTGGAGGGACCCCCATTTGCATGGCAGCCCCTCCCCTGGCAGAGGGCGGGAGAGAAAAGGAGGCCTGGGCAGCCCAGCCCCACTGTGGGCTCAGGGCTGTGAGCACCATGGCCTGGACTCCTCTGCTCCTGGCGCTCCTCTCTCACTGCACAGGTAGGGCCAGGCCTGGGCCCAGGCTCCTTCCCTTCCTGCTCGGTCTCCTGGGCACCTGCCCCTGGTCCCTGCCCCTCACTGACAGGTGTCTGTGTCTGCAGGGTCCCTCTCCCAGCAGCTTGTGGTGACCCAGCCGCCCTCCCTCTCTGCATCTCCGGGAGCCACAGCCACACTCACCTGCACCCTGAGTGGTATGTCCTATCCGTTTAGTGATTATAGGATAAGCTGGTACCAGCAGAAGCCAGGGAGCCCTCCCCGGTATCTCCTGGCATATAAATCAGACTCAGACAAGCACCAGGGCTCCGGGGTCCCCAGCCGCTTCTCTGGGTCCAAAGACGCCTCGGCCAATGCGGGGCTCCTGACCATCTCGGGGCTGCAGCCTGAGGACGAGGCTGACTATTACTGTCTGACCGGGGAAAACAATGTTCCTCACAGTGACACAGGCAGATGGGGAAGTGGGACAAAAACCTCCACCTCCCCAGAGTCTGGGGGCCTAACAACGGAACCTGCTGAAAAGACCTCCATGTGCAAAGTATACGTGGAGGAGAGAGAAACATCAATGATGAGAGCGAATCACTGACCAGCTGCCTCCTGCAGACCCCACCCTGGGGATCACAGCCACATCCCAGACGTGAGCCCGGAACGGGAATCAAACCGTGACCTCCTGGTTCCCAGGTCATTGCCCAACCACTGAGCCACCAGGCCCGGCCCACGGGGCCTCTGTGACCACCCGGGTCTCCCGGGGGTCATGTGACTGAACACACCCGCTGCCACTGGGAGCCGCCAGGCCAGGGGCAGCTGGGGGAGCACTGCCTCCTTTCCTGCAGGGCCACGGGGCCCCCGTCCCTGTGATGGGAACCGGGGGACCCCGCTCTCCACGTTGTCTGTCTCCATGGGCTCAGCACCCCCTCTCCCTTTCTCCCTGGCTTCCTAACGCCACGGGGTCCCCCTGTCCCCGCTTTCCAAACCACGACTCAGCACTCCTGGCGGCACGACACGGACAACCCCGTCCCTCCTCTGTGACCCGGTCCCCGGGGCCGCCCGCTCCAGCTCAGACCCGAGGGACCCGGCGTGTGCTCCGTCACCGCCCCGTCGGGGAGGGATGGGTGTGAGGTCTAAAGCAGGGTTTCCACGGCGCCTCCTCATCCTCCTCCACACGCCGTTCCCCGAATCCACGTCCCTGAGCCCATTTCTTCCTCAGAAATGAACACGCAGCTCCGTGCCCACCCACAGTGATAGGAACCCCACCCCCTGAGCCCGGGGCCTCCCCGAGGGGAGCTGACCCCGGCAGGGGCTGGGCTCACACCCGCGTGATGGGCACCAGCCGGGTTCCGGGTCAGGGTTCGGGTTCGGCGTCTGGGGAAGGCCGCACACAGAGGAGAGGAGACTCTAGAGAAGATTTAAGGTGGGAATCGGGGGCCAGGCGGGGGCCCACCTCCAGGGGGAGGACTGCTCCTGGCTCCGGCTTCTCCGTCCCTTTTATTAATATTAAAATGATAGGATCCACCCCTGTCCCCCCGGCAGGAGGCTCCAACCACAGCCCGTCAGTGACGTGGGACTGACAGGTGGGGCTGCTTCAGCCGCCAGCGTCCGGCCATTGGCGCTGACCCCGCAGAGCCCGGTGCGTCTCCCTCTGCGTCCGCCCCAGAACGTGCTCCCCCAGGTTCCCTGGGCTCCCCGCTCCGTGTCCCCCTCACCAGGCCCTGGTCCCGGGGGTGCCATCCCTGTCCCGCCCCCTCCTGTCCGGGAGCTGGGGTCCCAGTGACTCGGTTGTGACTAAAAAAAAAATCACAAACCACCTCTCCTACGGAGATAAAATAGACTGAGTGTGAAGCACGTTATGCCGTTTCCACGTGAATGAGGAAACCAGTCACGAGGCAAAGCTGGACCCAAAGGCACGTGTTACCCACAATGTGGATTCCCTCCTGAGCACAAGGGGAGGCCACAGGAAAGAGTAATTTTTGAGTTTTAGAAAAACAGTGATTCATGTCTAACAGGGGAGGAACCGCGTATGAAAATAACACCGCGTCCTGACAATCAGGGGACTCGCCTCCTGGGCACAGAGGCTGCTCCGGACCGGACCCTGGGCAGCACGTTCCCTGAGTGACCGCGGCTCAGGTCTGACCAGGACCGGCCAGGGAGACAGGCCCCGGCTCCCAGGAGGAGGCGGCGTGGAGCAGAGAGTGTCCTGAGGGGAAGGGGAGGCCACCTCAGGGGGCACCTGGAGGCCCTGAGCCAGGGGGTTAAGTGCCCAGAGCAGGGGAGGCAGGATGTCCCTCCTGGGCCTTGGTCAGCAGGGGACACGGTGGTGCGTCCAGGCCTGGCCACCAGGGGGCGCGCGGGGACCGCTGCTGAAGGGCTGGGCCCCTCACAGCTGCAGCCTGTTCCCTGGCCCTGCCTGGTGCCCTGTGTTCAGGGCTCACAGCTGTGACCCTGCCACCCCCTGGGCCCCACCCAGCCCCACCCCTGCCCTCACCCTGCCATCCTCAGGCACAGGGACCCCACCCAGGGCCCAGGGAGGATCAAATAGATGGGGGGTCTCATTTGCATAAAAGGGCCCTCCCTCCCGCAGACTGTGAAGAGGGAAGGAGAGATGTGGGGAGCTCTGCTTCAGCTGTGGGCACAGGAGGCAGCACTCAGCGATGACTTCCACCATGGCCTGGGCCCCTCTCCTCCTCCCCCTCCTGGCTCACTGCACAGGTGACTGGAGAGGGGACAGGGGAAGGGGCCTGGGGAAGACACATGGGCCCTGCCTCCTCCTCTGGTCTCCAGACCCAGACTCACCCTCTCTGTGTCTCCCCTCTTCCAGGATCCTGGGCCCAGTCTGTGCTGACCCAGCCAGCCTCAGTGTCGGGGTCCCCGGGCCAGACGGTCACCATCTCCTGCACGGGAAGCAGCTCCAACATTGGGAGTTACCATGTGTCCTGGCACCAGCAGCTCCCAGGAAAGGGCCCCAAATGCATCATCTACAGTAGTAGCAGTCGACCCTCAGGGGTCCCAGACCGATTCTCTGGCACCAGATCTGGCACCTCAGCCACCCTGACCATCACGGGGCTGCAGGCTGAGGACGAGGCCGATTATTTCTGCCAGTCCTATGACAGCAGTACCAGCGGTCCCACAGTGCTGCAGGCCTGTGGGGAAGTGAGACAAAAACCCTTCAGCTCTGCCAGGCACTGAGCCCTCCGGTAGCTGCCTGCCTGCTCTATGCGGAAGCTGAGGAGGCCACATCAGGGCGCTTCAGGCCAAGCTCGGCCCAGGTCCCGGAGGGATGACAGAGGGTTCTGGTCTGAGTCCTGAGATCTGAATTCCGTGGCACAAACCCACACGCAGACATGAACTGTTCTCCCCGCACGGGCAGCGAGCCCTCCGAGTGCAGAGGGTGAGGGCAGTGCTGCCCGCTGGACCCGGGGCCCGCTGGAGCCGGGGCCGGCCACTGGGGGGCGTCCCCCTGGTGACACACCCGCCAGGCGGGGCCTCTGTACCCAGTGTCTGCCCTACCCCAGGCCCCCGGGGCTGGGACACCAGGGATCAGACCCTCTGGTCTAGGCGACTGTTCATGGCTCAGACGCCGAGCCACGGCCAGACACACCGGGCACCAGGGGGCCGGGCCGCTGGGCGGCTGAGGGGGGTGTTGTGTCCTGAGGATCCTGGGCTCCAGGGCGGCGTTGGTTGCTGTGCCGACTGAGACAAGCCTGGTGCCCACTCCACTCTGTTCTCGGTGCTGCTGCTCCTGGTACGATGGAAGCTCCTAGAAACTCCTCGGGAAGGTGGGGTTCCCTGGGCAGCGACTGGGGATCGCCAACCGGCAGGACCGGATCACAGCGGACAGCTCCCGCCTCCCCCTGAAATGGGAAGTGATGTCAGAACAACGTCTGTTCCCTCCTTTCACCCAGAGCAGAGGGCACTGCGTTTCCAATGCTTTTCCACCAACACCTCGGCCTGCAATGATCATCAACATGCCTCCTCCTAGACCAGCCATGGGTAAACGATGGCCTGCGGGGCCGGATCCGGCCCGTTCGGCTGTTCTCTCCGGCCCGCGGAGCCGAAAGAGCGGAGGAGGGTTCTCTTGCTCTCCCCTCCGCTCCTTCACCAGCAGCCCAAGAGGAGAGTGCCATAGTGGTCGGGTTGCTTTTGTTCCGGCCCTCCGGTCCAGTGTAAGAACCCATGGTGGCCCTCGCATCAAAAAGTTTGCTCTCCCCTGTCCTAGAATGTTTAAATCAGCCTCATTGTGACTTTTACATAGAATGACATACATGCAATTTAAGCTGGGTGAGTGGTGACTGATGTGCAAAGTGTTAAAATAAAACCCTAGCACAGAAATGTAAAAATTTTGCCTAGAATTTTCTGGCCTGTTTTTGATTTTCCCTCCCAGATAAATGCCAACATCTGTGCGTTGAGAACAGACTCCTAGGAGGGACCTCAGCCCACGGTCCACGGAGAACGATGGTGTCAGGAGGGGAAATATTGACAGAAAATGGAAGTTACCCATGACCACGGACCAGGAGAGCACAGGAGGGCTCCTCCCCACCACCTGCCCAGCCCCAGGGAGGGACCCCTTTCTCCCCGGGCCCCTGGGACCCATGGGAAGGAGGCGCCCAGCCCCAGGAATGAATCCCATAGAGACAGAGCCCGCATCTGGCACAGAAGGGGACGCACCTCCTCGGGGCTGTCCCTGCTCTGGCCCTGCCCTGAGCCCTGACCCGGGTCTGAGAGCTGGTGCAGGAGACGCCCCTCAGTCCTGACCCCTGACCAGCCCTGGGAGCTGTGGTCAGACTCCCCTGAGGACGCTGAGTAGAGACTGAAGATGCCCCGAGGTGATGGGGAGGCCACGGGAGGGGACCCCTGGCCTGGCCCTAGGGCAGGGGCAGTGGACAGAGCAGTGGGAAGGCAGAGGTGGTCTCTCATGGGTTCTGGTCCCCATGTCACTCAATGCTGTGTCTGGGCCTGGACACTAGAGGGCGCCTAGAGTTTATATCTGAGGGATCTGGGTGATCAGAGCTGGACCAGCCCCCTGACAAAGTGCAGGACCATCTGCTCAGGGCTGTCAGCTGTGACTCCCCAAACCTGGGCCCCACCTACCCAACCCCCACCCATACCCAGGGCCCTCCTCAGACAGAGGCACCTGCCCCAGGGCCCAGGGAGGGTCAAATAGATGGGGTCTCATTTGCATAAAAGGGCCCTCCCTCCCGCAGACTGTGAAGAGGGAAGGAGAGATGTGGGGAGCTCTGCTTCAGCTGTGGGCACAGGAGGCAGCACTCAGGGATGACCTCCACCATGGCCTGGGCCCCCCTCCTCCTCACCCTCCTGGCTCACTGCACAGGTGCCTGGAGAGGGGACAGGGGAAGGGGCCTGGGGAAGACACAGGGGCCCTGCCTCCTCCTCTGGTCTCCAGACCCAGACTCACCCTCTCTGTGTCTCCCCTCTTCCAGGATCCTGGGCCCAGTCTGTGCTGACCCAGCCAGCCTCAGTGTCGGGGTCCCCAGGCCAGAGGGTCACCATCTCCTGCACTGGAAGCAGCTCCAACATTGGGAGTTACCATGTGTCCTGGCACCAGCAGCTCCCAGGAAAAGCCCCCAAATGCATCATCTCCAGTAGTAGCAGTCGACCCCCAGGGGTCTCGGACCGATTCTCTGGCTCCAGGTCTGGCAGCTCAGCCACCCTGACCATCACGGGGCTGCAGGCTGAGGACGAGGCCGATTATTACTGCTCAGTCTGGGACAAGAGTCTTACCGGAGGCACAGTGCTGCAGGCCTGTGGGGAAGTGAGACAAAAACCCTCTCTCCCACGGCAGTGGGTCCCGGGCAGCCCCATGCTCCGATCAGGTGGCTGTGCCTTTTTGGGTGGCCGAACTGGTCTGTGAGGTCTCCCCCCAGGGGACTGAGTCTGCAAACTCTGTCTCACCCTGTGACCTGCCTGCCAGGCCGCCCGTGGCAGCAGCACACGTGCGCGTGTCTCAGCCTGAGCGGACCTTCCTGGGCCTCAGGGGGCGGCTGCCTGGGCGGCCAGGACGGGGCAGGGCAGACCCGGGGCCCCGCGTCCGGCTGTGCCTGTCAGAGCCCCTCAGGGAGGGAGGGTTCGACAACATCAGCGCCTCCCAGGCCACACAGACTCCGTGGGACACAGAGAGCGGAACACACAGGTGTCAGAAGACACAGGCGTTTCCTAAAACTTAAAAACACCACGTGCGACAGGCTCCATCATTAACTGGGAAACCCCACCACACTGTGTACGGTTTTTCAGTGAATCCTTAGGTCAGGTCAGGTCTCCATGGAAACCTACATGCCTTACGTCAGCTTTTCTCAGCTTGCGGGTCGAGACCACTCTGGGGCTTAAATGACCCTTTCTCAGGGGTCGCCTGAGACATCCTGCATATCAGACCTGACTTTGCACAATAGCAGCACACGAAAATATACATGTTTTATGTTTATATTTTATATTAAATACTATGAAGTAGCCATGAAAACGGTGTTATGGTTGGGGGTCAACGCCAACCAGAGGAGCTGTGTGAAAAGGTCACCGCATTGGGAAGGTTGAGAACCACTGCCTCCCGCAGTGTGACATGTTTGCTGCAGGATTCCCCCTCTGAACGCGACCCTGAGGTGATTCTGGAACATTCCTCTCTCCCCCGGGGACCTGCTCAGCCCCCAGGAGCCCCGCCCCCTGAGCCCCCGACAGCACCCGACAGACCCGGAAGGTCGACAGCCCCCGGCCTCAGACAGCACCGGATAGCCCCTACCGCCCCGGATAGCATCTGCTCGCCGAACACTCCCGACAGCCCCCGAAAGCCTCCGACAGCACCCGACTGGCCACGACAGCCTCCGACAGCCCCCCACTGCCCCCGACAGCACTCAACAGCATTCGACAGCCTCCGACATCCCCCGACAGCCACCGACAGCACCCGATTGGCCACGACAGCCTCCGAAAGCCCACGACTGTCCCCGAGAGCCCCCGACAGCACTCGACAGCATTCGACAGCCTCCGACAGCCCCCGACAGCTACCGAAAGCACCCGACTGGCCACGACAGCACCCGATTGGCCACTACAGCCTCCGACAGCCCACGACTGTCCCCGAAAGCCCCCGACAGCACTCGACAGCACTCGACAGCCTCCGACAGCCTCCGACAGCCACCGACAGCACCCAACTGGCTCCGACAGCCCCTTACTGGCCACGACAGACGCCAAAGGCCGACAGCCCCCGGCCTCGGACAGCACTGGATAGCGCCTACCGCCCCGGATAGCATAAGATCGCCAACCACTCCAGACATCCCCCTAAAGCCCCCGACAGCCACCGAAAGCACCTGACTGGCCACGACAGCCTACGACAGCCCCCCACTGCCCCCGACAGCACTCAACAGCCTCCGACAGACCCCGACAGACACCGACAGCCACCGACAGCACCCGATTGGTCATGACAGCCTCCAAAAGCCCACGACTGTCCCCGAAAGCCCCCAACAGCCCCCGACAGCACTCGACAGCATTCGACAGCCTCCCACAGCCCCCTACAGCTACCGACAGCACCCGATTGGCCACGACAACCTCCGATAGCCCACGACTGCCCCCGAAAGCCCCCGACAGCCACCGATAGGACCCGACAGCCCCCCACAACCCTCTACTGCAAACAGCCACCGACCGCCAACAGCCCCCAGGCCTCCGACAGCCCCGGATAGCCCCTACCGCCCGCGACAGCCTCTGACCGCCGACAGCCCTCTACTGGCCACGACTAACCCCGACAGCCCCCAACAGCACCCGACAGCCCACAGAGACGGGCTCAGGGAGTGACATGCCTTTCAGGAGCCGCTCCACCTGTGAACGGGGATGAGGCCCAGGCTGTGTCCCAGCTCATGTCCCTTCACCCCCAACCCCGTTAGCACCCTCAGCCCCCTGACAGCTCACGGGAGGGCTGGGTCACAGCTCCCTCTTCATGAACCTGGGAGGCAGTATTTCTAACTCTCTCCAGAGCATCAGCTCTCAGTTACGTCCCTGCTGGCACCCCCCACGGCTGGGCCAGGAGGAGACGCTGCAGTGAGCGCCAGTGTCTGTGCCAGTCAGACCAGGAGGTGGGCACAGGCACAGGGACCTGGGGAGCAGCAGACTCCAGCTGGGCCTCAGGGCTTTGGACCAGGGCGATGTAGTGTGTCCTGTGGCCAGCAGGGGGCGGTGTGGGATCGCCCTGTGGCCCCACACAGCTGCTCACTGAGGACTTTCCACTATCAGGAGCCTGGGCCTGGGGGCTGGGCCCTGTGCGCCCTGATGGGGAGCAGCTGTGTCTGTGCTGGCAGCGCCCCCTGAGCAATAGCCTCTGTGTGGTCTCATCTCAGCAGGTGCTTCCTCCCAGGGCCCCCCAAGGGCTGAGCCCACCTCCTTGGCCCTCAGTCTGGGGTGTGAGCTGAGCTGCAGCCCCAGGGCCCAGGGAGGGGCTGGGCAGTCCCTGGAGGGACCCCCATTTGCATGGCAGCCCCTCCTCTGTCAGAGGGCGGGGAGAAAAGGAGGCCTGGGCAGCCCAGCCCCACTGTGGGCTCAGGGCTGTGAGCACCATGGCCTGGACTCCTCTGCTCCTGGCGCTCCTCTCTCACTGCACAGGTAGGGCCAGGCCTGGGCCCAGGCTCCTTCCCTTCCTGCTCGGTCTCCTGGGCACCTGCCCCTGGTCCCTGCCCCTCACTGACAGGTGTCTGTGTCTGCAGGGTCCCTCTCCCAGCCTGTGCTGACCCAGCCGCACTCCCTCACTGCATCTCCGGGAGCCACAGCCACACTCACCTGCACCCTGAGCAGTGGCTTCAATGTTGGTGGATACTGGATGTACTGGTACCAGCAGAAGGCAGGGAGCCCTCCCCGGTATCTCCTGTACTACTACACAGACTCAGACAACCACCAGGGCTCCGGGGTCCCTAGCCGCTTCTCTGGATCCAAAGACGCCTCGGCCAATGCGGGGCTCCTGACCATCTCGGGGCTGCAGCCTGAGGACGAGGCTGACTATTACTGCGCTACAGATCATGACAGTGGGAGCAGCTACCGTTACCCACAGTGACTCAGAGGACGGGGAAGTGAGACCAAAACCCCCGGCCCCGAGGCGGTGGCTCTGAGCCTCCCTTCAGCGAGGAGCGTCTGGGGGCCTCTGTCAGCGGCTCCTCTGCAGGGACCTGTGTCCCGGGAGGAGGGAGGTCACACTCGATGGAGCCGCAGCACAGGCGTCTCAGGAGCACACGGGGGGTCACGGAGTCCCCCCCTCCACCCCGTGTCGGGAGAATTCTAAGAAGGGACATTTCTGGGTCAGAGTCTCAGCTCCTCCCTCCTGTTGTGTGCTGTCTGCTCCTCCCCCAGAGCTCTTCCCTCCTGGCCCTTCTGGGCCCCAGTGTGTGGGGAGTGGCTCCCCGACAGCAGTTCTCTGACACCAGCTGATGTCCCCCAACAGCACTCAGTGCTCCCCCATCTGCCCGGAGACGGGGTCAGACCCGCAGTTAAAGGGCCAGTCCCCCCGATGCCCGCAGGTCAGGTGCCCATCACAGGCAGGAGGTCCCAGGATTCTCACAACTCCTGGGATATCAATTATGCCTCCCATAATTCCTTTCGTGGATTCCATGAATTTGCTAACTGCACTTGAGCCCTCTGCCCTTTAATGGAATGGGGCGCATGTGAGGGGCTCCCCAGCTTGTCATCCTCCCGGCCTCTCCCGTGGCCGGTCCTCACCCGGGAGCCCACCCAGTGCCCCCTCATCAGCCACCGGCCCGCCCGTCCCCCAGGGAGAGACAAGGGTCTCAGGAGCCTGTGCCGGGGCCCGGGGTCGAGACCAGCGTGTGTTTCCTGTCATCTCACACACTGTGTCTGCACCCACACATGGTCCCCCAGACAGCCATGCTCCCCCCACACTCCTGTCATGTGTGTGACCCTGTGTGACACCTGACCCGTCCCATGTGACATGTCCGTGTTCACCCTGGTCATGGGCACAGCCTCCTCCTCCTCTGAACAAACCACAGGAGGCTGGTCCCAACCAGCACGGACTCTCAGTCCCCCTCCCTGCCCTCCTCCCTCCTCTGCTGCTGCCCCCTCCCCTCCTCCCACGCTCAGAGTTCTCAGGTCTTAGGACAAAGTTCATCCTTCATGAGGATTCAGAGACAAATAACAAGTTCCCGCTGTGGTTTCCATTCAGTGAGGATGTGAAGGCTTCTGCGTTCACCTGCGAAAACACTCCCCAAATCCGCACACACAGCATGATCTCCCATTTGTCACAAAATAGGACAACCAGTCGGAAAGCACAGGAGGTAAAGTTTTATTTAAAATACAAACAATTGCCAACACCTGAGAAAATCCCAACAAGACACATAGGACACAGCTATGCAGATCTCCACACACGTGATAAGAGTCAGTCCCGGAATGAGTGAGCTGTGGCTCCTCCCACTGGCCCAGGGGAGGCCTGCAAACGCCCTGATGCTTAGGGCTCAGTCCCCTCAGACCTCTGTGGACCTGCACGTGCACCCCATGACGGGGAAGGTCTGGAGAGACGTCCCCCTCTGACCTGGGTCCTGAGTGTGTTCCCGGGAGGTTCTCTGAGCATCCCTCTGAGTCCCGGTCACCAGAGGGCGGTGACCCTGGGCCGGGACGTGGGACAGGAGGGTCCCTGTGCACTCACGTGGGCACCATCTTCTCTGGAGGGGAGGCCACATCCCTCTGTCCTCGGGGGACCTGATGTCGCCTCCCACAGGCGGGACTCCTCCTGGGAGGGAGGCTGCAGGGGGCGCTACAGGCATCAGGGCCCAGGACCTGGGACCTGGGCAGGGTGTGTGGCCACAGACAGTCCCCTCTGAGCTGCAGGTGCAGCTGGGCTCTCAGGGCTTTGGGCCAAGGGCAGGTGTGTGCTGCCACCAGCAGGGGGCGCTGTGGGACCGCCCCGTGGTCCCAGTGCAGCTGCCCATTAAGGACACTTAACTCATAGGAGGCCGGGGGTGGGGCCCTGTGGGCCCTGATGGGGAGCAGCTGTGTCTGTGCTGGCAGCGCCCCCTGAGCAATAGCCTCTGTGTGGTCTCAGCAGGTGCTTCCTCCCAGGGCCCCCCAAGGGCTGAGCCCCCCTCCATGCCCCTCAGTCTGGGGTGTGAGCTGAGCTGCAGCCCCAGGGTCCAGGGAGGGGCTGGGCAGTCCCTGGAGGGACCCCCATTGGCATGGCAGCCCCTCCTCTGGCAGAGGGCGGGGAGAAAAGGAGGCCTGGGCAGCCCAGCCCCACTGTGGGCTCAGGACTGTGAGCACCATGGCCTGGACTCCTCTGCTCCTGGCGCTCCTCTCTCACTGCACAGGTAGGGCCAGGCCTGGGCCCCGGCTCCTTCCCTTCCTGCTCGGTCTCCTGGGCACCTGCCCCTGGTCCCTGCCCCTCACTGACAGGTGTCTGTGTCTGCAGGGTCCCTCTCCCAGCCTGTGCTGACCCATCCGCCCTCCCTCTCTTCATCTCTGGGAGCCACGGCCACCCTCCCCTGCACCGTGAAAAGTGACGTCAGTGTTGCAGGTCAAACCTTCCTCTGGGTCCAGCAGAAGCCAGGGAGCCGACCCCGGTACCTGCTGTCTTTCTCCTCCAGCACCAGCCTGGGCTCCGGGGTTCCCGGCCGCTTCTCTGGGTCCAAAGACGCCTCGGCCAACGCGGGGCTCCTGACCATCGCGGGGCTGCAGCCGGAGGACGAGGCGGACTATCACTGTGTGACCTCGCACGGGGGCGCTTCCCACGGTGACCCCCGCGGACGGGGACGGGGGGCACAAACCTCAGCTGCTTGTTCCCTGACCGCGCAGACAGCTGGCCACAGCTCGCACGTGTGCGCACTCTGTCAGCCCACGCACGGCTGATCCTGGGCCCACCCCACACCCCCAGGGACCCATAACACAGAAATAACACAACAGAACACCGTGGGACGCGGACCTGTGGCCTATTCATCCCTATGGGATCCCAGCAGATCCCGAGGGCCGGCACCTTTTAAATATATATATATATATATATATATATATATATATATATATATATATTTCATTGAAGTTTCACAGAGAGGAAGGGAGAGGGATAGAGAGTTAGAAACATCGACCAGCTGCCTCCTGCACACTCTCTACTGGGGATGTGCCCGCAACCAAGGTACATGCCCCTGACCGCAACCGAACCCGGGACCTTTCAGTCCGCAGGCCGGCGCTCTAACCACTGGCCCACACTGGGAGGGCAGGGCCTGCAACTTTTCTCCTGAAATGAGAAGGAGCCAGGGAGAGGCCGGGACCAGGGCCCCTCCAGTCGCGGCTGCGGTGTGCGCTGCAGGAAGAAGGGGGCTGTGTGCCCACCCCGTGCCCTGAGCTTCCGGAACCGGGGACCCCACCGCTGGGGCGCGGGTGCCCTTGGGGTGGCAGAGCTCCTCCCTGCACGAGTCAGAGGCCAGGCAGCCCTGCCCGGCACCTGCTGGCCTCCCGCTGGGACTCCATTGGGCACCAGGGCTCCGGCCTGGGGGGCACGGAGAGGGGGACGGGGGGCATGGTTTCCTGGGACCTGTGACCCGCGCGGACTTTGTGGGACACCGAGAACAGGCTCCCCTTTGGGCCCCCTTATCAGCGATGGCTCCGAAGAACCGGCCGGTGCACAGGCCGGAAGGAGCAGCAGGGTCTGTGGGAAAGGCTGTGTGCGTCAGGGGTCTTCCCGGGGCCGGGGGCTGAGGGCGAGCATTTTGTCCTGAGGATGCCGGATGCGGCTCTGTCCTGGGGGCTCCGTATGTGGCTGGTGCTGCTGCTCCTGGGACGATGGAAGCTCCTAGAAACTCCTCGGGAAGGTGGGGTTCCCTGGTCAGCGACTGGGGATCGCCAACCGGCAGGACCAGATCACAGCGGACAGCTCCCGCCTCCCCCTGAAATGGGAAGTGATGTCAGAACAACGTCTGTTCCCTCCTGCCACCCAGAGCAGAGGGCACTGCGTTTCCAATGCTTTTCCACCGACACCTAGACCGACCCGCAACGTTCATCAACATGCATCCTCCTAGAATGTTTAAATCAGCCTCACTGTGACTTTTACATACAATGACACACATGCAATTTAAGCTGGGTGAGTGGTGACTGATGTGTAAAGTGTTAACATAAAGCCCTAGCACAGAAATGGAAACATTCTGCCTGGAATTTTCTGCTCTGTTTCCCCATTTTTCCTCTCTGATGAGTGACAATGTCTGTGCGTTCAGAACAGACTCCTAGGAGGGACCTCAGCCCACGGTTCGTGTAGAACAATGGTGTCAGGAGGGGAAATATTGACAGAGAATGGAGGTTACCCATGACCACGGACTCTCTCATGGCTTCTGGTCCCCATGTCACTCAATGCTGTGTCTGGGCCTGGACACTAGAGGGCGCTGGGGGGTTGTTTCTGAGGGATCTGGGTGATCAGAGCTGGACCAGCCCCCTGACAAAGTTCAGGACCATCTGCTCAGGGCTGTCAGCTGTGACTCCTCAAACCTGGGCTCACCCCCACTCCACCCCCACCCATACCCATGGCCACCCTCAGACAGAGGGCCCTGCCCCATCCCCAGGGGGATATCAAATAGATGGGGTCTCATTTGCATAAAAGGGCCCTCCCTCCCGCAGACTATGAAGAGGGAAGGAGAGATGTGGGGAGCTCTGCTTCAGCTGTGGGCACAGGAGGCAGCACTCGGGGATGACCTCCACCATGGCCTGGGCCCCTCTCCTCCTCACCCTCCTGGCTCACTGCACAGGTGACTGGAGAGGGGACAGGGGAAGGGGCCTGGGGAAGACACATGGGCCCTGCCTCCTCCTCTGTTCTCCAGGCCCAGACTCACCCTCTCTGTGTCTCCCCCCTTCCAGGATCCTGGGCCCAGTCTGTGCTGACCCAGCCAGCCTCAGTGTCGGGGTCCCTGGGCCAGAGGGTCACCATCTCCTGCACTGGAAGCAGCTCCAACATTGGGGGTAACTATGTGTACTGGTACCAGCAGCTCCAAGGAAAGGCCCCTAAACTCTTCATCTATGCTGATAGCAATAGAGAGTCAGGGGTCCCGGACCTATTCTCTGGCTCCAAGTCTGGCAACTCGGCCACCCTGACGATCACGGGGCTGCAGGCTGAGGACGAGGCCGATTATTACTGTTTATCATGGGACGATAGTCTGAGCGGTCCCACAGTGCTGCAGGCCTGTGGGGAAGTGAGACAAAAACCCCCTCTCCTCCTTCGAGGGGGTGAGCTCTGTGGCAGCCGCCTGGTCGACCTCTGAAGCAGGAGGTCGAGCTTGGATTCTCAGACAGCACCCATGCCCAGGCTGTGAGCTCCATCCCCAGGTTGGGGGGTGGGCAGGAGGTGCCCGATCCATGATTCTCTCTCACCATCGATGTCTTTCTCTCTCCCTCTCCCTTCCTCTCTGACATCAGTTGCCAGAAACCCATCACTGTCACTAACGGAGAGATGTCACAGGGAATGGGGAAGGCGGTGGACCTTAATTGGGAGCTAATCCCTCGTTGTTCAGCTGAGACATTGGCAGTTACAGCAGCCTCCACCTGTTCCTCTGCTGTAAACTCTGGCTATTGGCTTTCATTGGAATTTCCTGCCTAAAGGATGTGGGTGTATCTCATAACTTCAATGAAAGGGATAGCAGCCCAGACCGGTGTGGCTAAGTGGATGGAGCGTCGGCCTGCGGACTGAAAGGTCCCAGGTTTGATTCTGGTCAAGGGCATGTACCTTGGTTGCGGGCACATCCCCAGTAGGGGGTGTGCAGGAGGCAGCTGGTCGATGTCTCTCTCTCTCTCATTGATGTTTCTAACTCTCTTATCGCTCTCCCTTCCTCTCTGTGAAAAATCAATATAATATATTAAAAAAAAAAAAAAGGAATAGCAAAGCCAGAGCGGGCATAGTCCTCCCCCTATTGTTAGACTCCCACCTGGCCCCCCATTTCCTAAATTAATTCTTCTCTCATCTCTTTCATTTTGTGTGCAGCCTCCTCCAGGACCCGAACCCTAAACCGGAACCCGGAACCATGCGGGACGTGAACGGGGCGCCCACAGCAAGGGAAGTCCGCTGAGGAAGGCGCTGGAAGCGCAGTGCGATGCTGAGGGTCAGCGTCGGGAGAGGGAACGCTCTGGGTCGGGGTGACCCGTGTTCACAGAAGAAGAATCTGGCCACGGGACCCCCGAGCCTTTCTTCAGGGGCAGTGGGTGTTCCCCACGGCACTGGGAGGACACGCCAGGGACACCACGGCGTGGTCCCGTCCACGGACCCCTCACAGCGACGGAGCCCCAATGGGTCACATAGCCTGTCCCTTAGGACGGGAGGGCCCCGCGGACGGGGGTGTGAGCGGCCCCTGTTGGCCTGGGAAGTGTGGGCACCGCGTGGAGGGGGCGGTGACCTCCGGCCTGGACACAGGGAGCCTTCTGTGGTGTTTTAGGGGGAAAAGGGGTGGGTGGTGCTTTTCAGTTGAAGTTCAGACTTTTTGTTGTGTGGTCTGGTATTGTTAATTTACCTGCATTTTTATCCCCTTCATCTTCTTGGCGAGGGTTGCTCTGAATCCTGGGCCAGAATGCTCATGTGCCCCATGTCTTGGGTTCCGAGAGGGCCCCGCCCACTTCAGAAGCCACGCCCACCTCTCAATAGCCACGCCCCTCTGGGCAGCCACGCCCACCTCCCAGCAGCCAGGCTGCCCCTGCCTCCCATGATCCAGCCATTTTCTCTCTTCCTTTAAGCCTCTGGCATTCACAATCGCATACGGGCATTTCAGGTTGGCTGAGCGGTGACCGATATCTAAAGTTTTAAATAAAGCCCTGTCACCGCAATCAGAAGTTTTAACCCCATTTCTGCTCAGCACGTCCTGCGTGTCCCCCTCTCCTCCCAGATGAATGCCAACGTCTGCCTGTGCGTTCAGAACAGACTCCTAGGAGGACCTCAGCCCACGGTTCATGGGGAACGATGGTGTCAGGAGGGGAAATATTGACAGAAAATGGAAGTTACCCATGACCACGGACCAGGAGAGCACACGAGGGCTTCTCCCCACCACCTGCCCAGCTCCAGGGAGGGGACACGAGGAGAAAGGGACCCACGGGAAGGAGGGCTCCATCAACCAGGAATGAATCCCATACAGGACAGAACCCCAGTCCCACACAGAAGAAGACGTACCTCCTCAGGGCTGTCCCTGCTCTGGCCCTGCCCTGGGCCCTGACCCAGGTCTGAGAGCTGGTGCAGGAGACGCCCCTTGAGTCCTGACCCTTGAGCAGCCCGGGGAGCTGTGGTCAGCCTCCCCCTGAGGACGCTGAGTACAGTCTGAAGATGCCCCAAGTTGATGGGGAGGCTACGGGAGGTGCCCCTGGTCTGTCTCTAGGACAGGGGCAGTGGACAGAGCAGTGGGAAGGCAGCGGTGGTCTCTCATGGGTTCTGGTCTTCATGTCACTCAATGCTGTGTCTGGGCCTGGACACTAGAGGGCGCTGGGGGTTTATAGCTGAGGGATCTGGGTGTTGAGAGCTGGACCAGCTCCCTGACAAAGTGCAGGACCATCTGCTCAGGGCTGTCAGCTGTGACTCCCCAAATCTGGGCCCAACCCCACTCCACCCCCACCCAGACCCATGGCCATCCTCAGGCAGAGGGCCCTGCCCCATCCCCAGGGGAATATCAAATAGATGGGGTCTCATTTGCATAAAAGGACCCTCCCTCCCACAGACTGTGAAGAGGGAAGGAGAGATGTGGGGAGCTCTGCTTCAGCTGTGGGCACAGCAGGCAGCACTCGGGGATGACTTCCACCATGGCCTGGGCCCCCCTCCTCCTCACCCTCCTGGCTCACTGCACAGGTGACTGGAGAGGGGACAGGGGAAGGGGCCTGGGGAAGACACATGGGCCCTGCCTCCTCCTCTGGTCTCCGGACCCAGACTCACCCTCTCTGTGTCTCCCCTCTTCCAGGATCCTGGGCCCAGCCTGTGCTGACACAGCCAGCCTCAGTGTCGGGGACCCCGGGCCAGAGGGTCACCATCTCCTGCACGGGAAGCAGCTCCAACATTGGGAATAATAACTATGTGCACTGGTACCAGCAGCTTCCGGGAAAGGCCCCCAAACTCCTCATCTATGAGGATAGCAAACGACCCTCAGGGGTCCCAGACAGATTCTCTGGCTCCAGGTCAGGCAGCTCAGGCACCCTGACCATCACGGGGCTGCAGGCTGAGGACGAGGCCGATTATCACTGTCAGTCCTATGATGACACTCTCAATGATCCCACAGTGCCCCAGGCCTGGGGGGAAGTGAGACAAAAACCCGCTGTGCCCCTGCAGTGGGTCCCGGGCAGTCCCATCCTCTGATCAGGTGGCTCTGCCTTTGCGGGGCGGCTAGAAACTGGGGTCTGAGCCCCTCACCCCCAGGGGACTGTGTCTGCAAACTCTGTCTCACCCTGTGACCTGCCTGTCAGGCCGCCCGTGGCAGCAGCACACGTGTGTGTGTCTCAGCCTGAGCGGACCTTCCTGGGCCTCAGGGGGCCGCTGCCTGGGCGGCCAGGACGGGGCAGGGCAGACCCGGGGCCCCCAGTCCGGCTGTGCCCGCGTCAGAGCCCCTCAGGGGGGCCCCGTGTGTGTGCTGTGACCTGGGGCTCCCCACCCAGCCTGGGCCCATCCAGCCGGAGAGCCGGCCTGTGTGTCCCTGACCCGCTCCCGGGGGCACGTCTGGAAGCTCGGGCTCCGGGAGCCCCACTGGGCGGGCCCCGAGGCCCAGGCTGCCTGTCCCCCTCCTGTGCCCGCAGCCCCCGTGCCACCCAGAGCCCGTCCCGCGGGGCTGAGGCCACAGGGAGCCCTGCCCACCTGCCAGGAGGGGCCCCAGCGCCTGCCCTCAGGCTCCGCCTGTGGCTCTGCTCCCCCTGCTCCCGCCCCCTCCACCCCCACAGGCCAGGCCCCAGGGCCGCCCCTGAGCATGAGGGGCCTCCTCCCCCTGCCCTCAGGGGCCTCCCGGCCCCTCTCCCTGGACACAGGCTGACACCACCCAGAGCCCCTCCCCCTCAGCGGGGATCCTGAGCCTCTTTGCCCTGCATCCTCAGGTCTGAGCTGGGGACCATCTGGGGTCACCTCAGGCCTGAACCCCGATGAAGGGTCTGCGTCTCTATCAGGGTCACTGGCTTGTGTCCAGCCCCCCCCCCCCCAGCCGTGCCCCCTCCTCCCGGACGCTCAGCAGCAGCGGCTGAGGCTCTGCCCACGGAGAGGTCCCTCAGTCCCGCTGCCAGGCCCGGGGTCTCAGGCTGCAGAGCCCATGGGGCCCTGGGGCGGCCGCTGTCCAGCCCCTCAGTGCTGAACCCGCCCTCCCTCCTCCCGGAGCTCCTGCCTGCTCCTCTCGGACCCTGAGCCAGGAAGGGGGGGGGGCCGTGTCTGCGCCCGGACTCTGGGGGCCCCTCCTCCGCCTCGGGGGCTCCCGTGTGGGTGGGAGTGTCCGTCCCCACGGCTGCCGGCCCCCCGCACCCGCTCAGCCTCCGCCGGAGAGGAGGACGCGTGCACGGAGCGCGGGCAGGGGGTGTGCAAGCATGCACACACATGTGAGCACACGGGGACCACACGGCACACGGAGAGCAGAACACGCAGACGTCGGCATACACAGGCGATTCCTGAAACTTAAAAACCCCACGAGCTCCAGGCCCCACCGGCGCCTGTGAGGCCCGCCCCACTGATGGTGGTTCTATCCTGAGTCCCCGGCCCGGTCCGGTCTCCATGGAAACCTGGAAGGTCCGCCAGGGTGTGAGATGTTTGCTGCAGGGTCTTCCTCTGAACGCGACCCTGAGGGGTTTCTGGAACATTCCTCTCTCCCCCGGGGACCTGCTCAGCCCCCAGGAGCCCCGCCCCCGGAGCAGCGCCCTCCCCTGGGACCCGCACAGAGGCTCCTGTGTGTTTCTTGGGCAGCATCTTCCCTGGAGAGAAACCCCGTCCCTGTGTCGCTGGTGAGTGTGTGAGCGCCTCCCACAGACGCTCCCCGGAGAGCGCACTGCTCCGGCCACCAACACAGAGAGTCAGACCGCGGGGTCTGGGCTCGGACCCTGGGGTGGGAGGAGGGACAGAGACCTGGGAGCCCACAGCCAGCTGGGCTCTCAGGGCCTTGGGGCAGGGGAGGGTGTGTCCTCCCGCCAGCAGGGGGCGCTGTGAGACTGCAGGTGATCAGCTCACAGCTGTTCCCTGAGACCTTCCCACACAGGCCCCTGCACTGGGGGCTCCCTGCTGTCCTTGGGGGCCTGGCAGCGCCCCCTGAGCAGGCACCTGTGTGTGGTCTCAGCAGGTGCTTCCTCCCAGGGCCCCCCAAGGGCTGAGCCCCCCTCCATGCCCCTCAGTCTGGGGTGTGAGATGAGCTGCAGCCCCAGGGCCCAGGGAGGGGCTGGGCAGTCCCTGGAGGGACCCCCATTTGCATGGCAGCCCCTCCTCTGGCAGAGGGCGGGGAGAAAAGGAGGCCTGGGCAGCCCAGCCCCACTGTGGGCTCAGGGCTGTGAGCACCATGGCCTGGACTCCTCTGCTCCTGGCGCTCCTCTCTCACTGCACAGGTAGGGCCAGGCCTGGGCCCAGGCTCCTTCCCTTCCTGCTCGGTCTCCTGGGCACCTGCCCCTGGTCCCTGCCCCTCACTGACAGGTGTCTGTGTCTGCAGGGTCCCTCTCCCAGCCTGTGCTGACCCAGCCGCCCTCCCTCTCTGCGTCTCCGGGAGCCACTGTCACACTCACCTGCACCCTGAGCCGCGGCTCCCCTATTGGTGGATACTGGGTTAACTGGCACCTGCAGGAGCCTGGAAGCCGTCCCCGGTACCTCCTGTACTACCACTCAGACCCCTATAAGGGCCAGGACTCCTGGGTCCCCAGCCGCTTCTCTGGATCCAAAGACGCCTCGGCCAATGCGGGGCTCCTGACCATCTCGGGGCTGCAGCCTGAGGACGAGGGTAACTATTACTGTCACCTGTGGGATGAAAACCATAAAACTTACACAGTGGTGCAGACCCACAGGGAAGTGAGACAAAAACCTCCTCTCCGCGCTCCTGGCCTGACCTGGGCCCCAGCTGGCGGCTCTGCCAGTTCTGGCTCAGCCCTGACTGTGCTGGTCGGTGTCCCTCCGGCACCGGGTGATCCTCGGACCCGAGGTCCTGACAGGGTCCCAGCGGTGGCGTCAGGTCCGCGTTCCCATGGATCTGTGGCTCATGTCCTGTGTGCCGTGCTCAAGCTCTCACAGGGACATTCCTCAGGAAGAACGGTTCCCATGGAGACGTGTGAGGAGGTGGAGTGAGGTCCATTAGGACCCTGCTGTGCACCCGGGTCCCTGCATGTCTCCTCCTCCTCCTGCTCCTCCTCCTCCTCCTCCTCCTCCTCCTCCTCCTCCTCCTCCTCCTCCAGGGACCTGGGAACAGACACACAGCAAGGCCTGTGCCCTGGCCGAGGCAGCAGCACTGGCTGGAAAGGCGGCATTTGGATCCCTCAGCTTCGGGGACATCCCATCAGCACTCTGCACCCACTGACACAGCCACACCCTCAGGACATGGGGTCCTCAGCCCGGCCGGCGTTGCTCAGGGGCTGAGCATTGACCTGTGAACCAGGAGGTCAGGGTTGTATTCCGGGTCAGGGCACTGACTCAGGTTTCAGGCTTGATCACCAGCCGGGCGTGTGCAGGAGGCAGCCTGTCGATGATCCTGCCTCATCCCTGACGCTTCTGTCTCCCGCTGCCTCTTCCTTCCTCTCTGACATCCATACAAATATATTTAAAGCAGAAAGGAGCGTTGGTTCCCAATTGGGCTCCATGTCAGCCACCGCAGAGGCCTGGTCACCGCTGCAGGACGAGGCTGAGCATCACTGACCAGCCCCCAGGCCCCGCCTCCTCCCAGCACCGCCCCGGGGAGGAGGCCCTTCCTGGGCCCCAGTCTCTCTGGAGGAGCCGCCTCCAGGTGGAATCCTCCTCCTCCTCATCATCGTCACAGCTGAGAGTGTTCCTTAAGGAGCACAAGAGTCGTGGGCTGGGAGCTCACCTCCTCGCTGTCCTCCCACCCACACCGGGGTCAGCGGGAGGTCACAGGTCCTGGCAGCTTCCCCGGGGGCAGCACAGACAGAATGAGCCCAGCTGAGTCCCTGCAGGAGGGACGGTCACTGTCCTCACCCCAAGGTCAGGGGCGCCCCCTGCAGCCTTGGGCGGGAGGCCTGTGGGACACTGTGGTGGGTGCAGGCCCTGCTCTGAGGCGGGTCCATCCTGGAACCAGAAGGAGGGCCATCCGGGGCTTCCCCAGCGTTTCCTCCAGGGGCCTGGGCAGGAAGGCTGGGTCTCAGGTCTCACCCGCATCCCATGGCTGTGTTCTTAAAGGGCCAGATTGATGATCACAAAAAATGCCCCCAAACAGGCATGGATGGCTTCCTGTGTGGCTTTTCCCCTCCATCGATCTGCCCGTGTCCCACCCACACAGGCCCTCAGTGTCCTCAGCTCCTTGTGTGGCCATTGCATGGGGACCAGGAAGAGATTGCTCTTCCCAAAGCCACACCCACCAAAGCCACGCCCACCGCACCCCAAAGGGCCCCGCCCAGAGGACACTGCATTGCCAGCGACACCCCCTTCCTCAGAGGGAGGAGCCCCCAACAGCCTCCGACCACCCCGACGGCCCCCGACAGCCCCCCGATAACCCCCGACAGCCCCCGACAGCACCCGATTGGCCACGACAGCCTCCGAGAGCCCACGACTGCCCCCGACAGAACTCCACAGCCACTGACAGCACCCGATATCCCCCGACAGACCCCGAAGGCCGACAGCCCCCAGCCTCGGACAGCATCTGATCGCCGACCACCCCCCGACTGCCCAGAAAGCCCCCGACAGCCCACAGAGCCGGGCTCAGGGAGTGACATGCCTTTCCGGAGCCGCTCCATCTGTGAACGGGGATGAGGCCCAGGCTGTGTCCCAGCTCATGTCCCTTCTCCACCCCCAACCCCGTTAGCACCCTCAGCCCCCTGACAGCTCACGGGAGGGCTGGGTCACAGCTCCCTCTTCATGACCATGGGAGGCAGCATTTCTAACTCTCTCCAGAGCATCAGCTCTCAGTTACGTCCCTGCTGGCACCCCCCACGGCTGGGCCAGGAGGAGACGCTGTAGTGAGAACCAGTGTCTGTGCCAGTCAGACCAGGAGGTGGGCACAGGGACAGGGACCTGGGGAGCAGCAGACACCAGCTGGGCCTCAGGGCTTAGGACCAGGGCGATGTAGTGTGTCCTGTGGCCAGCAGGGGGCGCTGTGGGATCGCCCTGTGGGCCCCACACAGGTGCTCACTGAGGACTTTCCACTATCAGGAGCCTGGGCCTGGGGGCTGGGCCCTGTGCGCCCTGATGGGGAGCAGCTGTGTCTGTGCTGGCAGCGCCCCCTGAGCAACAGCCTCTGTGTGGTCTCAGAGGGTGCTTCCTCCCAGGGCCCGCCAAGGGCTGAGCCCCCCTCCATGCACCTCAGTCTGGGGTGTGAGCTGAGCTGCAGCCCCAGGGCCCAGGGAGGGGCTGGGCAGTCCCTGGAGGGACCCCCATTTGCATGGCAGCCCCTCCCCTGGCAGAGGGCGGGGAGAAAAGGAGGCCTGGGCAGCCCAGCCCCACTGTGGGCTCAGGGCTGAGAGCACCATGGCCTGGACTCCTCTGCTCCTGGCGCTCCTCTCTCACTGCACAGGTAGGGCCAGGCCTGGGCCCAGGCTCCTTCCCTTCCTGCTCGGTCTCCTGGGCACCTGCCCCTGGTCCCTGCCCCTCACTGACAGGTGTCTGTGTCTGCAGGGTCCCTGTCCCAGCCTGTGCTGACCCAGCCGCCCTCCCTCTCTGCATCTCCGGGAGCCACGGCCACACTCACCTGTGCCCTGAACAGCAGCTCCAATGTTGGCAGCTATACCATATACTGGTACCAGCAGAAGCCAGGGAGCCCTCCCCGGTACCTCTTGTACTACTACACAAGTACAAGTTTGGGACCTGGGGTCCCAAGCCGCTTCTCTGGGTCCAAAGACGCCTCGGCCAATGCGGGGCTCCTGACCATCTCGGGGCTGCAGCCTGAGGATGAGGCTGACTATTACTGTGCAACGTACCATAGCAGTGGGGGCATCTACAGTTACCCACAGTGACTCAGAGGATGGGGAAGTGAGACCAAAACCCCGGCCCCGAGGCGGTGGCTCTGAGCCTCCCTTCAGCGAGGAGCGTCAGGGGGCCTCTGTCAGCGGCTCCTCTGCAGGGACCTGTGTCCCGGGAGGAGGGAGGTCACACTCGATGGAGCAGCAGCACAGGCGTCCCAGGAGCACACGGGGGGTCACGGAGCCCCGCCCTCCTCCCCGAGTGGGGGAATTCTAAGAAGGAACATTTCTGGGTCAGAGTCTCAGCTCCTCCCTCCTGTTGTGTGCTGTCTGCTCCTCCCCAGAGCTCTTCCCTCCAGGCCCTTCTGGGCCCCAGTGTGTGGGGAGTGGCTCCCCGACAGCAGTTCTCTGACACCAGCCGATGTCCCCCAACAGCACTCAGTGCTCCCCCATCTGCCCAGAGATGGGGTCAGACCCGCAGTTAAAGGGCCAGTCCCCCCGATGTCCGCAGGTCAGGTGCCAATCACAGGCTGGAGGTCCCAGGGTTCACACATCTCCTTTCATATCAGTTGTGTTTCCCATAATTCCTTTCGTGGATTCCATGAATTTGCTAACTGCACCTGAGCCCTCTCCCCTTTAATGGAATGGGGCGCAGGTGAGGGGCTCCCCAGCTTCTCATCCTCCCGGCCTCTCCCGTGGCCCGTCCTCACCCTGGAGCCCACCCAGCCCCCCCTCATCAGCCACAGGCCCGCCCGTCCCCCAGGGAGAGACAAGGGTCTCAGGAGCCTGTGCCGGGGCCCGGGGCCGAGACCAGCGTGTGTTTCCTGTCATCTCACACACTGTGTCTGCACCCACACATGGTGCCCAGACAGCCATGCTCCCCACACATACCTGTCACGTGTGTTCATCCACAGACACCCCACACCCCGGTCTGGGTCACATCGGAGGTGGTCGCAGCACCGGCCACACGGGCTGTCCATCCCCGTGTCCCCCCGCGGCCAGGCCAGAGGACAGGGCGTCAGGGCCATGGGGAAGGCCGGAGCTGGGCCGGGGCCGGGGAGGCAGCACCCGGGGGCCGTGCAGGGTGAGGGGCCCCCCGTGGGGATGGTGAGGGCACCGCCGGGCGGGGCTGGGCCCTGTGCTCACAGAGGGAGGTGCCGGCCCAGAGCCTCCTGAGCACAAGCGCCTGCTCCCCCTCCCCACAGGCCCGGCCCGGCCACTGCCCCTCCCGGGCGGCTCCCAGGGGACAGGGGACAGCTGTGCGCCTCCCCCACCCCCAGACGGAGCCCAGGCCCCTGATCCCTGCAGGGAGAGGTGCGGCCAGAGGAGGGGGGGGCCAGACCCCCGTGACCAGCCCGTTATGGGGCACGGCTGCCCGGGGAGGGGGACAGGGCTGCCCCAGGCCACTCTTGGCCCCTGGTGGAGCCTGGCCTGCACCCCTCTCCTCCTCTGGCTCCCCTTTCCCTCCCCAGGGGCTGACATGTGCCCCGTGTCCCCCAGGGGGCGCTGTGGGGGAAGCCCTGCTGGCTGCTCCCTGCTGCCCAGCTGTGGCCCTGCCCGCCCTGCCCAGGCCCCTGGCAGGTCCCCTGTGGCCCTGAGGCCCCACCTGCAGTCCCTTCTCTGGGGGAACCCGGGCCGGGTGTGGAGGAGGAGCCTGAGCAGCCGCAGACAGGGGGGCATTTGCATGGGCCGCCCCCTCGGGCTCAGGCCCATAAGGAGGTGCGGGCTCAGGCCTGGCTGTGGCTCAGGAAGCAGAGTGCAGGGCGCGTCCACCATGGAGCGGGCTGCCCTTCTCCTCGCCCTCCTGGCTCACTGCACAGGTGTGTCCCCTGGGAGCGTCCCCCGGGCTCCCTGCCGGGCCCGGGCCTGTGCTGTCCCCTCTGATGTCCGTGTCCCCCCTCTTTGCAGGGTCCTGGGCCCAGTTTGTGCTGACTCAGCCCCCCTCGGTGTCCGGGCCTCCAGGACAGAAGGTCGTCATCTCCTGCACCCGCAGCAGCGGCAGCATTGGGGGTAGCTATGTGCACTGGTACCAGCAGCGCCCGGGCAGTGCCCCCACCCTGGTGATCTACAAAGATGACAAGAGACCCTCAGGGGTCCCAGCTTGGTTCTCAGGCTCCATCGACAGCTCCTCCAACGCCGCCCACCTGACCATCTCGGGGCTGCAGCCCGAGGACGAGGCCGACTACTACTGTCAGTCTGGTTTACCACAGTGATTCAGACCCACGGGGAAGTGAGACAAAAACCCCCAGAGCCTCCACCCTGGGGCTGCCTTCACCTGCCCCACCAGGGGGCGCTCTCACTGCCTCCTGCTGGGAGGCCTGTGCTGAGATGGGGGCCCTGAGTCCCTATGTGTCATCCATTCTCCCCCTGACCTGAGGGATGGCGCCCTGTGTCCTGTGCAGTCACTCCCTGGGGGCAGCGGGGCCTGGGCCCTTCTGACAATGGGGTGGGGCGAGGCATGGGAGGGGGCTGCTCTGCCCCTGTGGGCCTTCTGGAAGCTTCCTCCGGGCCCCACACAGGAGATGCAGCAGCTCCTTCTTCTCTAGGCTCTCACCCAGGAACACACCACTGACGTCTCCAAACAGCCCCCGGGGTGCCAAATCACCCCAGTTGGAGAAACACGTTGTCAAAAGCGCATGCTCTCAGCGTTTAGGCAGCCTTTGCCCTTTCGGCCTGGTCCTGCCCCTCAGCTGGAGGGAGACTAGCTGTGGCCTCTCCCTGTGCCTCTGGGTGCCCACCTGTCAGACCGAACAGGGACACAAACTCACCTGAGCTCAGAGGGCCTGAGCCCAGTCACCTGCAACAGTCGTGTGCAATCTCCTCTCTGCCAGAGCGGGGCGCCATTTCTGGCCGAACCAGGAGCTCACTTAATGGTTACAATTACCCAGTGGTCATCCCTGCACCAGCTCCCTCCTCCTTTATCCTCTGGGGGAGGAGGAGACAGTCATGACATAAAAGATGGAGGAACCCAGGACCAGGCCCCCCTCCTGGGAGTCCCCATGGTCCTCCCAGAGAGCAGACGGGAGGGGCGGGGGGTGAGGAGCCATCAGGGAGGACGGGAGACAGGACGCCCTCCCCGGGCCCGTGGCCTGACCATCACATGCGGACAGTCCACTGTCTGCTCTCTTTTCCCTGAACGGACAGGCTGTAAGGTCACCCGGTGTCACCTGACACTCCTGCAGCCCAAGGTCTACCGTGGGAACAACAGCGCTTAGTATTCAATCACCGAACCCCAAGTCCCACAGAGTTCCCGGAGGATGGGGGGATTCCTGAAGGAGGAACGGAGGGTGTGAGGTGTCTGTGTGACGGACACAGGGTCGCGCACGGTGACGGGGGGGCGGGAAGCGGTCAATTGGAGCTGAGGGCACACGGGCCGGTCAGGACTTCATTCCGCTCCCCACGTCCCCCGTCCCCGCCCAGCGCCTCACCCAGGACGCCCTGTCCCTCCTCAGCCCCACCAGCCCCGCAGCGGCTTCCTGTCCCCGTTCAGAGCACAGCGCATCGCCCCCCCAATTCCCCGCATCTGCACACACATCGCAGTCTCCCGCGTGTCACCAAATAGGACACCGGGATAGAAAGGAAAGAAGTTAAAGTAGTATTCAAAATATAAACAAAAGTCAAGACAGCTGAGAAAGATCCCAACAAGAAACACCAGGCACAGACACGCGGATCTCCACACACGTGATAAGAGTCAGTCCCGGAATGAGTGAGCTGTGGCTCCCCCCACTGGCCCAGGGGAGGCCTGCAAACGCCCTGATGCTTAGGGCTCAGTCCCCTCAGACCTCTGTGGACCTGCACGTGCACCCCATGACGGGGAAGGTCTGGAGAGACGTCCCCCTCTGACCTGGGTCCTGAGTGTGTTCCCGGGAGGTTCCCTGAGCAGCCCTCTGAGTCCCGGTCCCCAGAGGGCGGTGACCCTGGGCCGGGACGTGGGACAGGAGGGTCCCTGTGCACTCACGTGGGCACCATCTTCCCTGGAGGGGAGGCCACATCCCTCTGTCCTCGGGGGCCCTGATGGCGCCTCCCACAGGCGGGACTCTTCTTGGGAGGGAGGCTGCAGGGAGCGCTACAGGCATCAGGGCCCAGGACCTGGGAACCGGGCAGGGTGTGTGGCCACAGACAGTCCCCTCTGAGCTGCAGGTGCAGCTGGGCTCTCAGGGCTTTGGGCCAAGGGCAGGTGTGTGCTGCCACCAGCAGGGGGCGCTGTGGGACCGCCCTGTGGTCCCAATGCAGCTGCCCATTAAGGACCTTAACTCACAGGAGCCTGGGCCTGTGGCTGGGCCCTGTGCTCAGTGATGTGGTGTCTCAGCAGGTGCTTCCTCCCAGGGCCCCCCAAGGGCTGAGGCCCCCTCCATGGCCCTCAGTCTGGGGTGTGAGCTGAGCTGCAGCCCCAGTGCCCAGGGAGGGGCTGGGCAGTCCCTGGAGGGACCCCCATTTGCATGGCAGCCCCTCCTCTGGCAGAGGGCGGGGGAGAAAAGGAGGCCTGGGCAGCCCAGCCCCACTGTGGGCTCAGGGCTGAGAGCACCATGGCCTGGACTCCTCTGCTCCTGGCGCTCCTCTCTCACTGCACAGGTAGGGCCAGGCCTGGGCCCAGGCTCCTTCCCTTCCTGCTCGGTCTCCTGGGCACCTGCCCCTGGTCCCTGCCCCTCACTGACAGGTGTCTGTGTCTGCAGGGTCCCTCTCCCAGCCTGTGCTGACCCAGCCGCCCTCCCTCTCTGCATCTCCGGGAGCCACAGTCACACTCACCTGCACCCTGAGCAGCGGCTACAATGTTGGCAGCTACAGGATAAGTTGGCAGCAGCAGAAGCCAGGGAGCCCTCCCCGGTATCTCCTGAATTACTACACAGACTCAGACAAGGGCCAGGGCTCCGGGGTCCCCAGCCGCTTCTCTGGGTCCAAAGACGCCTCGGCCAATGCGGGGCTCCTGACCATCTCGGGGCTGCAGCCTGAGGACGAGGCTGACTATTACTGTCAGATCTGGTATAGTGGTGCTTCCCACAGTGACACACGCAGATGGGGAAGTGGGACAAAAACCTCCACCTCCCCAGAGTCTGGGTTCCTAACAAGTGAACCTGCATCCCCTGTGACCCCGAGGCTGGGAGGAGGGTCCGGATCAGAGCGAGCAGACCCGGGAAGCTTCCCCAATGGCCCCCTGGCCCCCCTCGGCCCCGCCCTCAGCACCAGCGTATCTGGGTCTGGACACCCGTCAGGGAAACCTGCCCGGCAGCCCCCGCCCCACCGGGACCCGCTCTGGCCCCTGACCTCCCCACGGGGCCCACACATCCAGGCCCCACCGAAGCCTCCGCCCCCGCCCTCAGGGGGCCGTGACCTGAGGTCCAGGTCCCCCAGGAGAGGGAGACAGCAGCCCCCACCCCACAGCCGGGCCCCTGGCCCCGAGGGAGGCCCCGGGCAGCGGGCTCCTGGCTGCCATGGCGATGCTGCCCCCTCTCCTTGGAGCCTCTGCCTCCCCCGCCCCTCCCTCAGGGGGGACAGGCCCCGGGGCCCCCCCACGACCTCTGACCCCACAGAGCCCAGTGCGTCTCCCTCTGCGTCTGCCCCAGAACGTGCTCCCCCGGGTCCCCTGGACTCCCCGCTCCGTGTCCCCCTCACCAGGCCCTGATCCCGGGGGTGCCATCCCTGTCCCGCCCCCTCCTGCCCGGGAGCTGGGGTCCCAGTGACTCGGTTGTGACTGAAAAAAACCACAAACCACCACTCCTACGGAGACAACATAGACTGAGTGTGGAGCATGTTATGCCGTTTCCACGTGAATGAGGAAACCAGTCACGAGGCAAAGCTGGACCCAAAGGCACGTGTTACCCACAATGTGGATTCCCTCCTGAGCACAAGGGGAGGCCACAGGAAAGAGTATTTTTTGAGTTTTTGAAAAAGAGTGATTCATGTCTAACAGGGGAGGAACCGCGTATGAAAACAACACCGAGTCCTGGCAATCAGGGGACTCGCCTCCTGGGCACAGAGGCTGCTCCGGACCGGACCCTGGGCAGCACGTTCCCTGAGTGACCGCGGCTCAGGTCTGACCAGGACCGGCCAGGGAGACGGGCCCCGGCTCCCAGGAGGAGGAGGCGTGGAGCAGAGAGTGTCCTGAGGGGACGGGAGGCCACCTCAGGGGGCACCTGGAGGCCCTGAGCCAGGGGGTCAGTGCCCAGAGCAGGGGAGGCAGGATGTCCCTCCTGGGCCTTGGTCAGCAGGGGACACGGTGGTGCGTCCAGGCCTGGCCACCAGGGGGCGCGCGGGGACCGCTGCTGAAGGGCTGGGCCCCTCACAGCTGCAGCCTGGTCCCTGGCCCTGCCTGATGCCCTGTGCTCAGGGCTCACAGCTGTGACCCTGCCACCCCCTGGGCCCCACCCAGCCCACCCCTGCCCTCACCCTGCCATCCTCAGGCACAGGGACCCCACCCAGGGCCCAGGGAGGATCAAATAGATGGGGTCTCATTTGCATAAAAGGACCCTCCCTCCCGCAGACTGTGAAGAGGGAAGGAGAGATGTGGGGAGCTCTGCTTCAGCTGTGGGCACAGGAGGCAGCACTCGGGGATGACCTCCACCATGGCCTGGGCCCCTCTCCTCCTCACCCTCCTGGCTCACTGCACAGGTGACTGGAGAGGGGACAGGGGAAGGGGCCTGGGGAAGACACATGGGCCCTGCCTCCTCCTCTGGTCTCCAGACCCAGACTCACCCTCTCTGTGTCTCCCCTCTTCCAGGATCCTGGGCCCAGTCTGTGCTGACCCAGCCAGCCTCAGTGTCGGGGTCCCCGGGCCAGAGGGTCACCATCTCCTGCACGGGAAGCAGCTCCAACATTGGGGGTAATAGTGTGTCCTGGTACCAGCAGCTCCAAGGAAAGGCCCCCAAACTCCTCATCTATTATGATAGCGATAGAGAGTCAGGGGTCCCAGATCGATTTTCTGGCTCCAAGTCTGGCAACTCGGCCACCCTGACCATCACGGGGCTGCTGGCTGAGGACGAGGCCGATTATTACTGTTTATCATGGGACGATAGTCTGAGCGGTCCCACAGTGCTGCAGGCCTGTGGGGAAGTGAGACAAAAACCCTTTCTCCTCCTTTGAGGGGGTGAGCTCTGTGGCAGCCGCCTGGTCGACCTCTGAAGCAGGAGTTCCCGGTTCGATTCTCAGACAGCACCCATGCCCGGGGTGTGAGCTCCATCCCCAGTTTGGGGCGGGCAGGAGGTGCCCGATCCATGATTCTCTCTCACCATCGATGTCTTTCTCTCTCCCTCTCCCTTCCTCTCTGACATCAGTTGCCAGAAACCCATCACTGTCACTAACGGAGAGATGTCACAGGGAATGGGGAAGGCGGTGGACCTTAATTGGGAGCTAATCCCTCGTTGTTCAGCTGAGACATTGGCAGTTACAGCAGCCTCCACCTGTTCCTCTTCTGTAAACTCTGGCTGATTGGCTTTCATTGGAATTTCCTGCCTAAAGAATGTGGGTGTATCTCATCACCTCAATGAAAGGGATAGCAGCCCAGACCGGTGTGGCTCAGTGGATGGAGCGGCAGCCTGCGGACTGAAGGGTCCCAGGTTTGATTCTGGTCAAGGGCATGCACCTGTGCAGGAGGCAGCTGGTCGATGTCTGTCTCTCATTGATGTTTCTAACTCTCTTATCGCTCTCCCTTCCTCTCTGTGAAAAATCAATAAAATATATTTAAAAAAAATAAAAGGGACAGCAAAGCCAGAGGGGGCGTAGTCCTCCCCCTATTGGTGGACTCCGTCCTAGCCCCCCATTTCGCTAATTAATTCTTTTCTAGTCTCTTTCATTTTGTGTGCAGCCTCCTCCAGGACCCGAACCCTGAACTGGAACCCGGAACCACGCGGGACGTGAAAGGGGCGCCCACAGCAAGGGAAGTCCGCTGAGGAAGGCGCTGGAAGCGCAGTGCGATGCTGAGGGTCAGAGTCGGGAGAGGGAACGCTCTGGATCGGGGTGACCCGTGTTCACAGAAGAAGAATCTGGCCACGGGACCCCCGAGCCTTTCTTCAGGGGCAGTGGGTGTTCCCCACGGCACTGGGAGGACACGCCAGGGACACCACGGCGTGGTCCCGTCCACGGACCCCTCACAGGGACGGAGCCCCAATGGGTCACATAGCCTGTCCCTTAGGACGGGAGGGCCCCGCGGACGGGGGTGTGCGCGGCCCCTGTTGGCCTGGGGAGTGTGGGCACCGCGTGGAGGGGGCGGTGGCCTCCGGCCTGGACACAGGGCGCCCGGGGGCCTGGGCAAAGGGGGGAGCTCCGGGCCGGGGCGTCTGCTGAGCCGTGGGCAGCGCCGCCTTCGCTCCGCCCGGGGCCGCTCTGTGGTGTTTTAGGGGGAAAAAGGGGCGGGTGGTGCTTTTCAGTTGAAGTTCAGACTTTTTGATGTGGGGCCTGGTATTGTTTATTTACCTGCATTTTTATCACCTTCATCTTCTTGGCGAGGGTTGCTCTGAATCCTGGGCCAGAATGCTCATGCACCCCATGTCTTGGGTTCCGAGAGGGGCCCCATGAGAGCCCGAGGCTGCTGTCCTCTGTGCTGAGCCCTGGGGACCCGCAGCCCCGGGGGCACTGGTGCCGGGGAAGGGGCAGCCGCCCTGGGGCCTTCCTGCCCGGGAGCCAGGAGGCCGCGTGGCCCCGTGTCTCCCGGGGGCCCCGGAGAAGACCTGGCCCGGCGCCCTCAGGGGAGGCTGCACCCGGCGGGCCTGCGACCAGGGGGGGGAGGGCTGGCCCCCAGGGTGCCCGGGAAGGTCCCTCAGGGCCAGGACGGGCCCGGACCCCGGGTCCGAGGGGCTGCCCTGAGGCAGAGGGGGCCTCGGGGCCTCGCCGCCTGGTGGGGGCGGCCCGGGCTCGGCAGCCTCCTGAGCAGCCTGCTGTGCCCCGTCAGGTCCAGGGCGGGGCCGCACCAGCCCCAGCCTGGCCCCCCCGGGGGCGGTCAGGGGCACTCGGTGGTCAGCCAGCATCACGGCCAGCGCGGTGACAGTGGCTGAGGGTCGGGTGGGCCGGGGGAGGACCCAGGCTGTGCCACACACACCTGTTACCCCAGGGGAGGGCACCATGGAATGGGGTGGTGAGCATTTGCCCCACCCCCAGGCCTGGGTACACCTGCCCCGCCCACCTCTCTGGAGCCCCGCCCATCTCTCAGGAGCCCCGCCCACAATTCAGCAGCCACACCCTCATCTCAGCAGCCCCGCCCACCTCTCAGCAGCCAGGCTGCCCCTGCCTCCCATGTTCCAGCCATTTTCTCTCTTCCTTTAAGTCTCTTGCATTCAAATTTACCATCACACTCTCACAAGATGGCTGCCTACCACCAGGTTAGCAGGGGGTTTAGTGAGGAATTACCAAATGACTGAATAGCAGGCTGCATGGGGCAACCAGACTGGTGGGGGGTCGTGAGGAGTGACCAGACTGGCAGGGGGGACTGTTGGAGGCAACCATGCCAGCAGGAGTGCATTTGGTGGTGACCAGGCAGGTCGGGGGGGGGCAGTATGAGGTGACCAGGGAAGTGGGAGCAGCAGTAAGGGGTGACCAGGCCAGCAGGGGGCATGCAGTTGGAAAATTAGGCTGCTGGGGGGGGGATCAGTGAGGGACGATCAGGCCAGCAAGGGGGGGGGGCATAAGAGGTGACCAGGCTGGCGAGGTGGGCAATGGGGATAATTGGGAAGCAGGTGAGCGATTAGGTGTTAATCAGACCAGCAGGGGAGTAGTTAAGGGGTAAAAAAAAATAATTAAAAAAAAAAGTCTCTTGCATTCACAATCGCATACGGACATTTTAGGTTGGCTGAGCGGTGACCAATATATAAAGTTTTAAATAAAGCCCTGTCACAGCAATCAGAAGTTTTAACCCCATTTCTGCTCGGCACGTCCTGCGTGTCCCCCTCTCCTCTCTCCTCTCAGATGAATGTCAACGTCTGCCTGTGCGTTCAGAACAGACTCCTAGGAGGGACCTCAGCCCACGGTTCATGGGGAACAATGATGTCAGGAGGGGAAATGTTGACAGAAAATGGAGGTTACCCATGACCACGGACTAGGAGAGCACAGGAGGGCTCCTCCCCGCCACCTGCCCAGCCCCAGGGAGGGACCCCTTTCTCCCCGGGGCCCCTGGGACTCACAGGAAAGCGGCCCCAATTAATGAGGAATGAATCCCATACAAGACAGAGCCCAAGTCCCACACAGAAGGGGACGTACCTCCTCGGGGCTGTCCCTGCTCTGGCCCTGCCCTGGGCCCTGACCCGGGTCTGAGAGCTGGTGCAGGAGACGCCCCTTGAGTCCTGACCCCTGACCAGCCCAGGGAGCTGTGGTCAGACTCCCCCTGAGGACGCTGAGTAGAGACTGAAGATGCCCCGAGGTGATGGGGAGGCAACGGGAATGAACCCCTGGCCTGGGCCTAGGGCAGGGGCAGTGGGAAGACAGAGGTGGTCTCTCATGGGTTCTGGTCTCCATGTCACTCAATGCTGTGTCTGGGCCTGGACACTAGAGGGCGCTGAGGGATTGTTTCTGAGGGAGCTGGGTGATCAGGGCTGGACCAGCCCCCTGACAAAGTGCAGGGCCATCTGCTCAGGGCTGTCAGCTGTGACTCCCCAAACCTGGGCCCAACCCCACTCCACCCCCACCCATACCCCTGACCATCCTCAGGCTGAGGGCCCTGCCCCAGGCCCAGGGAGGATCAAATAGATGGGGTCTCATTTGCATAAAAGGACCCTCCCTCCCACAGACTATGAAGAGGGAAGGAGAGGTGTGGGGAGCTCTGCTTCAGCTGTGGGCACAGGAGGCAGCACTCGGGGATGACCTCCACCATGGCCTGGGCCCCCCTCCTCCTCACCCTCCTGGCTCACTGCACAGGTGACTGGAGAGGGGACAGGGGAAGGGGCCTGGGGAAGACACACGGGCCCTGCCTCCTCCTCTGGTCTCCAGACCCAGACTCACCATCTCTGTGTCTCCCCTCTTCCAGGATCCTGGGCCCAGTCTGTGCTGACCCAGCCAGCCTCAGTGTCGGGGTCCCCGGGCCAGAGGGTCACCATCTCCTGCACTGGAAGCAGCTCCAACATTGGGGGTAATAGTGTGAACTGGTTCCAGCAGCTCCCAGGAAAGCCCCCCAAACGCATCATCTACGGTAATAGCAACCGACCCTCAGGGGTCCCGAACCGATTCTCTGGCTCCAAATCTGGCAGCTCAGGCACCCTGACCATCACGGGGCTGCAGGCTGAGGACGAGGCCGATTACTACTGTTTATCATGGGATGATAGTCTGAGTGCTCCCACAGTGCTGCAGGCCTGTGGGGAAGTGAGACAAAAACCCCTCTGCTCTGGGAGGGGTGAGCCCTCCAGCAGCTGCCCGCTGGGCTCAGCCTGAGACCTGTGGCTTCTGCTGATTCCCTGGCTGAGGCCCTGGGCCCAGGTTCCTCCGGGGACCCTGCCTGGGGGTGAGCGGCCCCTTCCCCTCAGGCCTCAGTGTCACTCAGAGCAGGGCTCTCCCAGGCTCAGGGGCCTGGAGGAAGGGAAGGCCTCTCCCCACCCACCCAGGGGCCCAGGTCCCTCCCCCTGGGCTGGGCTCCCTGGTCCTGTGAGGCTGAGGTGAGTGACAGCTGGTCCGGGCCCGCCCCTGCCTGGGGTCAGCTCTGAGGCTGTGCTGGAAGGGCCACTGGCCCTGTTCCCACCCCATTCTGGTTTCCTCCCCTTTACCCAGCGCAGCTGATGGAGATTTTCCTGTGATTTTAAGCACAAGAATTGGCCATTCACAGTGATGAAACTGTAAGGGATTGGGGGTTGCCATGGTGATGAGGAAGTGGAGGTCTGAGTGGGAGGAGGGGGTCCAGGAGCAGGAACTTCCTGCTGTGACTGCCTGGCTCTGGGGGGACGGGCAGCATGGGGACCGGCAGGGGGCGCTGTGCTATTGTGTCTGTGGAAGCAGCTGGGAGACTGGACCTCAGTGTCCTCAGCACAGAACCAGCCCAGCTTGCAGCCCCGTGTGATGGCAGCGGTCAAGGAGCATTATTCTGGAGACGGCTTTGCACGCACACGGACACAGAGTCATCATGGTGTACCCCTGACACTATCATAATGTCGATTCCATCTGCAATAAAAAATAAAATAAAGTGATAAGAATGAATCTGAATCTTCTGTCCACAGAGACACCAGCACGTGGAAGTCTGTAGTAGCTTTGGTGCCCCAGAGGCTGAGAGGCCCGTGTGCTGTGACCATCGGAAGCTGGGGTCTCTGCTTCCTCACTGTGCCCCCAGGCTGGTCACCCTGAAACCTGAGGCTGTGGGTCTGCTACTGAGAAGGCGCTCTCCGGGGTCTGTGGCCGGTGCTGCTGCTCCTGGGACGATGGAAGCTCCTAGAAACTCCTCGGGAAGGTGGGGTTCCCTGGGCAGCGACTGGGAATGGCCAACCGGCAGGACCGGATCACAGCGGACAGCTCCCGCCTCCCCCTGAAATGGGAAGTGATGTCAGAACAATGACTGTTCCCTCCTTTCACCCAGAGCAGAAGGCACTGTGTTTCCAATGCTTTTCCACCGACACCTCGACACGCAATGGTCATCAATGTGCATCTCCTAGAATGTTTAAATCTGCCTTATTGTGACTTTACATAGAATAACGTACATGCATTTTTAGTTGGGTGACTAGTGCCTAATGTGTAAATTTCTAAAATAAAACCCTAGCACAGAAATGTAAAAATTCTGCCTGGAATTTTCCGCTCTGTTTTCTCCTTTCCTCTCAATAAATGTCAACATCTGTGCGTTCACAACAGACACCTAGGAGTGACCGCAATCCACAGTTCAAGGAGAACGATGGTGTCAGGAGGGGAAATATTGACAGAAAATCGGAGTTACCCATGACCACGGACCAGGAGAGCACACGAGGGCTCCTCCCCACCACCTGCCCAGCCCCAGGGAGGGACCCCTTTCTCCTTGGGGCTCCTGGGACCCACGGGAAGGAGGCCCCGAGCGACCAGGTATGAATCCCAAACAGACAGAGCCCGAGTCCCGCACAGAAAGGGACACACCTCCACGGGACTGTCCCTGCTCTGGTCGTGACCCGGGTCTGAGAGCTGAGCAGCACAGGAGCTGTGGTCAGCCTCCCCCTGAGGACGCTGAGTACAGACTGGAGATGCCCCGAGGTGATGGGGAGGTCACGGGGGGGGGGGGAGTACCCAGGGCCTGGCCCTAGGGCAGGGGCAGTGGGCAGAGCAGGGGGAAGGCAGAGGTGGTCTCTCATGGGTTCTGGTCGCCATGTCACTCAATGCTGTGTCTGGGCCTGGGCACTAGAGGGCGCCCTGGGCTCACTCCTGAGGAAGCTGTGGGGTTTGCCTGGGGCCAACCTCCAGCAGCATCTGGTGGCCCTGCTCAGGGCTCACAGCTGTGGTCCCTTAGCAACTGGACCCACACAGCCCCCCCCTGACTCCCCCAGAGCCCTCCTCAGACAGAGGGCCCTGCCCCAGGCCCAGGGAGGATCAGTTAGATGGGGTGTCTCATTTGCATAAAAGGACCCTCCCTCCCGCAGACTGTGAAGAGGGAAGGAGAGAGGTGGGGAGCTCTGCTTCAGCTGTGGGCACAGGAGGCAGCACTCGGGGATGACCTCCACCATGGCCTGGGCCCCCCTCCTCCTCACCCTCCTGGCTCACTGCACAGGTGACTGGAGAGGGGACAGGGGAAGGGGCCTGGGGAAGACACATGGGCCCTGCCTCCTCCTCTGGTCTCCAGACCCAGACTCACCCTCTCTGTGTCTCCCCTCTTCCAGGATCCTGGGCCCAGCCTGTGCTGACTCAGCCAGCCTCAGTGTCGGGGTCCCCGGGCCAGAGGGTCACCATCTCCTGCACTGGAACCAGCACCAACATTGGGTATGGTTACAGTGTGTCCTGGCACCAGCAGCTCCCAGAAAAGCCCCCCAAATGCATCATCTATAGTATTAGCAACCGACCCTCAGGGGTCCCAGACCGATTCTCTGGCTCCAGGTCTGGCAGCTCAGCCACCCTGACCATCACGGGGCTGCAGGCTGAGGACGAGGCCGATTATTACTGCTCAGTCTGGGACAAGAGTCTTGATGCTCCCACAGTGCTGCAGGCCTGTGGGGAAGTGAGACAAAAACCCCTCTGCTCTGGGAGGGGTGAGCCCTCCAGCAGCTGCCCGCTGGGCTCAGCCTGAGACCTGTGGCTTCTGCTGATTCCCTCGCTGAGGCCCTGGGCCCAGGTTCTCCCGGGGACCCTGCCTGGGGGTGAGCGGCCCCCTCCCCTCAGGCCTCAGTGTCACTCAGAGCAGGGCTCTCCCAGGCTCAGGGGCCTGGAGGAAGGGAAGGCCTCTCCCCACCCACCCAGGGGCCCAGGTCCCTCCCCCTGGGCTGGGCTCCCTGGTCATGTGAGGCTGAGGTGAGTGACAGCTGGTCCGGCCCGCCCCTGCCTGGGCTCAGCCCTGAGGCTGTGCTGGAAGGGCCACTGGCCCTGTTCCCACCCCATTCTGGTTTCCTCCCCTTCACCCAGCGCGGCTGGTGGAGATTTGCCTGTGATTTTAAGCACAAGAATTGGCCATTCACAGCGATCAAACTATAACCACCTTTCACCCAGAGCAGAAGGCACTGCGTTTCCAATGCTTTTCCACCAACACCCTGATCTGCAAATTTCACCAAGGTGCATCATCCCAGAATTTTTTAAATCAGCCTTATGTGACTTTTACATATAAAAACATTCATGCATTTTTAAAATGTATTTATTTTAGACAGCACGGGGCAGATAGAGAGATACATCAATGCTGAGAGGGAATCATGGATTGGCTGCCTCCTGCATACCCCCAATGGGATCAAACCTGCAAACCAGGCATTTGCCCTCATTGGGAATCGAACCCTCACTTCCTGGCTCACAGGTGGATGCCCAACCACTGAGCAACGCTGGCCTGGCCTTACATGCATTTGAAGGTGGCTGAGAGGTGACTGATATTTAAAGTTTTAAAATAAAGTCCTTCACAGTAATTACAAGTTTTAACCCCATTTCTACTCAGCATGACCTACACTGCGGGGCTCAGGGTCTGAGCTGGGGACCATCTGGGTCACCTCAGGCGTGAACCCCGAGGAGGGGGCCTGCGTCTCATTCAGGGTCACTGACTTGCATCCAAACCCCACCGAGAGCCCCCGAGAGCCTCCGACAGCCCACAACTGCCCTTGACAGTCCCCGAAGTCCGACAGCCCGGGCTGGACAGCACCGGATAGCCCCTACTGCCCTGGATAGCATCCGATCGCCGACCACTCGCGAATACCCCCGAAAGCCCCCGAAAGCACCCTACTGGCCACGACAGCCTCCGACAGCCTCTGACCTCCGACAGCCCACAGAGACGGGCTCAGGGAGTGACATGCCTTTCAGGAGCCGCTCCATCTGTGAACGGGGATGAGGCCCAGGCTGTGTCCCAGCTCATGTCCCTTCTCCACCCCCAACCCCGTTAGCACCCTCAGCCCCCTGACAGCTCACGGGAGGGCTGGGTCACAGCTCCCTCTTCATGAACCTGGGAGGCAGCATTTCTAACTCTCTCCAGAGCATCAGCTCTCAGTTACGTCCCTGCTGGCACCCCCACGGCTGGGCCAGGAGGAGACGCTGCAGTGAGAGCCAGTGTCTGTGCCAGTCAGACCAGGAGGTGGGGACAGGGACAGGGACCTGGGGAGCAGCAGACACCAGCTGGGCCTCAGGGCTTTGGACCAGGGCGATGTAGTGTGTCCTGTGTCCAGCAGGGGGCGCTGTGGGATCGCCCTGTGGCCCCACACAGCTACTCACTGAGGACTTTCCACTATCAGGAGCCTGGGCCTGGGGGCTGGGCCCTGTGCGCCCTGATGGGGAGCAGCTGTGTCTGTGCTGGCAGCGCCCCCTGAGCAATAGCCTCTGTGTGGTCTCAGCAGCTGCTTCCTCCCAGGGCCCCCCAAGGGCTGAGCCCCCCTCCATGGCTCTCAGTCTGGGGTGTGAGCTGAGCTGCAGCCCCAGGGCCCAGGGAGGGGCAGGGCAGTCCCTGGAGGGACCCCCATTTGCATGGCAGCCCCTCCCCTGGCAGAGGGCGGGGGAGAAAAGGAGGCCTGGGCAGCCCAGCCCCACTGTGGGCTCAGGGCTGTGAGCACCATGGCCTGGACTCCTCTGCTCCTGGTGCTCCTCTCTCACTGCACAGGTAGGGCCAGGCCTGGGCCCCGGCTCCTTCCCTTCCTGCTCGGTCTCCTGGGCACCTGCCCCTGGTCCCTGCCCCTCACTGACAGGTGTCTGTGTCTGCAGGGTCCCTCTCCCAGCCTGTGCTGACCCAGCCGCCCTCCCTCTCTGCATCTCTGGGAGCCACGGCCACACTCACCTGCACCCTGAGCAGCGGCTACAATGTTGGCAGCTACTACATATTCTGGTACCAGCAGAAGCCAGAGAGCCCTCCCCGGTATCTCCTGAATTACTACTCAGACTCAGACAAGGGCCACGGCTCCGGGGTCCCCAGCCGCTTCTCTGGATCCAAAGACGCCTCGGCCAATGCGGGGATCCTGACCATCTCGGGGCTGCAGCCTGAGGACGAGGCTGACTATTACTGTGCGATCAATGAAAATTATGCTGCTCACAGTGACACAGGCAGATGGGGAAGTGGGACAAAAACCTCCACCTCCCCAGAGTCTGGGGGCCTAACAACTGAACCTGCTGAAAAGACATCCATGTGCAAAGTATACGTGGACGAGAGAGAAACATCAATGATGAGAGGGAATCACTGACCGGCTGCCTCCTGCAGGCCCCACCCTGGGGATCACAGCCACATCCCAGGCGTGAGCCCGGAACGGGAATCAAACCGTGACCTCCTGGTTCCCAGGTCAACGCCCAACCACTGAGCCACCAGGCCCAGCCCACGGGGCCTCTGTGACCACCCGGGTCTCCCGGCGGTCACGTGACTGAACACACCCGCTGCCACTGGGAGCCGCCAGGCCAGGGGCAGCTGGGGGAGCACTGCCTCCTCTCCTGCAGGGCCACGGGGCCCCCATCCCTGTGATGGGAACCGGGGGACCCCGCTCTCCCCGTGGTCTGTCTCCATGGGCTCAGCGCCCCCTCTCCCTTTCTCCCTGGCTTCCTAACACCACGGGGTCCCCCTGTCCCCGCTTTCCAAACCACGACTCAGCACTCCTGGCGGCACGACACGGACAACCCCGTCCCTCCTCTGTGACCCGGTCCCCGGGGCCGCCCGCCCCCGGCTCAGACCCGAGGGACCCGGCGTGTGCTCCGTCACCGCCCCGTCGGAGAGGGATGGGTGTGAGGTCTAAAGCAGGGTTTCCACGGCGCCTCCTCATCCTCCTCCACACGCCGATCCCCGAATCCACGTCCCTGAGCCCATTTCTTCCTCAGAAATGATCACGCAGCTCCGTGCCCACCCACAGGGATAGGAACCGCACCCCCTGAGCCCGGGGCCTCCCTGAGGGGAGCTGACCCCGGCAGGGGCTGGGCTCACACCCGCGTGACGGGCACCAGCTGGGGTCCGGTTCAGGGTTCGGGATCAGGGTCTGGAGAAGGCCGCACACAGAGGAGAGGAGACTCTAGAGAAGATTTAAGGTGGGAAATGGGGGTAGGCGGGGGCCCCCCTTCAGGGGGAGGACTGCTCCTGGCTCCGGCTTCTCCGTCCCTTTTATGAAGTTTAAAATGATCGGATCCACCCGTGTCCCCCGGGCAGGAGGCTCCAACCACAGCCCGTCAGTGACGTGGGACTGACAGGTGGGGCTGCTTCAGCCGCCAGCGTCCGGCCATTGGCGCTGACCCCGCAGAGCCCGGTGCGTCTCCCTCTGCGTCCGCCCCAGAACGTGCTCCCCCGGGTCCCCTGGACTCCCCGCTCCGTGTCCCCCTCACCAGGCCCTGGTCCCGGTGGTGCCATCCCTGTCCCGCCCCCTCCTGTCCGGGAGCTGGGGTCCCAGTGACTCGGTTGTGACTAAATAAAAATCACAAACCACCTCTCGTACGGAGACAACATAGACTGAGTGTGGAGCACGTTATGCCGTTTCCACGTGAATGAGGAAACCAGTCACGAGGCAAAGCTGGACGCAAAGGCCCGTGTTCACCACAATGTGGATTCCCTCCTGAGCACAAGGGAGGCCACAGGAAAAAGTAATTTTTCAGTTTTAGAAAAAAGAGTGATTCATGTCTAACAGGGGAGGAACCACGTATGAAAACAACACCGCGTCCTGACAATCAGGGGACTCGCCTCCTGGGCACAGAGGCTGCTCCGGACCAGACCCTGGGCAGCACGTTCCCTGAGTGACAGCGGCTCAGGTCTGACCAGGACCGGCCAGGGAGACGGGCCCCGGCTCCCAGGAGGAGGCGGCGTGGAGCAGAGAGTGTCCTGAGGGGAAGGGGAGGCCACCTCAGGGGGCACCTGGAGGCCCTGAGCCAGGGGGTTAAGTGCCCAGAGCAGGGGAGGCAGGATGTCCGTCCTGGGCCTTGGTCAGCAGGGGACACGGTGGTGCGTCCAGGCCTGGCCACCAGGGGGCGCGCGGGGACCGCTGCTGAAGGGCTGGGCCCCTCACAGCTGCAGCCTGTTCCCTGGCCCTGCCTGGTGCCCTGTGTTCAGGGCTCACAGCTGTGACCCTGCCACCCCCTGGGCCCCACCCAGCCCCACCCCTGCCCTCACCCTGCCATCCTCAGGCACAGGGACCCCACCCAGGGCCCAGGGAGGATCAAATAGATGGGGGGTCTCATTTGCATAAAAGGGCCCTCCCTCCCGCAGACTGTGAAGAGGGAAGGAGAGATGTGGGGAGCTCTGCTTCAGCTGTGGGCACAGGAGGCAGCACTCGGGGATGACCTCCACCATGGCCTGGGCCCCCCTCCTCCTCACCCTCCTGGCTCACTGCACAGGTGACTGGAGAGGGGACAGGGGAAGGGGCCTGGGGAAGACACATGGGCCCTGCCTCCTCCTCTGGTCTCCAGACCCAGACTCACCCTCTCTGTGTCTCCCCTCTTCCAGGATCCTGGGCCCAGTCTGTGCTGACCCAGCCAGCCTCAGTGTCGGGGTCCCCGGGCCAGACGGTCACCATCTCCTGCACGGGAAGCAGCTCCAACATTGGGAGTTACCATGTGTCCTGGCACCAGCAGCTCCCAGGAAAGGGCCCCAAATGCATCATCTACAGTAGTAGCAGTCGACCCTCAGGGGTCCCAGACCGATTCTCTGGCACCAGATCTGGCACCTCAGCCACCCTGACCATCACGGGGCTGCAGGCTGAGGACGAGGGCGATTATTTCTGCCAGTCCTATGACAGCAGTACCAGCGGTCCCACAGTGCTGCAGGCCTGTGGGGAAGTGAGACAAAAACCCTTCAGCTCTGCCAGGCACTGAGCCCTCCGGCAGCTGCCTGCCTGCTCTATGCGGAAGCTGAGGAGGCCACATCAGGGCGCTTCAGGCCAAGCTCGGCCCAGGTCCCGGAGGGATGACAGAGGGTTCTGGTCTGAGTCCTGAGATCTGAATTCCGTGGCACAAACCCACACGCAGACATGAACTGTTCTCCCCGCACGGGCAGCGAGCCCTCCGAGTGCAGAGGGTGAGGGCAGTGCTGCCCGCTGGACCCGGGGCCCGCTGGAGCCGGGGCCGGCCACTGGGGGGCGTCCCCCTGGTGACACACCCGCCAGGCGGGGCCTCTGTACCCAGTGTCTGCCCTACCCCAGGCCCCCGGGGCTGGGACACCAGGGATCAGACCCTCTGGTCTAGGCGACTGTTCATGGCTCAGACGCCGAGCCACGGCCAGACACACCGGGCACCAGGGGGCCGGGCCGCTGGGCGGCTGAGGGGGGTGTTGTGTCCTGAGGATCCTGGGCTCCAGGGCGGCGTTGGTTGCTGTGCCGACTGAGACAAGCCTGGTGCCCACTCCACTCTGTTCTCGGTGCTGCTGCTCCTGGTACGATGGAAGCTCCTAGAAACTCCTCGGGAAGGTGGGGTTCCCTGGGCAGCGACTGGGGATCGCCAACCGGCAGGACCGGATCACAGCGGACAGCTCCCGCCTCCCCCTGAAATGGGAAGTGATGTCAGAACAACGTCTGTTCCCTCCTTTCACCCAGAGCAGAGGGCACTGCGTTTCCAATGCTTTTCCACCAACACCTCGGCCTGCAATGATCATCAACATGCCTCCTCCTAGACCAGCCATGGGTAAACGATGGCCTGCGGGGCCGGATCCGGCCCGTTCGGCTGTTCTATCCGGCCCTCGGAGCCGAAAGAGCGGAGGAGGGTTCTCTTGCTCTCCCCTCCGCTCCTTCACCCGCAGCCCAAGAGGAGAGTGCCATAGTGGTCGGGTTGCTTTTGTTCCGGCCCTCCGGTGCAGTGTAAGAACCCATGGTGGCCCTCGCATCAAAAAGTTTGCTCTCCCCTGTCCTAGAATGTTTAAATCAGCCTCATTGTGACTTTTACATAGAATGACATACATGCAATTTAAGCTGGGTGAGTGGTGACTGATGTGCAAAGTGTTAAAATAAAACCCTAGCACAGAAATGTAAAAATTTTGCCTAGAATTTTCTGGCCTGTTTTTGATTTTCCCTCCCAGATAAATGCCAACATCTGTGCGTTGAGAACAGACTCCTAGGAGGGAACTCAGCCCACGGTCCACGGAGAACGATGGTGTCAGGAGGGGAAATATTGACAGAAAATGGAAGTTACCCATGACCACGGACCAGGAGAGCACAGGAGGGCTCCTCCCCACCACCTGCCCAGCCCCAGGGAGGGACCCCTTTCTCCCCGGGCCCCTGGGACCCATGGGAAGGAGGCGCCCAGCCCCAGGAATGAATCCCATAGAGACAGAGCCCGCATCTGGCACAGAAGGGGACGCACCTCCTCGGGGCTGTCCCTGCTCTGGCCCTGCCCTGAGCCCTGACCCGGGTCTGAGAGCTGGTGCAGGAGACGCCCCTCAGTCCTGACCCCTGACCAGCCCCGGGAGCTGTGGTCAGACTCCCCTGAGGACGCTGAGTAGAGACTGAAGATGCCCCGAGGTGATGGGGAGGCCACGGGAGGGGACCCCTGGCCTGGCCCTAGGGCAGGGGCAGTGGACAGAGCAGTGGGAAGGCAGAGGTGGTCTCTCATGGGTTCTGGTCCCCATGTCACTCAATGGTGTGTCTGGGCCTGGACACTAGAGGGCGCTGGGGGATTGTTTCTGAGGGAGCTGGGTGATCAGAGCTGGACCAGCCCCCTGACAAAGTGCAGGACCATCTGCTCAGGGCTGTCAGCTGTGACTCCCCAAACCTGGGCCCCACCCACCCCACCCCCACCCATACCCAGGGCCCTCCTCAGACAGAGGCACCTGCCCCAGGCCCAGGGAGGGTCAAATAGATGGGGTCTCATTTGCATAAAAGGGCCCTCCCTCCCGCAGACTGTGAAGAGGGAAGGAGAGGTGTGGGGAGCTCTGCTTCAGCTGTGGGCACAGGAGGCAGCACTCAGGGATGACCTCCACCATGGCCTGGGCCCCCCTCCTCCTCACCCTCCTGGCTCACTGCACAGGTGACTGGAGAGGGGACAGGGGAAGGGGCCTGGGGAAGACACATGGGCCCTGCCTCCTCCTCTGGTCTCCGGACCCAGACTCACCCTCTCTGTGTCTCCCCTCTTCCAGGATCCTGGGCCCAGCCTGTGCTGACCCAGCCCGCCTCAGTGTCGGGGTCCCCGGGCCAGAGGGTCACCATCTCCTGCACGGGAAGCAGCTCCAACATTGGGGGTAACTATGTGCACTGGTACCAGCAGCTCCTGGGAAAGGCCCCGAAACTCATCATCTATGGTGATAGCAACCGACCCTCAGGGGTCCCGGTCCGATTCTCTGGCTCCAAGTCTGGCAGCTCAGGCACCCTGACCATCACGGGGCTGCAGGCTGAGGACGAGGCCGATTATCACTGCCAGTCCTACAGCAGGAGTGGTGTTGATCGCACAGTGCGCCAGGCCTGTGGGGAAGTGAGACAAAAACCCTCTCTCCCACTGCAGTGGGTCCCGGGCAGCCCCATGCTCCGATCAGGTGGCTGTGCCTTTTTGGGTGGCCGAACTGGTCTGTGAGGTCTCCCCCCAGGGGACTGAGTCTGCAAACTCTGTCTCACCCTGTGACCTGCCTGCCAGGCCGCCCGTGGCAGCAGCACACGTGCGCGTGTCTCAGCCTGAGCGGACCTTCCTGGGCCTCAGGGGGCGGCTGCCTGGGCGGCCAGGACGGGGCAGGGCAGACCCGGGGCCCCGCGTCCGGCTGTGCCTGGTCAGAGCCCCTCAGGGAGGGAGGGTTCGACAATATCAGCGCCTCCCAGGCCACACAGACTCCGTGGGACACAGAGCGGAACACACAGGTGTCAGAAGACACAGGCGTTTCCTAAAACTTAAAAAAAATTCTGGGCTACAGGCTCCATCATTAACTGAAAAACCCCACCACACTGTGTACGGTTTTTCAGTGAATCCTTAGGTCAGGTCAGGTCTCCATGGAAACCTACATGCCTTACATCAGCTTTTCTCAGCTTGTGGGTCGAGACCACTCTGGGGGTCAAATGACACTTTCTCAGGGGTCGCCTGAGGCATCCTGCATATCAGACATTTACCTGACGTTGCACAACAGCAGCACACGAAAATCTACGTGTTTTATGTTTATATGTTATGTTAAACACTATGAAGTAGCCATGAAAATGGTGTTATGGTTGGGGGTCAACGCCAACAAGAGGAGCTGTGTGAAAAGGTCACTGCATTGGGAAGGTTGAGAACCACTGCCTCCCGCAGTGTGATATGTTTGCTGCAGGGTTCCCCCTCTGAACACGACCCTGAGGGGTTTTCTGGAACATTCCTCTCTCCCCCAGGGACCTGCTCAGCCCCCAGGAGCCCCGCCCCCTGAGCAGCGCCCTCCCCTGGGAACCACACAGAGGCTCCTGTGTGTTTCTTGGGCAGCATCTTCCCTGGAGAGAAACCCCGTCCCTGTGTCGCTGGTGAGTGTGTGAGCGCCTCCCACAGAAGCTCCCCGGAGAGCGCACTGCTCCGGCCACCAACACAGAGAGTCAGACCGCGGGGTCTGGGCTCGGACCCTGGGGTGGGAGGAGGGACAGAGACCTGGGAGCCCACAGCCAGCTGGGCTCTCAGGGCCTTGGGGCAGGGGAGGGTGTGACCTCCCGCCAGCAGGGGGCGCTGTGAGACTGCAGGTGACCAGCTCACAGCTGTTCAGTGAGACCTTCCCACATAGGCCTCTGCACTGGGGGCTCCCTGCTGTCCTTAGAGGCCTGGCAGCGCCCCCTGAGCAGGCACCTGTGTGTGGTCTCAGCAGGTGCTTCCTCCCAGGGCCCCCCAAGGGCTGAGCCCCCCTCCATGCCCCTCAGTCTGGGGTGTGAGCTGAGCTGCCCCAGGGCCCAGGGAGGGGCTGGGCAGTCCCTTGGAGGGACCCCCATTTGCATGGCAGCCCCTCCCCTGGCAGAGGGCGGGGGAGAAAAGGAGGCCTGGGCAGCCCAGCCCCACTGTGGGCTCAGGGCTGTGAGCACCATGGCCTGGACTCCTCTGCTCCTGGCGCTCCTCTCTCACTGCACAGGTAGGGCCAGGCCTGGGCCCCGGCTCCTTCCCTTCCTGCTCGGTCTCCTGGGCACCTGCCCCTGGTCCCTGCCCCTCACTGACAGGTGTCTGTGTCTACAGGGTCCCTCTCTCTGCCTGTGCTGACCCAGCCGTCCACCCTCTCTGCATCTCCGGGAGCCACAGCCAGACTCACCTGCACCCTGAGTGGTATTTCCTATCCGTTTAGTGCTTACTGGATTAGCTGGCACCAGCTGAAGCCAGGGAGCCCTCCCCGGTACCTCCTGTACTACCACACAAGTACAAGTTTGGGACCCGGGGTCCCCAGCCGCTTCTCTGGATCCAAAGACTCCTCGGCCAATGCGGGGATCCTGACCATCTCGGGGCTGCAGCCTGAGGACGAGGCTGACTATTACTGTCTGAGTGGGGAAAATACTGATTCTCACAGTGACACAGGCAGATGGGGAAGTGGGACAAAAACCTCCACCTCCCCAGAGTCTGGGTTCCTACCAGCTGAACGTGCTGAAAAGACCTCCATGTGCAAAGAATTCGCTGAAGAGAGGGAGAGAGAAACATCAATGATGAGAACGAATCACTGACCAGCTGCCTCCTGCAGGCCCCACCCTGGGGATCACAGCCACATGCCAGGCGTGAGCCCTGACCAGGAATCAAATCGTGACCTTCTGGTTCTCAGGTCAATGCCCAACCACTGAGCCACCAGGCCCGGCCCACGGGGCCACTGTGACAACCCAGGTCTCCCGGCGGTCACGTGACCGAATACACCCACTGCCACTCGGAGCCGCCAGGCCAGGGGCAGCTGGGGGAGCACTGCCTCCTCTCCTGCAGGGCCACGGGGCCCCCTTCCCTGTGATGGGAACCTGGGGACCCCACTCTACCCGTTGTCTGTCTCCATTGGTTCTCTCTGGCCTCCTAACGCCACGGGGTCCCCCTGTCCCCGCTTTCCAAACCACGACTCAGCACTCCTGGCGGCATGACACGGACCACCCCGTCCCTCCTCTGTGACCCGGTCCCCGGGGCCGCCCGCCCCCAGCTCAGACCCGAGGGACCCGGCGTGTGCTCCGTCACCGCCCCGTCGGGGAGGGATGGGTGTGAGGTCTAAAGCAGGGTTTCCACGGCGCCTCCTCATCCTCCTCCACACGCCGATCCCCGAATCCACGTCCCTGAGCCCATTTCTTCCTCAGAAATGAACACGCAGCTCCGTGCCCACCCACAGTGATAGGAACCCCAGCCCCTGAGCCCGGGGCCTCCCCGAGGGGAGCTGACCCCGGCAGGGGCTGGGCTCACACCCGCGTGCAGGGCACCAGCTGGGGTCCGGGTCAGGGTTCGGGTTCAGGGTTCTGGAGAAGGCCGCACACAGAGGAGAGGAGACTCTAGAGAAGATTTAAGGTGGGAAATGGGGGTCAGGCGGGAGCCCCCCTCCAGGGGGAGGACTGCTCCTTGCTCCGGCTTCTCCGTCCCTTTTATTAAGATTAAAATGATCGGATCCACCCGTGTCCCCCGGGCAGGAGGCTCCAACCACAGCCCGTCCGTGACGTGGGACTGACAGGTGGGGCGGCTTCAGCCGCCAGCGTCCGGCCATTGGCGCTGACCCCGCAGAGCAGTGATGGTGACAGCCCCCCAAGTCCCGGCCACGGCGCTCTGTTGTCAAAGCAACAACCGGCTTTTCCCGCAGACACGGCCAGGGACCCTGAGCCCCCGGGAGCCGGCACAGGGCTCCGTCCCCTGTGACCCCGAGGCTGGGAGGGTCCGGATCAGAGCGAGCAGAGCCGGGAAGCTTCCCCAATGGCCCCCTGGCCCCCCTCGGCCCCGCCCTCAGCACCAGCGCATCTGGGTCTGGACACCCGTCAGGGAAACCCGCCCGGCAGCCCCCGCCCCACCGGGACCCGCTCTGGCCCCTGACCTCCCCACGGGGCCCACACATCCAGGCCCCACCGAAGCCTCCGCCCCCGCCCTCAGGGGGCCGTGACCTGAGGTCCAGGTCCCCCAGGAGAGGGAGACAGCAGCTCCCACCCCACAGCCGGGCCCCTGGCCCCGAGGGAGGCCCCGGGCAGCGGGCGCCTGGCTGCCATGGAGACGCTGCCCCCTCTCCTTGGAGCCTCTGCCTCCCCCACCCCTCCCTCAGGGGGGGACAGGCCCCGGGGCCCCACACACGACCTCTGACCCCGCAGAGCCCGGTGCGTCTCCCTCTGCGTCCGCCCCAGAACGTGCCCCCCCAGGTCCCCTGGACTCCCCGCTCCGTGTCCCCCTCACCAGGCCCTGGTCCCGGTGGTGCCATCCCTGTCCCGCCCCCTCCTGTCCGGGAGCTGGGGTCCCAGTGACGCGGTTGTGACTAAAAAAAAATCACAAACCACCTCTCCTACGGAGACAACATAGACTGAGTGTGAAGCACGTTATGCCGTTTCCACGAGAATGAGGAAACCAGTCACGAGGCAAAGCTGGACCCAAAGGCATGTGTTACCCACAAGGTGGATTCCCTCCTGAGCACAAGGGGAGGCCACAGAAAGAGTAGTTTTTGAATTTTTTAAAAACAGTGATTCATGTCTGACAGGGGAGGAACCGCGTATGAAAATAACACCGAGTCCTGACAATCAGGGGACTCGCCTCCTGGGCACAGAGGCTGCTCCGGACCGGACCCTGGGCAGCACGTTCCCTGAGTGACCGCGGCTCAGGTCTGACCAGGAACGGCCAGGGAGACGGGCCCCGACTCCCAGGAGGAGGCGGCGTGGAGCAGAGAGTGTCCTGAGGGTACGGGAGGCCACCTCAGGGGGCACCTGGAGGCCCTGAGCCAGGGGGTCAGTGCCCAGAGCAGGGGAGGCAGGAGGTCCCTCCTGGGTCTTGGTCAGCAGGGGACACGGTGGTGCGTCCAGGCCTGGCGACAAGGGGGCGCGCGGGGACCGCTGCTGAAGGGCTGGGCCCCTCACAGCTGCAGCCTGGTCCCTGGCCCTGCCTGGTGCCCTGTGCTCAGGGCTCACAGCTGTGACCCTGCCACCCCCTGGGCCCCACCCAGCCCCACCCCTGCCCTCACCCTGCCATCCTCAGGCACAGGGACCCCACCCAGGGCCCAGGGAGGTTGAAGTAGATGGGGTCTCATTTGCATAAAAGGACCCTCCCTCCCGCAGACTGTGAAGAGGGAAGGAGAGATGTGGGGAGCTCTGCTTCAGCTGTGGACACAGGAGGCAGCACTCAGGGATGACCTCCACCATGGCCTGGGTCCCCCTCCTCCTCACCCTCCTGGCTCACTGCACAGGTGACTGGAGAGGGGACAGGGGAAGGGGCCTGGGGAAGACACATGGGCCCTGCCTCCTCCTCTGGTCTCCAGACCCAGACTCACCCTCTCTGTGTCTCCCCCTCTTCCAGGATCCTGGGCCCAGTCTGTGCTGACCCAGCCAGCCTTAGTGTCGGGGACCCCGGGCCAGAGGGTCACCATCTCCTGCACGGGAAGCAGCACCAACATTGGGGGTGGTTCCTATGTGCACTGGTACCAGCAGCTCCCGGGAAAAGCCCCCAAACTCATCATCTATGGTAGTAGCAGTCGACCCGCAGGGGTCCCGGACCGATTCTCTGGCTCCAAGTCTGGCAGCTCAGGCACCCTGACCATCTCGGGGCTGCAGGCTGAGGACGAGGCCGATTATCACTGCCAGTCCTACAGCAGGAGTGGTGTTGATCGCACAGTGCTGCAGGCCTGTGGGGAAGTGAGACAAAAACCCTCTCTCCCACGGCAGTGGGTCCCGGGCAGCCCCATGCTCCCATCAGGTGGCTGTGCCTTTTTGGGTGGCCGAACTGGTCTGTGAGGTCTCCCCCCAGGGGACTGAGTCTGCAAACTCTGTCTCACCCTGTGACCTGCCTGCCAGGCCGCCCGTGGCAGCAGCACACGTGCGCGTGTCTCAGCCTGAGCGGACCTTCCTGGGCCTCAGGGGGCGGCTGCCTGGGCGGCCAGGACGGGGCAGGGCAGACCCGGGGCCCCGAGTCCGGCTGTGCCTGTCAGAGCCCCTCAGGGAGGGAGGGTTCGACAACATCAGCGCCTCCCAGGCCACACAGACACCGTGGGACACAGAGAGCCGAACACACAGGTGTCGGAACACACAGGTGTCAGAATACACAGGTGTATCCTAAAATTAAAAAAGAATCCCACAGGATTCACACTCCACTGAGAACTGGGAGGCCCACCACACTGTGTATGGTTTTTCAGTGAATCCTTAGGTCAGGTCAGGTCTCCATGGAAACCTTAAATGCCTTACGTCAGCGGTTCTCAGCCTCTGGGTCGAGACCACTCTGGGGTCCAATACCCCTTTCTCAGGGGTCGCCTGAGATGTCCTGCATGTCAGACATTTCCTGACAATGCACAACAGCACACAATGACAGATATAAAGGAGCCATGGAAATAGTGTTATGGTTGGGGGTCAACCCCTCGGGAGGAGCTGTGTTAAAGGGCCTTGTCATTAGGAAGGTTGAGAACCACTGCCTCCCACCGTGAGAAATGTTTGCTGCAGGGTCCTCCTCTGAACACGACCCTGAGGGGTTTCTGGAACATTCCTCTCTCCCCCTGGGGCCTGCTCAGCCCCAGGAGCCCCGTCCCCGGAGCAGCGCCCTCCCCTGGGACCCGCACAGAGGCTCCTGTGTGTTTCTTGGGCAGCATCTTCCCTGGAGAGAAACCCCGTCCCTGTGTCGCTGGTGAGTGTGTGAGCGCCTCCCACAGACGCTCCCCGGAGAGCGCACTGCTCCGGCCACCAACACAGAGAGTCAGACCGCGGGGTCTGGGCTTGGACCCTGGGGTGGGAGGAGGGACAGAGACCTGGGAACCCACAGCCAGCTGGGCTCTCAGGGCTTGGGGCCGGGGAGGGGATGGCCTCCAGCCAGCAGGGGGCGCTGTGAGACTGCAGGTGATCAGCTCACAGCTGTTCCCTGAGACCTTCCCACACAGGCCCCTGCACTGGGGGCTCCCTGCTGTCCTTGGGGGCCTGGCAGCGCCCCCTGAGCAGGCACCTGTGTGCGGTCTCAGCAGGTGCTTCCTCCCAGGGCCCCCCAAGGGCTGAGCCCCCCTCCATGCCCCTCAGTCTGGGTGTGAGCTGAGCTGCAGCCCCAGGGCCCAGGGAGGGGCTGGGCAGTCCCTGGAGGGACCCCCATTTGCATGGCAGCCCCTCCTCTGGCAGAGGGCGGGAAAGAAAAGGAGGCCTGGGCAGCCCAGCCCCACTGTGGGCTCAGGGCTGAGAGCACCATGGCCTGGACTCCTCTGCTCCTGGCGCTCCTCTCTCACTGCACAGGTAGGGCCAGGCCTGGGCCCAGGCTCCTTCCCTTCCTGCTCAGTCTCCTGGGCACCTGCCCCTGGTCCCTGCCCCTCACTGACAGGTGTCTGTGTCTGCAGGGTCCCTCTCCCAGCCTGTGCTGACCCAGCTGCCCTCCCTCTCTGCATCTCCGGGAGCCACGGCCACGCTCACCTGCACCCTGAGCAGCGGCTACAATGTTGGCGGCTATGGTATATCCTGGCACCAGCAGAAGCCAGGGGGCCCTCCCCGGTACCTCCTGTACTCAGAGTCCAGCAAGCACCAGGGCTCCGGGGTCCCCAGCCGCTTCTCTGGATCCAAAGACGCCTCGGCCAATGCGGGGCTCCTGACCATCTCGGGGCTGCAGCCCGAGGACGAGGCTGACTATTACTGTGCGACGTACCATTACAGTGGGGGCAGCTACCGTTACCCACAGTGACTCAGAGGACGGGGAAGTGAGACCAAAACCCCCAGCCCCGAGTGGGTGGCTCTGAGCCTCCCTTCAGCGAGGAGCGTCTGGGGGCCTCTGTCAGCGGCTCCTCTGCAGGGACCTGTGTCCCGGGAGGAGGGAGGTCACACTAGATGGAGCAGCAGCACAGGCGTCCCAGGAGCACACGGGGGTCATGGAGCCCGCCCTCCACGCCGTGTCGGGGAATTCTAAGAAGGAACATTTCTGGGTCAGAGTCTCAGCTCCTCCCTCCTGTTGTGTGCTGTCTGCTCCCCCCCCAGAGCTCTTCCCTCCTGGCCCTTCTGGGCCCCAGTGTGTGGGGAGTGGCTCCCGGACAGCAGTTCTCTGACACCAGGTGATGTCCCCCAACAGCACTCAGTGCTCCCCCATCTGCCCAGAGACGGGGTCAGACCCGCAGTTAAAGGGCCAGTCCCCCCGATGCCCGGAGGTCAGGTGCCAATCACAGGCAGGAGGTCCCAGAGTTCACACATCTACTTGGATATCAATTGTGTTTCCCATAATTCCTTTAGTGGATTCCATGAATTTACTATCTGCACCTGAGCCCTCTGCCCTTTAATGGAATGGGGCTCAGGTGAGGGGCTCCCCAGCTTCTCATCCTCCCGGCCTCTCCCGTGGCCCGTCCTCACCCGGGAGCCCACGCAGCGCCCCCTCATCAGCCACAGGCCCGCCCATCCCCCAGGGAGAGACAAGGGTCTCAGGAGCCTGTGCCGGGGCCCGGGGCCGAGACCAGCGTGTGTTTCCTGTCGTCTCACACACTGTGTCTGCACCCACACATGGTCCCCCAGACAGCCATGGTCCCCACATGTTCCTGTCACGTGTGTTCATCCACAGACACCCCCACACACCGGTCTGGGTCACATCGGAGGTGGTCGCAGCACCGGCCACACAGGCTGTCCATCCCCGTGTCCGCCCGCGGCCAGGCCAGAGGACAGGGCGTCAGGGCCGTGGGGAAGGCCGGAGCTGGGCCGGGGCCGGGGAGGCAGCACCCGGGGGCCGTGCAGGGTGAGGGGGGCCCCCGTGGGGACGGTGAGGGCACCGCCGGGCGGGGCTGGGCCCTGTGCTCACAGAGGGAGGTGCCGGCCCAGAGCCTCCTGAGCACAAGCGCCTGCTCCCCCTCCCCACAGGCCTGGCCCGGCCGCTGCCCCTCCCGGGTGGCTCCCAGGGGACAGGGGACAGCTGTGCGCCTCCCCCACCCCCAGACGGAGCCCAGGCCCCTGATCCCTGCAGGGAGAGGTGCGGCCAGAGGAGGGGGGGCAGACCTCCGTGTCCAGCCCGTTATGGGGCACGGCTGCCGGGGGAGGGGGGACAGGGCTGCCCCAGGCCACTCTTGGCCCCTGGTGGGAGCCTGGCCTGCACCCCTCTCCTCCTCTGGCTCCCCTTTCCCTCCCCAGGGGCTGACATGCGCCCCGTGTCCCCCAGGGGGCGCTGTGGGGGAAGCCCTGCTGGCTGCTCCCTGCTGCCCAGCTGTGGCCCTGCCCGCCCCGCCCGGGCCCCAGGCAGGTCCCCTGTGCCCCTGAGGCCCCACCTGCAGTCCCTTCTCTGGGGGAACCCGGGCCGGGTGTGGAGGAGGAGCCTGAGCAGCCGCAGACAGGGGGGCATTTGCATGGGCCGCCCCCTCGGGCTCAGGCCCATAAGGAGGTGCGGGCTCAGGCCTGGCTGTGGCTCAGGAAGCAGAGTGCGTCCACCATGGAGCGGGCTGCCCTTCTCCTCGCCCTCCTGGCTCACTGCACAGGTGTGTCCCCTGGGGGCGTCCCCCGACCTCCCTGCCGGGCCCGGGCCTGTGCTGTCCCCTCTGATGTCCGTGTCCCCCCTCCTTGCAGGGTCATCAGCAGATGTTGTGTTTACTCAGCCCCCCTCGGTGTCGGGGTCTCCGGGTCAGAAGGTCGTCATCTCCTGCACCCGCAGCAGCGGCAACATTGGAGACAATTATGTGTACTGGTACCAGCAGCGCCCGGGCAGTGCCCCCAGCCTCATGATCTATCAATATGACCAAAGACCCTCGGGGGTCCCAGCTCGGTTCTCTGGCTCCGTGGACAGCTCCTCCAACGCTGCCCACCTGACCATCTCGGGGCTGCAGCCCGAGGACGAGGCCGACTACCACTGTCTGTCTGGTTATGACAGCTTTTATTACACAGTGATTCAGGCCTATGGGGAAGTGAGACAAAAACCCCCAGAGCCTTGCTGTCCTGGGCTGCACTCCTACCACCCACCAGGAGAGGGCGTTTCCTGCCTCTGCTCCAGTGCCATAGGGAATCTTTCTGAGCTTCTAAATTCTACCAGAATCCTAGTGCATGAAGTTCGTGCATGGGGAGTATGTCTCTCAGCCCAGCCTGCACCCTCTCCCATCTGGGACCCCTGGAGGGATGTCCAACTGGCCCTTTAAGTCTGATCCCTGTAGGTTGTGCATGCCAGCCTGATCACCATCTAACCTCTCCCATGCCACCCTGATTGATGACTACCTACCCTTCCCTACAAGCCTGGGACCCCTCCCCCCCCAACTGCCCTTCTCTGAAGGCCCGGTCGCCCCCAACTTCCCTCCTCTGCTGGCCTGGTCACCCTTAACTGCCCTACCCTGCAGGCTTGATCACCCCCAACTGCCCTCCCTTGCAAGCCTGTTCCCTCCTAACTGCCCTCCCCTGTTGGCCTGATCACTCACAACTGCCCTCCCCTGCCGGCAATCTTGTGACGGCCATCTTTTGTCTACATGGGGGCAGCCATCTTGTGTGTTGGAGTGACAGTCAATGTGCATATTACTCTTATTAGATAGTATGTCCAAAACATGACCATTTCCGCCCATATCCTCACTTCATGGAGGCGAGCTCGTTCAGAACAGGGATGCTGAGTCCACACTCTTGCAGCCGAAGCTGTCCTGTGCAAGTGGGGCGTCTAGAAGCATCCTTCGGGCTCCACCCCTCACAAGCCAGTAGCCCCCTCTTCTCTATGTCATGGCCAACAAGTACCCCTCCACACACTTCCCAGGAACCCCCGGGGCAGGGGAGCCACCCGAGTCTGAGAACCACCACGTTCACAGGAAGTGTGTCAGCCACCGGGAGGCCTGTGGCTCTGACTCCTGTGCACGCCATTGGGCTGGACCAAAGGCACGAGAGCTGGCATCTCTGTGCTGCTGCCTTCTCAATGTCAGACAAAACCACCGCATTGAACTTGCCTGAGGTTAGGCAACCCGGGACACCAACTACGTGGAATCTCCTCAACCTGGAGTGTGGAGCACAGTATGTGGTCAGACTAGGTGTGCAGTTCGTATGTGTAACCATTACACACAGCACATGACAGTATAAGAGACCCCCCTTCGTCGATTCCCTCCCTGAGGGCGTCTTTCATGCCCGGGATTGAAAGATGAAGAAAAACATGACCACGTCCTGCCCTCTCACTGTTCCCATCCCAGGTGGCGTGAGCCCCAGAGAACTCAGCTCAGGTGAGCGCAGGCCCACGAGCCCCCTTCAGCCCGGGAACAGCCTGACTCCATCCAGTCTCCTTCTTCCAGGCCGGATGGGGACACATTCCCGCTCCGGGCAGCTCCGAAGGGCTCGCCCCACAGTCCTGTGAACAGACCCAGTGGCTGCTGGGGGTTTGCATGCGGATGGAATAGCACTTTGAAGGATGGGCGAAGGCCTGGCCAGGAGGCTGCAGCATGGAGCTGAGGCGGTGATTGGTCCCCCTGCTGGGGTGGTGATTGGTCCCCCTGCTGAGGCGGTGATTGGTCCCCCTGCTGAGGCGGTGATTGGTCCCCCTGCTGGGGTGGTGATTGGTCCCCCTGCTGGGGCGGTGATTGGTCCCCCAGCTGGGGTGGGTGGGCCACTGAGGACAGGGTGTGAGGAAGGCTGGTTGCCCTCTGGGCTCCTGGCTCCTCTCTCCCCTGGAGGATCCCCGCCTGGGGCAGCAGGGGGCGCTGCAAGACAGCTCTGGAGAGGGTCTGCTGGGCCCTCTCTCAGCAGGAAACCCAGCCTCCTGTTCCAGGTCTGGGCTCCTCTGCCAGGCGCCCCTGTGGACCTTAGGGAGTCCCAGACCGGGTGGGTCTCAGCCGCCTTCCTCACAGGACCCCAAATGGCCAATGTAATCGGGATTTTAAAAAAAGAGAGAAAAAGAACAATGCCCGAGGTATCATTTTCACATCACACTGACTTCAAAATTACACTACAGCTGAAACCGGTTTGGCTCAGTGGTAGAGCATCAGTCTACGAACTGAAAGGTCCCAGGTTTGATTCCGGTCAAGGGCATGTACCTTGGTTGCGGGCACATCCCCTTAGGAGGTCTGCAAGAGGCAGCTGGTCGATGTTTCTCTCTCATCGATGTTTCTAGCTCTCTATCTCTTTCCCTTCCTCTCTGTAAAATATCAATAAACTATATTTTAAAAAATTACACTACAGAGCAACGGTAATCAAAACAACAAAGTATTTTTTAAAAATAAAAAGAAAAGAAAGAAACAGATACACGGACCAATGGAAGAGAACTGAGAGCCCAGATTAACAAACCCACATGCTCATGGGCAAATGCGTGCTGACAAATGAGCAAAGCACATTCCATGGAGAAAAGAGAGCGCCTTCCCTCCTCGGGGCGGGGACCAGGGAAAAGCTCAGGCCCCAGATGACACCGGGTTCCGCCAGACCTCGTGTTCAGAAACGAACTCAAAACCCCCCACAATGCAGCCCCGGAGCCGTACGTTACACGGACACAACCTGGGTGCCCAGCTCACGGGTCGCAGACTTAGAGAAGGTTTTATGAGTTTGACCCCAAGGCAGGGGAAGCGAAGGTAAAATACACGACGGGGAGGATAGCAAGCTAAACAGCTTCTGCACCGCCAGAGAACCGTCCAGAAGGAGGTGAGGGCAGCTTTTGAAAAGCAGAGCAACGCCATTCATACGCCGGTAACTGAGAAAGGCGAAAGGGTGCGGCTGAGAGAAACTTAAAGTATGGAACATGGAAAGCTATAAGAGGTTGTCAGAGAAATGAGAGGAAGCTCCTTTCATTAATAAATCAGCAGGTACTCCTACCTTGTGGGTGGAAACAATTTCATTACGATATTGATTCTCCATAAATGTATTTTTTAATTTATTTCTTCCTAAATTTATTGATCAAGAGCTGGTGCCAACCACTTGCTGATACAAAAACAAGCCAATGACACAAGACACTATTCACAAATAGAGACATAAACACTCTGAAGACACTATTAGAAAATGGGGTTCGGTGATGCATGAGAAGAAGCACACACGGACAGGGAATGAAAATCCAAGCGCCTGTGACCAAACCGTGGCTGTGTGAACAGGGACAGTGACCTGGGAGCTGAAGGCTCCAGCTGGGCTCTGGGGCTTTGGGCCAGGAGGAGCTGTGTGTCCTGTGACCAGCAGGAGGCGCTGTGGGCCGTCCACCAGCTGCTCATGAGGATCATTCACTCAGCAGCCTGGCAGTGGGGCCCTGAGACAACTGATGGGGAGTCAACAGCTGTGACTTCAGTGGAGGGAAGAAGTCAGCTGAGTGAGGACTTCTGTGTGGTCTCAGCAGGTGCTTCCGCCCCCCAAGAGCTGAGCCCATCTCCGTGCCCCTCAGTCTGGGGTGTGAGCTGAGTTGCAGCCCCAGGGCCCAGGGAGGGGCTGGGCAGTCCCTGGAGGGACCCCCATTTGCATGGCAGCCCCTCCCGTGGCAGAGGGCGGGGGAGAAAAGGAGGCCTGGGCAGCCCAGCCCCACTGTGGGCTCAGGGCTGTGAGCACCATGGCCTGGACTCCTCTGCTCCTGGCGCTCCTCTCTCACTGCACAGGTAGGGACAGGCCTGGGCCCAGGCTCCTTCCCTTCCTGCTCGGTCTCCTGGGCACCTGCCCCTGGTCCCTGCCCCTCACTGACAGGTGTCTGTGTCTGCAGGGTCCCTGTCCCAGCCTGTGCTGACCCAGCCGCCCTCCCTCTCTGCATCTCTGGGAGCCACAGCCACACTCACCTGCACCCTTAGCAGCGGCTCCAGTGTTGGTGAATACTGGATTAACTGGCAGCAGCAGAAGCCAGGGAGCCGTCCCCGGTATCTCCTGGAATATAAATCAGACTCAGAGAAGGGCCAGGCCTCCTGGGTCCCCAGCCGCTTCTCTGGGTCCAAGGATGCCTTGGCCAACGCAGGTATCCTGACCATCTCTGGGCTGCAGCCTGAGGACGAGGCTGACTATTACTGTAACACATGGGACAGCAGCTCTAACACTCGCACAGTGGTGCAGACCCACAGGGAAGTGAGACAAAAACCTCCTCTCCGCTCCCCTGGCCTGACCTGGGCCCCTGCTGGCGGCTCTCAGTCCCCAACCCCCTCAGGACTCTCAGCACCACGAGGTCTCCCGTGAGGCTCGGTCACAGATGACTCTGTGTGAACGTGTGAGGCAGCATTTCTGTCCCCAGGTCCTCACCTCCTTGTCCGGGGAGATACCATGTCAGACCCGATACTTCCGACCAAAGGGCTTCCCCTCTGCCTCCTCCTTCCCCCAGACCCTCCTGGCTCCTCCGGGTCCTTCCTCCTTCCGCCCTCGGAGGGTTTTCTGGCCCAGAGTCCGGGAGAGCCTCCCTGTGCCTCAGCCGCATGCAGCTCCGCCTCCTCTCCTCCTCCCACAGTGTTCTCTCCCTCCACAGGGCTCCCTCCCTCCTGGGCTGCTCTCCCGTCCCCGCTGCTCCCCAGGCCCAAGGTCCCCTCCTGGCTAGGGACCCCCCCACCCCGTCCTCTGGGTTCTTCTGCAGGGACTCCGCACGGAGAGCCCTGTGGTCACGTCTCCACATGGACGTGAAAGATCTCTGATGAGCGGAGACCAGCTCCCAGCGTCCCAGACAGGGACACGGTGACCCCTCTATGTGACCTCTCAGAGAGCGGGAACGTTTGAGCATGCTTATGGCCCCAGAGAGAGGTGTCAGTGCTGACGCCAGGCCAGGCCTTGAGATGTGGTCTCCTGGCCCCTTCCCAGCACGGAGGCCTTCTTTCCTAGGTCACGGCCAGCTTTCTGAGGAACAGGACGACCCTGTGGATAATGTGGTTGTCAATGGCATGACCCTGACGTTGCTTGTGAACAACTGTTTTGTCTTGTGTGGCTTCTTCTGCAAAAACAGGACGAGGCAAATGGGCTTAAAAAGTGGTCCCGCACACAGGGTCCGGGCTGCTCTCTGGGTTCCCTGCGTGGGGAGAGGCAGAGCAGCCAGCGGCCGGCTAATAAAGGCTCCCTGAATTTTAATTCGTTCCGGACTCCAGGGGTCGTTCTCTTGCGTTCGCTCCACAACAGACCTGCGGAGGTTGTTCTGCTCAAATCCACGTCTGTGTCTTGGTCACGTCCCACTCCCTGTGTGAGCCTCTGCCACCACAGATCATGGGAACACGTTCTTCCAATGAGACCCAAGCACATGCTCCACTGACCAATGACAGTGACAGACTCCTGGGGATTCAGTCTCAGTGTCTGGAGGACATTGCCAGGGGGCACGTGACCAGCAGGTGGCGCTGAGGCGCTGCCCTGGGTTCTGCCTGGGGCTCCCTCCCTCCCAGCTGGGGGTTCCCAGTGGCCTCTGGGCTGGGAGAGCCCCTACACCAAGTCAAGGAGGAAGGAAGGACAGGAATCCCTCTGTTTGTTGAAAACAGAACCGCGTCCCAGGACTCCTGAGACACAGGCTGACACGGAGCAGGTGACACAGGGGAAGGGAGCCCCACACCCAGAACCACATCAGGTCACGTCTGCAGCCAGGAAGCCGGCTCTGCTCCCCCTGGTCCAAGGGACGCCCCGAGCCCTTCCTCTGCACCACTTCCTGCCCCATCTGGTCCCCACAGGCTGGGGGGGCCTCGCCCGAGGTAACATGGCTGCTCCCGGGCCTGGAAGACGACCCTGAGCGTGTTCCTGGAAACTCCCTCCATCGGGACCTGAACAGCCCCAGGAGCCCTGCCAGCCAGAAGGACGCCTCCTCACGTGTGATGTGGGATCAGGAGCTCACAGGGCACCAACTTGGCTGCATTTTTTATGGAAAATAAACCAAATTAATTTATCATTTAGACTTTGCTGGCACTTCCCACGGCTGAGGCCAAGAATGAGACGCTGCAGTGAGAGCCAGTGTCTGTGCCAGTCAGACCAGGAGGTGGGCAGAGGGACAGGGACCTGGGAAGCAGCAGACACCAGCTGGGCCTCAGGTCTTTGGACCAGTGCGATGTAGTGTGTCCTGTGTCCAGCAGGGGGCGGTGTGAGATCGTCTTGTGGCCCCCACACAGCTGCTCACTGAGGACTTTCCACTCTCAGGAGCCTGGGCCTGGGGGCCGGGCCCTGTGCGCCCTGATGGGGAGCAGCTGTGTCTGTGCTGGCAGCGCCCCCAGAGCAATAGCCTCTGTGTGGTCTCAGCTGGTGCTTCCTGCCAGGGCCCCCCAAGGGCTGAGCCCCCCTCCATGACCCTCAGTCTGGGGTGTGAGCTGAGCTGCAGCCCCAGGGCCCAGGGAGGGGCTGGGCAGTCCCTGGAAGGACCCCCATTTGCATGGCAGCCCCTCCCGTGGCAGAGGGCGGGGGAGAAAAGGAGGCCTGGGCAGCCCAGCCCCACTGCGGGCTCAGGGCTGAGAGCACCATGACCTGGACTCCTCTGCTCCTGGCGCTCCTCTCTCACTGCACAGGTAGGGCCAGGCCTGGGCCCCGGCTCCTTCCCTTCCTGCTCGGTCTCCTGGGCACCTGCCCCTGGTCCCTGCCCCTCACTGACAGGTGTCTGTGTCTGCAGGGTCCCTCTCTCTGCCTGTGCTGACCCAGCCGCCCTCCCTCTCTGCATCTCCGGGAGCCACGGCCACACTCACCTGCACCCTGAGTGGTATGTCCTATCCGTTTCGTGATTACTGGATAAACTGGTTCCAGCAGAAGCCCGGGAGCCCTCCCCGGTATCTCCTGGTATATAAATCAGACTCAGACAAGCACCAGGGCTCCGGGGTCCCCAGCCGCTTCTCTGGATCCAAAGACTCCTCGGCCAATGTGGGGCTCCTGACCATCTCAGGGCTGCAGCCTGAGGACGAGGCTGACTATTACTGTCTGAGTGGGGAAAATGGTGTTTCTCACAGTGACACATGCAGATGGGGAAGTGGGACAAAAACCTCCACCTCCCCCGCGTCTGGGGGCCTAACAACTGAACCTGCTGAAAAGACATCCATGTGCAAAGAATTCGTGGAAGAGAGAGAAACATCAATGATGAGAGGGAATCACTGACCGGCTGCCTCCTGCAGGCCCCACCCTGGGGATCAGAGCCACATCCCAGACGTGAGCCCTGAACAGGTATCAAACCGTGACCTCCTGGTTCCCAGGTCAATGCCCAACCACTGAGCCACCAGGCCCGGCCCACGGGGCCTCTGTGACCACCCGGGTCTCCCGGAGGTCACGTGACCGAACACACCCACTGCCACTCGGAGCCGCCAGGCCAGGGGCAGCTGGGGGAGCACTGCCTCCTCTCCTGCAGGGCCACGGGGCCCCCCGTCCCTGTGATGGGAACCGGGGACCCCGCTATCCCCATTGTCTGTCTCCATGGGCTCAGCACCCCTTCTCCCTTTCTCCCTGGTCTCCTAACGCCACGGGGTCCCCCTGTCCCCACTTTCCAAACCACGACTCAGCACTCCTGGCGGCATGACAGGGACCACCCCGTCCCTCCTCTGTGACCCGGTCCCCGGGGCCGCCCGCCCCCAGCTCAGACCCGAGGGACCCGGCGTGTGCTCCGTCACCGCCCCGTCGGGGAGGGATGGGTGTGAGGTCTAAAGCAGGGTTTCCACGGCGCCTCCTCATCCTCCTCCACACGCCGTTCCCCGAATCCACGTCCCTGAGCCCATTTCTTCCTCAGAAATGAACACGCAGCTCCGTGCCCACCCACAGTGATAGGAACCCCACCCCCTGAGCCCGGGGCCTCCCCGAGGGCAGCTGACCCCGGCAGGGGCTGGGCTCACACCCGCTTGACGGGCACCAGCCGGGTTCCGGGTCAGGGTTCGGGTTCGGGTTCTGGAGAAGGCCGCACACAGAGGAGAGGAGACTCTAGAGAAGATTTAAGGTGGGAAATGGGGGCCAGGCGGGGGCCCACCTCCAGGGGGAGGACTGCTCCTGGCTCCGGCTCTTCCGTCCCTTTTATTAAGATTAAAATGATAGGATCCACCCGTGTCCCCCGGGCAGGAGGCTCCAACCACAGCCCGTCAGTGACGTGGGACTGACAGGTGGGGCTGCTTCAGCCGCCAGCGTCCGGTCATTGGCGCTGACCCCGCAGAGCCCGGTGCGTCTCCCTCTGTGTCCGCCCCAGAACGTGCTCCCCCAGGTCCCCTGGACTCCCCGCTCCGTGTCCCCCTCACCAGGCCCTGGTCCCGGGGGTGCCATCCGTGTCCCGCCCACTCCTGTCCGGGAGCTGGGGTCCTAGTGACTCGGTTGTGACTAAAAAAAAAAAAATCACAAACCACCTCTCCTACGGAGACAACATAGACTGAGTGTGAAGCTCGTTATGCCGTTTCCACGTGAATGAGGAAACCAGTCACGAGGCAAAGCTGGACCCAAAGGCCCGTGTTACCCACAATGTGGATTCCCTCCTGAGCACAAGGGGAGGCCACGGAAAGAGTAATTTTTGAGTTTTAGAAAAACAGCGATTCATGTCTAACAGGGGAGGAACCGCGTATGAAAATAACACCGAGTCCTGACAATCAGGGGACTCGCCTCCTGGGCACAGAGGCTGCTCCGGACCGGACCCTGGGCAGCACGTTCCCTGAGTGACCGCGGCTCAGGTCTGAGCAGGAACGGCCAGGGAGACGGGCCCCGGCTCCCAGGAGGAGGCGGCGGGGAGCAGAGAGTGTCCTGAGGGGACAGGGAGGCCACCTCAGGGTGCACCTGGAGGCCCTGAGCCAGGGGGTCAGTGCCCAGAGCAGGGGAGGCAGGAGGTCCCTCCTGGGCCTTGGTCAGCAGGGGACACGGTGGTGCGTCCAGGCCTGGCCACCAGGGGGCGCGCGGGGACCGCTGCTGAAGGGCTGGGCCCCTCACAGCTGCAGCCTGGTCCCTGGCCCTGCCTGGTGCCCTGTGCTCAGGGCTCACAGCTGTGACCCTGCCACCCCCTGGGCCCCACCCAGCCCCACCCCTGCCCTCACCCTGCCATCCTCAGGCACAGGGACCCCACCCAGGGCCCAGGGAGGATCAGTTAGATGGGGTGTCTCATTTGCATAAAAGGACCCTCCCTCCCGCAGACTGTGAAGAGGGAAGGAGAGAGGTGGGGAGCTCTGCTTCAGCTGTGGGCACAGCAGGCAGCACTCAGGGATGACCTCCACCATGGCCTGGGCCCCCCTCCTCCTCACCCTCCTGGCTCACTGCACAGGTGACTGGAGAGGGGACAGGGGAAGGGGCCTGGGGAAGACACACGGGCCCTGCCTCCTCCTCTGGTCTCCAGACCCAGACTCACCCTCTCTGTGTCTCCCCTCTTCCAGGATCCTGGGCCCAGTCTGTGCTGACCCAGCCAGCCTCAGTGTCGGGGTCCCCGGGCCAGAGGGTCACCATCTCCTGCACGGGAAGCAGCTCCAACATTGGGGGTTACTATGTGTACTGGTACCAGCAGCTCCCAGGAAAGGCCCCCAAAAACGTCATCTATGATAATAGCAAACGACCCTCAGGGGTCCCAGACAGATTCTCTGGCTCCACGTCTGGCAGCTCAGCCACCCTGACCATCACGGGGCTGCAGGCTGAGGACGAGGCCGATTATTACTGCTCAGCATGGGACAGCAGTCTGAGTGCTCCCACAGTGCTGCAGGCCTGTGGGGAAGTGAGACAAAAACCCCTCTGCTCCGTGAGGGGTGAGCCCTCCAGCAGCTGCCCGCTGGGCTCAGCCTGAGACCTGTGGCTTCTGCTGATTCCATCGCTGAGGCCCTGGGCCCAGGTTCCTCCGGGGACCCTGCCTGGGGGTGAGCGGCCCCCTCCCCTCAGGCCTCAGTGTCACTCAGAGCAGGGCTCTCCCAGGCTCAGGGGCCTGGAGGAAGGGAAGGCCTCTCCCCACCCACCCAGGGGCCCAGGTCCCTCCCCCTGGGCTGGGCTCCCTGGTCCTGTGAGGCTGAGGTGAGTGACAGCTGGTCCGGGCCCGCCCCTGCCTGGGCTCAGCCCTGAGGCTGTGCTGGAAGGGCCACTGGCCCTGTTCCCACCCCATTCTGGTTTCCTCCCCTCTACCCAGCGCGGCTGGTGGAGATTTGCCTGTGATTTTAAGCACAAGAATTGGCCATTCACAGTGATCAAACTACAACCACCTTTCACCCAGAGCAGAAGGCACTGCGTTTCCAATGCTTTTCCACCAACACCCGGATCTGAAAATTTCATCAACATGCATCATCCCAGAATTTTTTAAATCAGCCCTATGTGACTTTTACATTTAATAACATTCATGCATTTTAAAAATGTATTTATTTTAGACAGGTCGGGGCAGGTAGAGAGATACATCAATGCTGAGAGGGAATCATGGATCGGCTGCCTCCTGCATACCCCCACTGGGGATCAAACCTGCAAACCAGCCATTTGCCCTCATTGGGAATCGAACCCTCACTTCCTGGTTCACAGGTGGATGCCCAACCACTGAGCAACGCTGGCCTGGCCTTACATGCATTTGAAGGTGGCTGAGAGGTGACTGATATTTAAAGTTTTAAAATAAAGTCCTTCACAGTAATTACAAGTTTTAACCCCATTTCTACTCAACATGACCTACACTGCGGGGCTCAGGGTCTGAGCTGGGGACCATCTGGGTCATCTCAGGCATGAACCCCGAGGAGGGGGCCTGCATCTCAATCAGGGTCACTAACTTGCATCCAAGCCCCACCGAGAGCCTCCGACAGCCGACAACTGCCCTTGACAGCCTCCGACAGCCCCCGACAGCCGCCGACAGTCCCCGAAGCCCGACAGCCCGGGCTGGACAGCACCGGACAGC